>MU972921.1:0-228459 GCA_038497805.1 Lipomyces mesembrius
TTAATTATTTTGATAAATATCAACTTAAGACTAAAAAATTAAAATGTTATATCTCCTGCACTCTGTTGCTCTTCGGAGGTAACCAACGAAGGCAAGAAGGACTTTGGTGAGTTCGGAGAGGGCGGCCCGTCTGTGGATGGACTTGGATTGAGAACCATGAGTCCGACTCCAGGCTTCTGGAAGATCCACCAACCGAACTTCCGGAGACCAGTGGCCACTCTTGTGACAGCTCCCGCGTAAGTTTTGTCCAAAACTGCTTGCGCGGACCAACTGAGTCACCCTCCAACGTCGGAGGTACTTTCCGCTTGCGGGAACCAGAGCCAGAGGTCTGGCCATTGCCTGTCGAGGAGGTTTCGGAGATTGCTTGTTGCAAATCATTATTGTTAGCGCACGCAGAAAGGATGGGGCCCTTCAACCTCCATCCGTCCAGCTTCCCCTCTTATCGACCTTTAAATGGTCTTCGACAAAGTCTATAACTTCTCGTCTCGCAAAGCTAATTGCGGCAATAGCATGAGAACATGGTAATCCACATACCCCACAGTAATCCCATCTTCGACAAGGTCTAAAGTACGCCGCCCAGTGATATTTTGGACTTCTGCCCTACTCTTTCTTGCTCTGATCGACTGTCACGCGGCTGGTAGGCCAAATTTCGTTCGCTTGGATGAGGTCGCAAAGCTCCTCGATTTTGTGCGAATGTGGCTTGCTTAGTCAGTTAGTGGTATTTGATGCTGCAATTGCAATGCGTCCTTTCCACTTATACAAATGACAACGTCTTGCCTCTGGGTGTGTTCACAGTAGTGGGTGCACCACCAGATCGCCATGCGATAAGCGATTCTACCCAAGGTGCGATTACCACAATACACAGCCCGCGACCGCTTAATCATCAAACATGACAATGCGCCGTGGAGTTGGTCTCGCGGCCTTTGACAATCATCAGCGCACGGCACAGCAATATTCTGACCTCGGTAGCAGTATCCTGCAAACACATATTTCGGAGCTTACAGACCAGCTCCTGACATTTCAAGCCGCGCTCAAAAAATTTGCACAATCGCACGCAGATGAGATCCGGTCAGACCCCGTATTTCGGTCCGAGTTTGTGAAAATGTGCTCCGCAATCGGCGTCGACCCGCTTGCGAGCTCCAGCGCGAATAAGAAAGGCTCGTTTTGGGCTGAGTTGCTGGGCAGCGATGTGAATGACTTCTTTTTTGAGCTTGCCGTCAGGATTATTGAAATTTGCAGACGGACAAGGGATGTGAATGGTGGGTTAATGCTTGTTGAGGACGTCAAAGGGCGGATAAACAGCGTGCCTGGACGACCGCCTGTTTCACAGGAAGATATCGTCCGCGCGGTCAACACACTTGCGCCGCTCGGTCATGGGTTTGGAATAGTTAGGTTAGCGAACAAAGACTTTATACGGAGCGTGCCTCAAGAATTGAGTAGGGACCAGGCTGTTGCCATCGAGGCTACGCAGGCGTTGGGATACATCTCCGTGCCAATATTAAGAGACAATTTAGCCTGGGAGACTGCAAGATGTATAGCGGTTCTGGACGATCTGGTTGCATCTGGTTTAGTTTGGATAGATGAGCAGGCGCGACCGAAGGAGTATTGGACGCCGTCGTGGATTAGGCAGTGATACAAATCGTCTTTATCATCGATTAGCATTTGTTTTGACTGGGTAAGGTTTGGCGCTTGGATTTTGCATTAGGAATTGCATTTACAGTACATATATCAAAGAGGCCATGCATTATGCGTAAATCTATCTTCGACACACAAAAACAAGCGAATACGGTTTCAGCTTACATAGTAAGCTGATCGACAGTAACTAAACAAAACCAATCTTATATTCCGTACTTGGTACGGACGATTCCTTACTGCTCCTTGGCAAGGTGCTCTAATCTGACTCTAACAGCGTTTCCGTGCGCGTCAAGACCCTCGACAGTAGCTAACCGGACAACGGCTCCGCCGATCTTCTTCAGACCTTCAGGCGTAAGTTCTTGGCTTGTCAAATGCTTCATGAAGCTGTGAGTATTGACACCGGAGTACACAGTCGCATAGCCATAAGTTGGCAGCGTGTGATTAGTACCCTATAACCGAATCAGTATCTCCATTTCTGTCATATCCGCGAACTGAGACATACACTAGAATAGTCACCGCACGACTCAGGACTCCAAGCACCGACAAAAACACTACCAGCGTGCTGCACCAAGTCAACATACTTGCTCGCATTCTCCAACTGCAGAATCAAGTGCTCCGGCGCGTACTTGTTGCTGAGCGCAATAGCCTCCTCGACAGTCTTGACTTGAAACGTCCGCGAATGGGCGATGGCGCCGCGGACAATGTCGACTCGCGGCAGGCGCATGGCTTGCTCATGGACTTCGTCTTCAATTGCCTGAAGTTCGACCTCGTTCAAGTCGACGCCGATCAGGATGACCTGGGAGTCAACTCCGTGCTCGGCCTGAGAAAGTAGATCAGACGCGACGAAGGCGGGATTGGCTTTCTTGTCCGCAACAACCTGTGCGCATTAGCATTCGGATTCGTACATGAGCTAGAGTGTTTGGAGCTTACCAAAACTTCGGATGGACCAGCAGGCATGTCGATACTAACAAGCGCTGACGTGTCGTTCTGGACCAGCATCTTCGCGGCAGTGACAAACTGATTTCCGGGACCAAGAATTTTGTTGACCTTGGGCACGCTCTCGGTACCATACGCCATGGCAGCCACAGCCTGAGCACCACCAGCAAGAACGATCGCAGCAGCACCGACCTTGTGGGCAACGTAGACGACTTCAGGAGTCAAGGTACCGTCTGATCGAGGCGGAGAGGCGAGAACAATGTTCTTGCATCCGGCAACAAGAGCAGGAACACCCAACATCAATGCAGTTGACGGAAGGACTGCGGTACCACCAGGGACGTAGAGGCCGACGCTCTCGATCGGTCTCGAAAATCGGGAGCAGACAACGCCCGGAACTGTCTCGACAACAAGTGGTGCGCTCTCAAGCTGGCCGGCGTGGAATTTTCTCACGTTTTCGAACGAGAGATCAATCGCGTCCTTTGTCTCCTGGTCGAGCTCCATGAGTTCGGGGGAGAATGGCGCCCTTAGGACGGGTGAATCAAGCTTGGCCTTCTCGAACTTGGCTGTGAACTCGAGCAACGCGGCATCACCACGAGTACGAACAGCTTCCACGATAGGACCGACAAGGTTCATGATATTGGCGTTCTTTTGAGCTGGCCGGCGCAGTAGATCCGTCAGTTCGCTCGATGAGATCTCGGAAACATCCACTCGGGTAAGTTGAATGCGTCCGGTCCTTTCTTTAGCCGCTTCCTTAGCAGCATCATTGGTATTGCGGGAGTTAATGCTCTCCGTCTTCGGGACTGGTTTCTCCGACGCCTCCTCGGTCTTCGTTGCAGCATCGATCCACTTCTGCTTAGCATCACCTCTCCTCCGAGTAATTTTCTTCGCCTTGGAATCCAGATTCCGATCAACATCTGTCCACGAAACGCCAGCCTGCACAGCCTTTGTCATACCGAAATAAAGCAGATCCGCAAACTCCCACGCGACCTCGCCCTTCGTCTTCGCGGTCGTCAACTCCTCCGCCTCCTCCATGATCTTTGCCGACAACAGCTTGTCATCGCTAAATAGACGGCGGGTGTATGATCCAGCGGGAGAATTCTTAAGTCTGGAGACCAGTGTGCGTTCCAACGCCATCACACCACCCGACTTGCCAAAGCATGTCGTTGTGTCGAGATGGCAGAATCCTTTACCGGCCTGCTGTACGACGAACTTGATGCAGTCACCGTCGCAATCGAGTTCGAGTTTGACGAGCGTCTGAACGGCGCCGGAGGTCGCACCCTTGAACCACAGGCCGCGCTTGCGGGATTGGTACACACCGGCGCGGGATTTGATTGCCTCTGCGATAGACTCTACGGATGAGTACACGAGACCGAGGGCGACGCCCTGAGTGTCGACGACGAGTGTGGAAAAGTATCCGTCCGATCGGTCAGTGTTCAATGCGCTGCTGAAAATGGCCGCCACGGACAGCTTACCCGTTGAAGAAGCAAAGTCCGTTGTGAGTGACTTTGCGGGTATGATTGGGATTGCAGGCAATGCGACGGTTTGTTTGACCTGTTCGAGTGTGGGCGTGGAGGTAAATGTCACGTAGAGCTTCTTGTTCCCGGTACCATCTGCTAGTACCGATTTGCTCAATTTCGTCGCTAGCTCCGTCGTCGCTGTGCTTGACGATACGTACACACCATTGACATCGTCGTAATCTTCGCCGGGGAATACAACTCGGGATCCCGGAACGCCAATCTCAAGTAACGCGGTAGCTTGTTCGCCGGTTTCGGGGAACACGGTATCGACACCGGCGTCTAGAAGCGCGATGATGTCGTCGATTTCAATAGCAGAGGTCACCTGCACACTGAATTCCACCAGTCCAAAGTTCTCAGAAACATATTTTTGAGTAATGGCAACATCTTCTGAAGTCAATAGAGGGCCAATCAGGGTGTAACCGACAATTGACAAGTCGGGCGTCGAAGCGATGCTAGATGGTGCCAACAAAGGGAGCAATGGGAATGCCATTGTTGAATCACCAAACGAATACAACAAACGCCAGGTAAACGGTCTTTATAGAGTCACGTCGCTTGATGCTCGTACTGTTCTCAGTGTCAAAGCGAAATCGTGGTCGAGGCCTTGGAATATGTAGATACCCGATGACTCTTTGATGCTACACTTTTTTTGGTACAGCAGCGATTCAAGTTTTTAGCTCCGCATGAGGCTCAGGGATTCGTTCGTCCAGCCGAGTAAGTTGCTTGAGACCTTGGGTTAGGGCCTTGCTGGGCGGCTAATATTAATTCACACGGTCCTCGATATCGATAATTTCATCAGGAGATATCTCTCTTGTCTTGTCTTTACATTCACATGTTGAGGGTAAATATGCCATTAGTATCATGTGACTTGACTGCAACTGATGCCAACTCGGGACCAATTAATGTAACTGGTTGGCGCCGTACTATGCATTTGGTGAGATGGAGACTAAACACTGCCATCTCATGCGAATATATGCGCAGCTTGGAGCACTTGCCACCTGTAAGAGGCGCATTAACATGCGATGGTGCTATACTTACTATCCTTCACATGTCCCACAACAGAAAACCAGCCATTATAAATGAGCATCAGTCGGCTTGCTATTGAATTCCATGTTAGCCTTCTGCTTCGACTCCTGTTGCTTCTTCGACGATGTAGGCTTATTGGATAGCGTTGGAGTTCTTCCCTTGGCTTTCATAGGAATCAATAAACTCTTGTATGATACAATCCACACGCCAACTTCACCAACGTCTCCTGTAGCGGACTTGATTGACGATCTGAAAGTCTTGCGAAGTTAGAGGTCCTTAACTACTACAATCTTTTGAAGGATGTACCGACTGGAGACAATGACTGCAAGAGGGCACCTCATATCTAGAGAGCGTCCGTTAACTCTGTCCAGAGATCATCTGAGAATGACTTCTTGTTGTAGCCTCTGTCGAGCAGAGCTAGCGCTACAGGAACCCGCATCGATCCAATGACACCCAAACATTGAATGGTAGAGAAGACCGACAGAGTTGCAAAATTATGGTCAAAAGTCACAATCTGACTCGAATCGACAGTGTAATAACTACAGCCAATTTATAAAAAGAAAGGAATCTTAATAATGCGAATGCCGTTCTATGACTAGGATTCATATAATAACATGATATCAAACAAAGAGAATAATCACGCACTCGCTATTACAACTGCAGGGACACACGCATACACAGATGTAAAACGGTTTACTTTACCCGGTGACTAGCGATGGACCCTGTTTGCAGCTGCCACTTCAGTTACACCCAAACTATCAGTAAGCGTGAAGTAATTTCCGGCCCGGGTTCGGCATTCTTCGGAATTCTCGGAAATTTTTGTATGGTGCCTTCAGTTCAGTCCCACAACACTTATATTTTGTTTCATAGTTTCTGTTGCATGTCTCTCACAGTGCATTACAATATATGGCATAATTTTGTACTTGTTTAGGTGTATATGCTTTTTGTTAAATTTTTCCTCAGAGTCCATAAGCAAACTAGCTTCCAAGAACAATACACTAACCAGTTTAGGTAAGTGTACCCTTACCTCTTTAAAACCCTAAGGCCCTGACGTTTCATAATTTGTTCGTCCTCATAGTTAAGGAGCCTCGTACCCGCAATTTTCTTCGAGGTAAATGTCCCCCAATTTTTAGTGTTTTCAAATAAAATTAAGTGCAAATGATTTAGAATAACGTGAAAATGTGTTATATTTGTAAAAGAATATATGTGAATATGGTGGCATAATGGGGAAGAGGTACGGTTTCGGGACTAAACTGAAGGCACCATACGTTTTACACTCAGTGCTGTCTGACAGCTGACACTGTCCTACCAGTTGGTCTTGTGTTTCTTTCCATAGGACAATATTTACGCTAACTAATGGACAACTCTTGTCGTTTGTATGGAACTGTAGTTACAACCAACTTGATGAAACTCTGCCGCGATTGGTCTGACGAAAGTTAACTAGAGTTAAAAGACCCCGTTGACTACTTTGTCTCTGGACCCAGCAGTCAGCAGTTGCAGTCTGAAGCCAATTATTATGGTCGTACATTCATTATTTGACAAGTGTATGTCCAAAGATTTGATGATGCGATAGGGAAGCGTTGTACGTGTATGCGTTTGGGACTCAGACGTTAAGCTATTAACAGGCCAACGTGCGGGACAATTTGAGTTATGAGTGCCGCCTCAACTCGTCTTTGAAATCGTCTGGTCGATCATAATGACTTGTTTAATGAGCACCAGTTGCGGCATGATTAATCGTTAACGTCGCAGTACGTCGGAAATGTTAGTCGCATAGACGAACTATTGATATATATTTTGTCGATCTTCGAATTACGACATTGGGCGCGCCACACAGGCTATTCGGCGACACTGCAAGTAACCCACTTGAACAAGGACAAGAGATCCGATTTTCCAAATCAGATCATTCGAATTGACGAACGATATCGAAAGCATACCCTTTTATGATAGTAAGGATGCACCTGGGCCGTAGTGACAATAGAGTTCTGCATAATTGTTGCATTGTCCGGGTCAGACTTCATTGATTGGCCAGTGTTGGCATATGCTACACTCTTCACTCCGGTTGTAGTTATTTGTTGAAAAGTTGAAACGCTGATGCCAGGTTGTTGCCATTCGAGCTTTGAGCTTAGAAAACTGACAGGGAGCGAAGTAACGCTAAAAATAGAGTCGCTAAACGGTTGCCAGAGCAACGTTGGGTACATCGAGGAACGTCGAACCGTCGTGAGTCGATGAGGCAACCGTTAAAAAAAGCACTGCCAGTCGTCGTCGGACGATATGAAACGCACTGAAGAGATGCGGCGCTAACGTTATCGAGCACAGTCATTATAAGCGACCGACAATCGTCACACATCTCTTCTGCTGCCTGCTGCCTGCTGCGATATTATCATTGACAAAGAACGGAGATGGGTGACGTAAAGTGTACGAGATTAAAGCCAAATAAAATCGCCGGCCGCTAACCTCCAGAGCAGCGTGTACTCAGAAACACTCTTCCAGGCGGAGGCGTTCTGGGCGCGCCCCAGTAGGAGGTCTGTCTCCTCCCACTGGCCAGTGTCCACTGTTTAGTAGCCTCTGCTCTCGATGTGGTTAGGTGCACATTGCAAGCTAAGAAGGAGAGGGCAGACGCCACTAAGCACCACCCATTCTGCGTTGCAGCTTTGTTGATCCAAGCAAAAGTTCCTATCTAGGGTTTCTGATAGCCCATTTCCTCATCAGCAAGTTTTCTACAACATAGAGCGAGCGACAGCACAGCAACAGGCACTGTCACCACGGTCTATTGCGTTTGCAGTCGCCTAAGGCACCCACATCTGGCGATTACTCCTGCTGGACACGTGTATCCGCCCCACCGCGCTGCCACTTGGTGCCTGGGTCAGCTGCCTCCATCCGGCCAATTCTGAACTCGGTAACTATCGATTGCACTTCTGCAGTGCAGCTACGAATTAGCGCAAACTCTATAATTCCCGCGATTACAGCTTATATCTGCATATCCGCCCAAACACAATGATGCTTATGCTGTTGCATGCGCTTACAGCGAGACGAATAGCTGTCTCATGAGCAGCACACTAGGCTATTTCAAGGCATATCCAAATACAGCTATGTGAATAAACTCTATACGGCATACGGTACACAAACCATCCGGCCTGGCGCAGGCAGTCCTCGGCCCTGCCGTGCATTTTATCCCGCTTGCTCCTGCTCCTCCCTCCAAACTCCTTTCTGCACGCCCTCCTTCTACTTTTCTTTGGTCTTCCTTATTCCATCTCTGCTTTTCTGGCCTTTGTTTATCATTTCATTCACACTAAACCTCCATCATTTTCTGGTAGGTATATTGTTGTGCTTTTTGCTTAGATCCTTATTTCCATCCCTTTATGAGGACCGCTGCTCGTGCCTAATCTGCAATCATAACTAATGATATTAGCTTGTCTTTTAGAATAACACCGAGACAGAATGTTCCAAAAGCTTTTTCTTTCTGCATTGGCTATCGCCAGCATTGCTAACGGTACGTACTTTTTTTGTTTGCTGTGAGCTATTATGATTCGGCCTGGGTTGGCTTTGGCTTGCCATTGTGTCTCCACAACCTATGCAGTTGCTGTAATAGCTCAATTGACGCGATCTTAACATTTATTATTCATTGGTGAGCTAATAGTCTTATTTTTATAGCTGCTACCAGTGTGTGCAATGAGACTTCGATCACTGCTAACGCTCAGAGCGATCTCGATAATTTGAGCGGATGCACTACTTTCGGTGGTGACATCATCTTGGCCCCGACTCTGACAACTGCTACCATCAATGGTATCCAGACTATCTCTGGTAATCTCGTCTGCAACAATAACACCCAGATTACCTCCATTTCTGCTCCGTCGCTCCAGCAAATTGGAGGTACGTTCCAGCTCTCCCAGTTGACCATCCTCAACTCCCTCGCCTTCCCCCGTTTGTCATCCATTGGTTCCATTAACTGGGTCACACTTCCTGCCGTTTCCGGCCTCGGTTTCACCACGGGTGTCACTTCTTGTCAAGATGTCATCATCTCCGATACCGACCTGTCCAGTCTCACTGGTATCAACTTGACCACTGTCAGCAAGCTCGACATCAACAACAACTTGAACTTGAATGATATCGAGATGGGCTTGACCGAGGCTACATATCAGGTTGATATTTCCTTCAACGGCAACACTGCAGTGAGCTTTCCTTACCTCCAATGGGCATACAACATGACTTTCCAGGATGTCTCTTCTGTTAGCACTCCAATTTTGTCGGTTGTTAACGCCTCGTACTTGTTGATCAGCAATGTTTTCAGCTCTTTCTCAGCTCCTAACCTTACTACCGTTGGCGGGCTCTCAATCGATGAAAACTTGTCTCTCACTAATATCTCCTTTCCCAAGCTTACAACTATTGGTGGCTCCGGTCTCCAGGTTGCGAACAACACTAAGCTCACCAGCATCACTGGCTTCCCCAATCTTACCACCGTCAATGGTGCTATCGTTTTGGATGGTAACTTCGCTAAGTATGTATCCACTGCTGGTCCCCAGTTGAAGGTTAGAGTACTAACGTGAAGTTAGTGCAACCTTCCCGTCCTTGACTCTCGTTCGTGGCGCTGTCAACATTGATTCCAACAATGACTTCGATTGCTCTTCGTTCAATTCGCTGAATTCCAAAGGTGGCATTCGTGGCAATGACTACAAGTGCGCGGCTGCCTCATCCACCACGTCTGTGGCCATTAGCGCCACGGCAACTGCTTCGTCCGGTGCAACAGGTGCCAGCACCACCACTGGGTCTGGTACTTCCTCGGCTTCCTCCGTTGCCACTTCCAAATCCGCTGCTTCTCCTAACCTTGTTGTCAGTTCCACTGGCTTCACCCTCAGCGCTCTTTTGACCGCTGTCTTCTTCGGTATCTTCTAAACGTTTGGCTAGATATTTATTAGATAACTAGGGGATGGAGTGTACAAAAAAGATTGATAGAGGTCTTGGGAACATAGGTGTTTTTTTGCAATGTTAATATTTTGGCTTTGGCAAGCGGTGTTTGGACGAGTTAACAGTTTCCATCACTGTTAACCAAAGTTACGCTAATAACACTATGCATCTATTAAGAAAATTGTCGAACCTCATTGGAATACTTTTTTAGCTGTTTGTGTTGCGGTTTGACAGTGTCTTTGTACTTGTACTCACATTTTGTATCTTGTTTAATGTGTCTCACTAATATGTATTTTTTACAATTCTTCAGTATATTAATTTAATAATATGTTCGATTGTGTCTTTCTGGTGATGTTTTGATCGACTGGCACCTAGACAAGACAGAGTGATGAGTCGTAAGCGGCTACGATAAGGAATGAAAATCTTCTTCATATGCTGCTATTACTAGCTTATTTGTTAGAGATAATAAACAACTATTAATAATCCTGCGAAGATGTATCTGTATCTCTGTGTGTAATGCGGATGACATGCTTTGCTGCGAGTGGACACCCCGTCGAGCTTCAGCTATTGGCTAGCCATTGCAATTACTCCCCAGTGGTAAAAGTTCTCAGTATTAATTTATTGTTAAATTAATTCAACAAAGTTTGCTAAGAGGTTAATATCAATTAATTAAAACCGGCCACGTGATACCAAATGAGCCCAATACTTGTCATTTTAACCGTGACTTTAGTCGCAATGCTCTGAAAGCCGAAGAGGACGATAGTGGGCTTGGAAGGAACCGCGGTGGTCAGGTGATCGTGCGGAATAGATTGCCTCGCATGACCGGACTGTCCTCTAAATCCTTTTCACGCGATCCGAAAACTAGGAAGGCACATGCAAGGTGGCTCCTAAATTAGAAGCCCCGTAACCTTCTCGCGTAATCGACCGCTGCAGGTGCGGCTCACAATGACATACAGAGAGTCGGCCTTGGGTAACGATAAACGATGGCATACATCTGCATAAAATTTGGGCAACCGCATGACCGATTTTTCACGTGGCCTGGTGTCAGTAGGTGTTAGGTGGTTAAGCGAATTGTCTAGAAGACTCGAGATCGTGCGATGTCTCCGAATACTGACTGACGACGGGAGCATCAGTTCCCATTTCAGAATCTAAAGTCAAACGTCACTATCCTGTAGCATATATATAGACCGCTTGCTACGAGCAATTCTAAATTCTTCATCGTTCATCAAATCCAATTAACATCTCATATAAGTATCGTACAACTACAATGTCTGTTCAAAGATCTTCAGGCCGCCGCCACAGTCCATCTCGAACTTTCTACAGTTCCATCTTCGACGATCCATTCTTCCCGTTGTCGAGCCCAGTCTCTCTGCGTAATGCCTTTTTTGGGCACCCGAGCCAGACGTCCCAGCAAACTGGCACGGACGACGTATTTACATTTACGCCCTCGTTCGACATTAAGGAGACCGACAAAGCGTTCCTCCTCGAAGGCGAGCTTCCAGGAGTTGAAAAGGACAACCTCGATATCGAGTTCGTCGACAACCACACCCTCCGTGTGAAAGGCCATGTTGAGCGCAGCAAGGAGTTTCAAGAAGAAGGAGAACCGTCCGTTACGAATGGCGGTGACAAGAGTAAGCGACGTGGTACGTCCGGCTATTGGGCTACTGAGCGTGTGATCGGAGATTTCTCGCGTTCGTTCAAGTTCCCGGACAATGTCGATCCTTCGGGAGTGAACGCGTCGCTGAAAAACGGGTTGTTGGAGATTAAAGTGCCAAAAGCAGAAAAACCGCCTTCTACGAAGAAAATTACAGTCGGTTAAGGCATCTGGACTGTTTGAAGCTGGAATATTTTAGTAACACGCGATTGTCATTCGCTTGGATTTATGGTGGATGGAGGGCTTTGGGAAGTAATGTGATTACGACTAGTTACCTATAATAATATGACTACCTGTAATTATCTACGACAATAATGCATATATATGTTATCTTATTTGTGCGCATTCCATCATCTGCGACCGATGTTTGCTGCGCTCGGAAATTTATAAATAATCAAATTCATATTCAAACCTATGTGAAGTCCAGAAGTGATCGTATCAAGCGCATATGCGCGAATAATGTTCTGGATGCGGTAGGAAATCAGAATATTCCCTTACACAAAACCGCCCCAATATTCCCCACGGAATGAGATCCATCGCGACTCAGGAGCATGGGGTAAGGGTAAAGGCGAGGACTTGACAATTATGATTCGCCGATATCGGCGAGCTTTGGTCTTCAGCATTTTAAACAATTTCAGCCCAAGTGAACCGCAAACGCAACGGAATGAGAAATGGCAGGCGTGATGATTAGACCGACATCGCTCTAACAAATCTCCCGAACACATCCCTAACCCAAATCGTTGGGGGTAAATCTGAGCGCGATGCAGGCCAGAACTGTAAGCGATATCGGCACATCTTCCTGAAAACCACTAATTACAGGCTAGGCAAATCAGCTATAGATGTGACATCGGGCTGAACTTGCGTTATGCGCCTTATACCGCTGTACCGTGAATACTATTACTGATACATTCGACCAGGAGAGGGATACTATATACTGCGCCCGAGCCATTGGTTGCCATATGGGGGAACGGGCCATCCCGAACGCCGATACCGGCCATGCAAGTGGTCTCGAGGCCACGTATAGAACACCATTCCAGTGATGGCTTCTTCATTTATGGTCTCGTCGTCGTCTTCGCGATTTTCATCTAATGACCTATTGTCGGCAGCAGTATATGTCATTTACAAGCTTGCGGTCTTCAACAGTCGTGCGCTGAAGAAGACGCTTACGGCAGTAATCCACAAGTATGAGTGCATCCGGGCATTGCATGGTGGATGGGAGGACGTCTAACGAAGAGCATCAACAACTGTCGGAATATGATTGCCAGACAGATATTTCGCAGTCAACAGGCGCCATAGATACTGGGGACGTTGAGAAGGTAATAGACGATGACAGCGGTGACCTCGGATTGACGGCTGTTAAATCTTCAGCTCCTCCGGCGCTTTCACTCGAACCTGCTACTTCGGTCATTCTCGACGCCATAGATTCACATATGGTATATACAGCAGACGAAAAAGACTACCATGATGAGCAGAAAAGCACGTTAAAGATGAAACCAAAGCGGAGAGTTCCCATAGGCTTGCTGCATCGTGTTTGTATAATCAAAGAAGTTGAAAATCCATACGAATATTCCGAGACTGTGAAGTGGCTTCTGGTCTTCATTTTCGCGTTTGGTGGTATGGTTCCTGCTATGGGATCAGCAGTGTTTTATCCTGCTGTTCACACAATCGCGGCGGACTTTCATACTAACTTGACGGTCATCAATGTGAGCAAGTATTTTTACTAAGGACGTCAAATTCAAGCTAATGAGGAGTAGTTGTCGGTAGGATTCTATATGTTTTCGATGGGCTTATGTCCGATGTGGTGGAGTTATCTCTCGGAATCACTTGGACGACGAGGGGTATACGTTATATCATTCTTAATGTTCACTCGTATGTACTACTCCTGCTGCTTGATATACTTTATATGCTAACGCGTAATTTTAGTATTTAACATTGGTTGCGCTCGTGCAAATAGCGTCGTCATGCTCGTGATATTCCGAGTCTTAGCAGGTGGCGCCGCTGCTTCTTCTCAAACTGTAGGCGCTGGTGCCATAGGTGATATTTATGTGCCTACCGAGCGTGGAAAGGCCAATGGCTGTAGGTTTCCTTTGGTTCTCTAAGTATTTCGGTGCGACCATCATACTGATTGACACAGATTTCTACCTTGGACCGCTTTGCGGGCCTATGCTCACGGTAGGTCCTAATGATTATTGTCACGTAATTCTTAGGAGTACAGCTAATTTTAGCGGTAGCCCATTTTTGCTGGTGCATTGAATGATCGCTGGGGCTGGCGATCAACACAGTACTTTCTTATAATAATTGGCGGCTTCACTCTCTTGATGATGCTCTTTTTCCTTCCTGAAACTCTTCGGCCACAAGTTATACCGCCCGAACTTCAGGAGAAGCGCGCCTTGAAAAAAGAAGATGATAGACTCAGATTTTATGCAAGCGAGTTTTCCGATTTCGTCTTTTCCCCATTCAAGGCATTCGCGCTATTGAAGTATCCAACCTTTGTTTACGCAATTTTCTATAATAGTTTCGGATATGGATCTTTATATATGTAAGTATTCTTTATACTAGAGAGAAATTGTGCTAAGTGGAAGTAGGATGAACAATACTATTCCGGACCTGTTCGCGAGCCCGCCGTATAACTTCTCGTCAATTGTCACAGGTTTGTTATACCTCCCCAATGGGTTGGGATATGTGCTGGGTAGCCTAGTTGGCGGTCGATGGAGTGACAGGATTCTCAAGCGTGCTATTAAAAACAATAATGGCAAAATGGTGCCAGAGGCGAGACTAGCTGAGAATATGTTGACTGCAGGTATCATCGTTTGCGGTGGTATGATCTTGTTTGGATGGACTGCCTGGAAGCACTTGTTCTGGTTTGTCCCTGTACGCCGTTGTTTCTAATTGTTTGAAGAAGTGCGATGGCTGCTAATTGTGCGTCTAGATAATTGGAACGTTCTTGTTCGGATTCGGGTCTTTAATAATATTCACAACAACCTTGACATTCTTGGTCGATTCTATGCCGCAACGGAGGAGTGCCGCGGTTTCGATTAATACGTGTAAGTTTTTTATTTATGTTGATGCATTTCAAATGATTTCGACTTGACGAAACTGTAGTTATTCGATGCATGTTTGCCGCTGTTGCATCTTTCGTTACCGTCCCTCTCAATAATGCCATTAAAACCGGCTGGCTCTTCACTATCTTGACGATAGTAGGCATAATGTTTTTGGCCTTGCAGGTTTATGTGAAGAAGGTTTGTAGCTTCTTCGGCTGGGAAAGGAATAGTTCTAATTTATGCGAATATAGAAAGCACCGGAATGGCGGGCGAAGATGAACAAGGAACTCGATTAGCCAAACAGGAGCCGCCCCTCTTTCGGAATATTTTCATTTTGAATTTGGATTGCATAGGATTGCATTTGTATTCATTGTGCTTAAGGGATTTTGTTGTATCTAGGACAATAAGTTACTATATTTGGCATTAAAACTTCCCCCTTTTGGTGTCTAGGCTTTCAAGGCTTCTTTGCATGTTCCGCTACTCTGTGAGTTACGTTCTTAGAAATAGGGCAGCATGTATTTGGATCATGCGTAAACTACACCCAACCCAGTGTGCGGAGAGGTTAATTGGGTCCCCTGTCCAGTGAGCGATGATGCGCGGCGGTGATAATCTGTTTGGGGGGGATAGCTGCCAGATTCAGAGAAATCTATAAACTGTTAAAGGTCGAGAAGTTTGAGAAATAAGATAAAGGGTCGAGAAGTTCATTGAGAAAGCCTTGATTGATTGGAAATGTTTCTTCAAGTAGCTACTAACCTTCCGTCTTGACTTGCGTCGCTTATATCTAAGGTTATATCCGCATAATCTGCTAGTAAGCACAGTAAGCACAGTAAGCACACATCAGTGATATTTGGCCATTCTTAAAAGCTATCACCCTAATTGGTGTCTTACTCTTCAACGAGAATTGGCGTCGAACAAGATTGGATGTATGTTGGTGCTGATCGTTTTGGAGTAGTGATCATAAATAAATAATTCGCTTGTTTAAAACTGCTCTTTTGGTAATAGGACAGCTAGGAATGTGTGTTCTTGGGACTCGTTTCTCGACCTCATGGGCTGATTCGAAACCGTCACCATGGCAAAGATCGTGAATGACAAGCTTAATCTGGCGGTTAGGTTAGATCTGCTACTTGTCTTCTCATCGCGTCGGCAAATTGATCTGAGTCTAGAACACCGCAAACTCTTAAGACTTTTAGACCAAAACACCTGACCCAGAATTCTTATAGACCGAGGCTGGGATCTTTATTTTTAGCAGCAGAATCCGGGATCAGTCGCCTAAGATGTCAGACGATGCGTCAGAAGAGCAACAGCCACAAGGGTCACCTATACAAGACTCAAACATACAAGATTTAGTCGACGATGACACACTCTTCACAGAAGGTGATGCTGAGAGGTTAGGCACGCTTATTGAAGCTGTTGTGACCGCACCGTACAAATTTGGCAATCATGTCGAATTGCTCAAGCTACTTAAGAAGGCTGGCCCGGGAGCTCTCGATGACGAGTTACGTGATGCCCGACAGCGAATGGCTGGGTTCTTTCTTATGGACGAACAGTTTTGGCACGAATGGATCGACGACGAGACAAGAGCGCGCGAGGAAAAGGCAAAATTGAGTGGAGGGGTATACGATGACGAAGATACAATTAAGATGCTGGAACTGCATGCGCGAAGCGTCACTGACTTATTATCGGTGCCTTTATGGAAGCGATACGTGGAATTCATAATGAATGAGCACGAAAGAGAGAAGAAGGAAGGGAAGCCCCCAGAGCTGAGTATGTTTGAGAAGGGTACGTTAGAAAGTGTTTTGGTTGATGCCGTGAACGCGACCGGGTATTCGATACCTGATGTGAGTTGAACTAGTTTAGTGTGATCTCTGGGAGGAGACATTCTAATATTGATAATAGAGCCATGAGCTATGGAATATATACCGAGACCTGAAACTACGCGATTTGCAAGCTAACCCAAGTCCTGATAACATCGCGCTCTTGAAACGATACTACCGTGCCCGATTCAAAGTTCCGCATGCGACAATTGATCAAACTTTCGCAGACTACTCGTCTTTCATCACACAACATGAGAACCAAATATATGAAAAGGAACTTATTGCAGCCAACAAGGTAGTCTCTGAGACAAGGAAACTGCTGGCAGAATTTCAGCCGTACGAAGATTATCTTGCAACAGCTCCGACCGACGTTAATGTTTGGGCTCAATATATCGACGTCGCTGTCAACCGTCCAAAGAAGCAATTCTATCCCGAAATTCCCAGAGTACTATATGAGCGCGCGATCAAGTGTTCCGCGACAGTCCCAGCCATCTGGGATAACTACGCGTTGTATCTCCTCGACCAAAATTTTCCCTTCACGACAATCGATGCAGTTTTGGAGCGTGCAGTCAAAGCGTGCCCGAAATCAGGAATCTTATGGGCACACCTGATACGCACACGCGAGCGCTTTAAGTCAACTTCTGAACTAATTGAGGAAGCAAAAGACCGCGCCTTCGCGACCGGCTTGTTGAGTGCGAATGCAGATGAATACAGTACGGTCGCGGCGGCATGGATCTCTTATCTGCGTCGGAAATACGCCGCTGATCTAGATGAGAATGAAAGGAGTCTGATGCTCGGTGAACAAGTTGAGGCAGTCATGACCGATTTTGAGCAGACGTTCCCGAGCAAGAGTCGGAAGGACCAGACGTATGTTTTGCCGAGGATGTACATTACAGTTTTGACGCAGCAAGGTGAGATCGCCAAGGCCAGGCAGCAATGGCAGGACCTATCCAGGAAACACGCACGGGAAGCAGTCTTCTGGCTCCGGTGGTTTGATTGGGAGAAGAGTGTGTCTCTGGGAAGCGGGGACGTGCTCACGCCCGCGGGAGTTCTGGATGCAGCTGCTGGGATTAAAAGTTTGGACTCGCCCGAGCGAATATGCGAATCATTGCTAGAATTAGAGCGGGATTATGGATCAGCGTTTTCAATGGAAAAAGCTGAGATCAAAGTCAAGAAACTGATGAGGGCTGTGCAGCGACGGCGGGCTATTGAGGCCGCTCAGGAGCAGCAACAGCCGGAGCGCTCTAAGAAAGAAGAGAAGGCTACAAACGGCAAGGCCATCTTCGTAGCGCCTGTTGCAGGCAAATCTGATACGGACGAGGAGAGCAAGACGTCAAAGCGGAAGGAACAAGATGACGAGCTAGAGAAACCAAATCCTAAGAAAGCCAAGACGGAGTCGTCAGAAATCACGGCGCCGGCCAGAGATCGTGAACATAGGACTGTCATCGTGGAAGGTCTAGGGAGGGAAGTCACAGAACAGAAAGTGTCCAATTTTTTCAAAGATGTAAGTAGTATTCTATTGCTTGCGTTGGAACAAGGGATACTAATATTGGATAAGTGTGGCGAGATAAAGAGTCTGAAGCTTGTAACCAACGACACGTTCGCTACTGCGACCATAGAATTCGAAACTTCAGAAGACGTGCTCGCTGCCCAGACCCGCGATCAAAAGATATTGGATGGGCACACTATTAGTGTCCGCGTCGGGGTGGAGACCACGCTGTGGATTACGAATTTTCCGTCTGCCGCAGATGAGGAGTATATTAGGTCGATCTTCGCGCCGTTTGGGGAAATGGTCGATATCAGGTTTCCGTCACTTACGGTTAACAATAAACGACGATTTTGCTATTTACAATATAAACGGCCAGAAGAAGCGCATGCCGCTCAGCAGGCACTTGACGACTCGCCCGCACCACCGATCTCGTCGTCTAATGCAGAGCACACAATCAAGCCACGCAAACTAGTCGTCAAAATCAGTGACCCGTCACAGAAACATCATCGTCAGGGTGCTGTATACGAAGGTCGCGAACTATTTATCCGGAACATTCCTATCTCGATAAAGGAACCCGAAATTCGCAAAATGTTTGAGAAATACGGGCCTCTTGAGCGCGTGCATTTGCCGAGCAAGGACGAGTTGTTTCATACACACCAAGGTATCGGATTCGTCTCGTTTGAGAACGTGGAAGATGCGAAGAAAGCGCTGGAATTGGATTTGACGAAGGCTGGAGATCGGGTATTAAGTGTTACTGTTGCAGTGGCGAGAACCGGGGCCGGAGGCCGCGGAGGGCGGGGTGGTGGACCAGGAAGAGGAAGAGGACGGGGACGAGGTGGTAGTGACGGTGCGAATCGAGCTGACCACCGATCGAGGAGGATTTAAAACTATGTTTACAATCTACGGTGCTGTTAGTATTTGTAGTTGCCCAGAACAGAAACCTAAGGCTAGATTTCACTTTTATCATATGATACCCTTGAAAACCAACGTATCACGGGTGTCATCGACCGGGTGACGTGATACAAATTTGGAACTCGTAGAACTGCTTAGAACATTCGAGGCGCGTGTGGGCAAGCAACCAGCCATCTCGGTTTAGGTCTGCTCTAGGTTTTAAGCCGCCCATTATAAGATAAAAATTTGGACTGTGACGTTTTCTCGACGAGCCTTGTCCTTCCATTTTTTTGGCCCCATTTGCGTTGTACACCGTTTAATTTTACTTGCTGGATTTTAACGATTGTCGATCTAGCGATTTTGAGACGTGAATTGAAGGTTTCCTGAGACGTAGGTATATTTGGTATTGATTATTGAAAGAGGATGATGCGTTGGATCAGCATCTTGCAGTTGTGGTAGAGAAAAGAAGTGAGATTGATCTGGTTGCATGAATGTGACCAATTCAGTTCGAGCTAAGAATTATTTAAATCATACAAAGTTGGAATTGAGATGGCATATGTGGAACGAAGCTGACTTGCTCTAAGATCACACATATTCTATACATTTCTATAATTCACAATGGCACATACGATTCCTGAAGGTATGTCCCCGTCAGCATCACAATATTGACATTGAACGACGACGACGACAAGGACAATCGATACTGACAAAACCACAGTCCTCTGGGCGCAACGTTCGTCCCAATCTGAGGCCGACAAGAACGTGATCTACCTAACAATCAACGCAATCGATGTCACGTCCCCGGA
The DNA here is from genome assembly GCA_038497805.1 of Lipomyces mesembrius. Classification (NCBI taxonomy): domain Eukaryota; kingdom Fungi; phylum Ascomycota; class Lipomycetes; order Lipomycetales; family Lipomycetaceae; genus Lipomyces; species Lipomyces mesembrius. The sequence goes on from MU972921.1 coordinate 19,709, forward strand.
CGTCACAATCACGCCCACAAGCCTGTCGTACAAGGGCACGTCTGCCAGCGGCAAGGAATACGCTGTTGATCTCGAGTTTTTCGACGAAATTGATGTTGAGAATTCAAAGAAGACGATCACTGGCCGCGATGCGTTTTTTATCTTGAGGAAGAAGGAGGCGAAGGAGGAATTCTGGCCGCGATTGGTGAAAGATAAGAGGAAGGTGCACTATATCAAGACCGATTTCGACAAGGTGTGTAAAGCGGTATTGTGGAGTTGTGAATGTGGCTAACAGGTTTTGTAGTGGGTTGATGAGGACGAGCAGGAGACCGCTCCTGGCGACGATTTTGCGGGATACGGCGGCGGCATGGACTTCTCGTCGATGCAGAGCGAGCTTGGAAGCGCAATGGGTGGATTAGGAGGTGCGGGTATGCCGCCTGGGCCTTCGTCGTTCGGATTAAACGAGGACTCGGACGATGATGAGGGCGAGGACTTGCCCGAGTTAGTGGATGATAACAAGGAGGTCGAGGCGGAGGAGGCAGAAACCGAGGAATAAGAGTACTGTAGTGATTTGAAATGTGTATTGCTTGAGTGGTGGGCTTATAAAAACTCTGCCAGTGTTTATTCGCATATATGTATCAATATAGTCGATATTTACCTAGTCGTACATTACTTCGCGAGAACGTGTCCATTTATATTTTCAAATGCAGGGTTTTTTTATATTTAACTATTTCGAAAATAGCAGATAATTTACTCTCCCACATCCTCATCATCACTGCGATCCCCATCAATGCTTTCGGCTCGCCGCCGTAGGTCGTCCATATTCCACGCGTCGCCGTCATCTCCATCGGCCTCGCGATCGAACTTGCCGTGGTCAAAGAGCCATTTACCACTGTAAGCGACTTCGTCCTTCTTCTTCTGTAGTTCATCCTCCGCAGTCTTCTTACTCGAGCGATCTTGTTGCCACTTTGTGAACGTCTCCAGTGTGACGGGAGTCAGGTTGCTACCGAGCTTGTGTCGCTCGGTCTCCAAGAACTCTTCCAGCGTAAGCGTGGGTTTATTGGCAGTAGCCGCTCGCTCAGCCTGTTTCTGCTCATTCGTCTTGAGCGTGAATCCAGGCGGGAGCGAGTGCTTGTACTGGCACGAGTCACCACCATTCGGGCACACCCAGAACCAACCGTACTTTTTCGTCTCGACGGCGTCGATGAAATACTTGCAAACGATGTTTGTCGTCACTTTGGGGTTGCCTTGTTTGGACAGGACAACAGACCGGAGCGTCTCGTCGTCCCAGGTCTCCATGCCATCTGCGTTTTCAGACTCGCGGGCGTCCGTGTAGAGATCCTTCTTTTGCGTCTTGCGCTCGACGTCGATGTCGTGGCTGAACTTGCACCTCGAGCCCTTCGTGCAGGACCCTTGTTTGAAATAGATGCACAGCACTCTGGAATCTCATCAGCACGCCAGCTCCTGCAACCAATCTGTACAATTCTACATACGTCTTAGGATCAACACCGAACGGGACCTTCTGTGTCTGCAGAACAGGCTTGAACAGCTCAGCTGCCTCCGCCTTCGCCTTCTCAGCCGCCTTTCTCTCCGCCGCGCGCTGAGCTGCATCGGCTTCCTTTTTCTTTTGCAGACCGGACACACCTTGTGATTCTACCTGCTGCACATATTTCTGGACCTTGGCGGATTTGTTTTTCTGTTATCACGGAGTTAGTCGTCGTCCGGTATTGGTATTTTCTTGGCGGAGAAGACGCGGAAACTCACGTTTTTGAGACCGAACGTCTTGTCGGCGACGGTCTGCTGTTTCTTTGCGATTTGTGAGCGCTCCGGTTTATTGGCTTTCGCGGATTTTGGCGGCATGACGGGTCGTTTTATTATGAGATGCGAGGTACTTTTTTTGGCTGGCAAAAACAATAGGCGTGTTGAAGAAACAATGTCGAGATATGATGAAAAAGGTAGAAGCAGGCCAATGTCGAGATATGATGAAAAAGGTAGAAGCAAGCCGAAGGCGACAAAACGATTTGGTGATTCAATGCGATTCCGACCTTTTAGAGATTCAAATAAAAAAACAAACCAAAGGTCGAATCCTCCCCCTCCTAGCCCTTGTAAAAATGTGTCCCTTTTTTTTCGTGGTCCGATATTGATAAGAAGTTCGTCGCTGAGAATGGTGATGATGATGATGGTCACGACTCGCCGAATTCGAGACTATGAAATACTCACCGAAAAAAAAATCGCCAAATGTTAAATCTGTCTACCACTAGCTCACAGAAGAGAGTTGGGAGTAGTGGTAGCTGGCGAAATTGACACATCATAGTTTATGTCCCAACCCTACGTAGTGGAGAGCATTCTGAGAGCGGTTGACAATTCAGCGCCTGTGGCAGTATACTATACACCGATCGGAATAGCGGTCATTCGAATTTGCAGAGCCAATTGAGGAACGAGAAGACCCGAACAAGATGATGAATGACAAGCAACTTGAGAGTCTGGCAACTGGACTGGGCATTGTAATGCTGGGACTTATTGTTGTGTATCATTTCATCAGCAACAACACGAAGCCAAAAGCAAATTGAACGCACTGGGTGGACTGCGGAGGAGGAAGGTCGTGTGGTGGTGTTTGTGAGTCAGCTGAATCAAGTGCCAAAGGCGAATTACCTTGCAACTACGATCGGGTGAAGGAGTTCTTTATAAATCAATTTGGGTTACTAAATATGCTATATAAATAGGATGGAGTATAGGTATGAGATGCCGCCACTATCCACTATATGTGAACGAAGCGGCTAATTGAGGTTTTAGATGCGAATTAATTATGAAGATGATCAAGGGGGGGCGATAGCTGGAACGATATGAAGTGTAATATTTGTATTATATTTTACGATTGTTGCATGACGCAATGATCACGGTTCTTACGACAAATGGCATTGCTAGTACATGTACAAGAAAAAGCAAAGTAATAAAGAAATTGGTGTGCTACTACAGTTTATTTAGTTTAAAATGTGCCGGCTGAATGGAAAGAGTGCGATGTGCGTTGCAATAAAATAGCTGATGTATCGAATTCGAGTAGTATCGTGTTTATCAAGTCAGATTGTGATTAGGTAGAGATCCGATAAATTGTGATTTATCGATAAAATATATTAAACAGCGACGTTGGGTGAACGGGACAGCAATCACGTTGGGTGTACCGGGACACCGGAAAGGGTCGTCGAAGGATGTGAGATCATGTCTTTGTTGAGCTGTCAGTTGGGCTCGCATCGCATTTGTTCGGGTGCCAACACTAATTTTAGATTGAGACGACCTGCGGCGACATCTGTAATCTGCCGCTCACTACAAGACTGCATTAAGTGTACGGTTATTGGCCAAATGTTGCGAATGTGACGTGGGGGTGGTGAGAGGACCACGATACGACAATTTGACACGCAGATTTGAGCTTTGAGCCGCAAGACACAAAGGTTGGCTCAGTTGTCGCTGATGTTGTCAGGGGTTATGACCCGCTGACATTGTCGCTGACCTAGGATCTGCCATCAGATGTGCGACATAAGTTGCAGTATTCATAGCCATTTATATGGGTGCAGTAATATTTTATGACGCTGACCTACTCCGTATCCGTACTAGTCCAAAAGTGCAATTGCACAACTATGTTCAGGAGGTATATCGCTCAATGCGTCTGGCAGGAGTTGCTCTGCCTTTGCACTGGTGCCGACTTTTACCTTATAGGTAGTGTCGATTATCGCAAGCGGGCAGCAGCGAGCTCAATGAAAGGATTCAGGACGGGTCTTGAGTCGTGTTACGTGATTGGAATTTGAACGCGTTCGGGCACGCGGGCGGGCAGACACGCTTGACGCGTCAGCAAAGAACACGTCGCAACACGACACCCGGAAAACGCGTCTGTGTCGCCTCTCGGCAGCCTATCGCACGCGCGCGTGATAGTAATCGGCGCCGCGATGGACTCCTCCTCTCCATTGGGCCTGCCTCTCGCGCCTCGCTCGTCTAGACTTAGCGGTCACAGGACGCGACGCGACGCGAGCCGGACGCGAGACGCGCTCAGCGAACGCAGACGGCAACACATTGCCAGCGGGCCGCTTCTGCTCGCACATCGCCGAGTGTCAAAGCGTCTTTGGTGCCGCCAGCTGACCCAGCTGCAAAACAACAGGCACAGCCACGGCAGCCTATCACCTTATCACTTATCACCCACGCGGCGCTGGTGTGGCGGTGCGGAGGACCGATCGTCTCTGCGAATTTTCACCGTTGTTTGCGGCATAAGTCGCGCTGCATTGGGCACCGGCGAACCGGCACCGCCACCAGCGATCGCTCTCCGCACGGCGGGTAAATGCGGTTGTGCGCAACGTTAGCGAACTAATCTGCGCGCCCCACGCTGCCCGATTACGTCGGTGTCGCTCGGTGGCTTGGCTGGTCTGCGTAGAGCCCTGCTTTTCGACATCTGGTTCGTCGGCCAAAGGGGAATTTCAGTACTGGCACACATGCGAATACGGGCGATTATTCTGGTGTGCTAGAGCGTGCGGCTGTCGCGGAGTTGTGTACTATTGTTGTGTACCAGGCCCGGGCCTGTTTTTGCATTGGCGGGCCCGAATCTCGCACTGGCTCGCTTGATCGATAGATCATCCATCCTCCAGTGTAGCCGGACTGGCCCCGGTTTAAGTCTCGAGGCAGACTGTCTACTGATGATGACCCCGTTTTGTCCGCCTGATCAGCCTGGCGCCAGAACGGTCTGGGTGCCAGATGGCTTGCGGCGGTGCTGATAACCAGCTATCAGATCCACCACCGACTCTAGATCATGTATTACGGAGTGGCAGGCGCCGCGACCGCCAAGTGGCAGCACGTGGCGGTACGTCACCTGATGGGTCCCCCCCAATGCACATGCGGCTCGGCGCCGTATTACTTGCGTCCCAACCGCAACGGATAGCCGCACTTCTCGCGTAACCGCACCGGTACCTTGTGTGTTTGGAGCTTTTCATCTTTTTGCATCCTATTTTTTTGCTCATCCTTCCCAACCAACTTCTTCATCCTCCAATATTCCCACCACATTGTACCTGTCCTGCCTCCTTCGGACGCTACTACTGCTGCCTGTCTTGCTGCCTGCGTCACAAGTGCCTTTTGGCCAGCATGACGCTCGCGCCTGATCCCCGTGCTTCCCGCCCGCACGGTGGGGGCGTGCATGATCAAGCCTCTTCATCGTCATCCCTACACCACTCGTCCTCGACGACCTCTGCGCCTGCGGCTTCCTCTGCTGCTCCTGCTACCGCTCCGCCGGTTTGTCAGAATTGCGCTACATCTACCACTCCCCTCTGGCGTCGTGACGAATCGGGCCAGGTCCTCTGCAACGCGTGCGGTCTCTTTCTCAAGCTACACGGTCGACCGCGCCCGATCTCTCTCAAGACAGACGTGATTAAATCCCGAAACAGAATCAAGAACCCGCACCACACCGGTAGCCACGGTCATAGTCATGGCCATGGCCACAGTCACGGTCAAACTAACGGATCTGGAGCTACTCCCACTGCGCACGCTGGATCGGCCCCATCTGCAAATGGCACTGGATCTCGCAAGAAGCATGACGCACACGCAAACAACTCGAATGTCAGTCCGAGTTCCCGACCACAGCCTGCATCCGAGGCTGATGCCGGCGGACTCATGCACCTTGCTCAGGCTCTCCATGAACAACAGCAACTGCAACAGCAACTGCATGATTCTCGCATGATGCAACAGCCTGGACATCTTCCATCATTATCCGCAGCTATCAAAGAAGAATCGTCGCCCAGAATGCAGCCAGTCCGGGGTTCGCCTCTCATAAACGCACAGGGCCATCACATGTTGGCTTCGACCGTTGGTCCGGTGTCTCCACTTCTTCCGCTGCCCCATGCTCTCGGTCCGTCTGATATGTTGACTCCACCCGAAAACTCACCACCAGTCGTACCTCAGCTCGGCCAGCAGCAACTTCATCCTCCCGCTCAGCAATTCTATGACCCAAGATCGCCCGCAATGCCACCGATGCAGAAGCCGCCTCATTTGTCGTCGCAATCCCAGGGCGCGCAGCAGGCTATTCCGTCCCCCGTTTTGCTTCCGTTACCACATGCTTCCACGCCCCATGCTGCACATTCATCGACTCCACTTGGTGATCCTGCGACGCCGCCGTCGGCCTCGTTGCCACCGTTGGTAAGGAGAAGTAACACTCCGCCTCATCTCTCACTGGCAGGACAGCACGAGCACGAGATATCGCCGCTTGTCCCCGCGAAGTCGGCGATCGCTCTTGCTCAGGCTCGTGGACACTCTCCGCCTGCGACATTGGCTCCAATTATGAAACCTATGTCGGTGTCGCATTCGGTTAATTCCTCTGTGACTTCTGCAATTGCAGCTGCGTCTATCACACAGTCGAACGCGGCCCTTAGCGGGTCGACTACGCACACCACGATGGAGTCGCTTGTGACTGCAAATCAGACTCTTCGTACTCGTGTGTCAGAGCTCGAACTTGTCAATGACTTGTTCAGATCGCGTATCTCCGAACTCGAGTTAAATGAGGCGTCTGCGCGGAAATCTGAGCTCACGAGACGAGAACTCGAGACTCAGTTGCAAAGGAAGTTGGAGGAATCCGGCCAAAAGAACTTGGAATTGCATTCACGAGTCGAAGAACTGGAGATGGAGAAGGAGCGTTTTGCAACCGAGCGTGAGATGAAGTTCAGAGAGCATCAGCTTATGCAGCAGCAGCAACAGCAGGTACTTCATCCCCACTTGCATCATCAGCTTCCCAAGTTACCGTTACCGCAGACTCCGGCATCACCTGCGTTGGAGAATAATCCTGAGGATTCGGAATTGCAGCACATGCGCAAGAAGATGCGTGTCTCGGACCTAGTTGGTGTATCGAATGAGACGGGGGGCAGTTCTGCAACGCCGCCTCAGCCACCGCAGTCCGCGTCGCGAACTGGAACTCCATTGCAGCAGATTCTCTCGCCGCAAGTTTCACACCATCAGTCGCACACCCAGCATTTGATCCCTCCGCTTCAGCTGTCGCCGAGCAACGGCAACAGCAACGGCAGGTACAACATCAACAGTGTGAATGGTATCAATAGAATTTCGCTTCCGTCAGTAAGCAGTATCACCTTGCCGCCGATTACTGCTCCGGGTGATTGCGGCAACGGCAGTGCGCGATGAGCAGTGCGCCAAAATAACGACACAATGTGTGTCGGTGACGACGGATTGGAGTCAACATTTTTCAAACGTGTATTTTTATTTTATGGGTTGTTATGTTGATATTTTCTTTCCGTTATATTATTAGGCTATATCTTTATATATATATTATAATTGTTATTCAAGGGACGGGAAGGGTCAATTGCTATTTGCCACGTATTTTGTATCTTCGTGTGTTCTTGTTTTGAGTGTGTTATCGGAGTACCCAGTGAGAACAAAAGTTAATGTTTTTGATTGTAGTTTTTGTCTATTTTCATCTCTTGTCAAATATTGCTATCACTATATGTCGATACTACCATATTTAATTGTTACTATATTATTTATTTCTCGTGTATTTTTGTATGTTCTTGATTTGATTACGAGAATAGGTTATTTATCAAGGGTGGATCTAAATACTTTTATATTTGGCTATAGGAATTAGGAACTATTAGCGATCTGGTTAATACGTTTGTATGTATGTGAGTGTACTTAAATGTGTATATATGAGTATTATCTATCATCGACACATATTCATCATCATTATCTTAACTCGTCTTGGACAAAGCCATCGTACAGAGATGCGTTGATGGCTTTGATTATAATATCGTTCAATGTATCTGAGTATACCTTGTACGTCTTTCAGCTCACTGTAGTGCGTTCTCAGAGACAATGCTAGGGCTTCGATTGGCGCGACCGACTAGGGCATGCTTATCAAGTTGTCAGAAAGCAGTCACACCCCTCAGGCCCTTCCAATGCAGCATAATGCATATTCATTGACACAGATATTACCGTAACTTCCTTAATATCGACGGTTATGGCACGCATGCGACTAGATACCTTTGTGGTCCCCATAGCAAATACTCCAAAGAGCCATACTAAAAGAGCGTACCACAAATTTCCAAACCCTATTTCCGTGACCCCCCGGTCTTCGTGCACGCAATGCGCCGTTGACGGACCAAATTGCGTCGCCCGCCACCTTGAATTCACGCTCACGTTTTCAATTCCTATCAGCTAATCTTGCAATCAACTCCATCCCTTTTTTATTTTAATTATATCTAATTTGAAAAGTATATTAATTAGTCAAGATGGTATGTCTTAATTTTCTTTTTCTGGTTTTATTCGGAAGGATGGGTGTGGAAGGGGAACGGTTTGCGGATTAGTTCAAAAGTTTTGTATTGCTATCGCCGATGGGGACGATCACCGTAGTGTCTCGGAACTGATTTTGCTAACGATGATGACTATATAGGTTTTGGCTCAGGATCTTGTATGTCTCCTTGTTTACACTATCAATCCTGGGGAAATAGATGAGATGATTGGAGATGGGTGTAGTGCGCGGGATTAAGGGTGGATGTTTGACAGGGTGATTTAAATGGGGATTGGACAGTTACGGAAACGACAACGACGGTATACGAGGAGGATAGCCGTGGATGATTGATAGATGATTCGGATTATAGACGGCGTGATTGCAGCAAGATCCGTCGGGTTTAGAGTCATCCAACCCCTCCCTCGCGCACTCATCTTTCGTCAAAATCAAATCGTCACATCACCGAATATGATTGTACATGGTAGTACTAACATTGTATTAGCTCAACCCTACTCCTCAGTCAGAACTCAAGAAGCACAAGCTGAAGCAGTTGGTCGCCTCGCCTCGCTCGTTTTTCATGGATGTTAAATGTAAGTTGTTAGCTTGTTATCCATGCTGCATGCAACAAGAATTCTAACGACTTTCAACAGGCCCTGGATGCTTCAATATCACCATCGTGTTCTCGCACGCTCAGACCGTCGTTATCTGTGGGTCATGCTCGACCGTCCTATGCCAGCCTACCGGTGGTAAGGCACGTCTCACCGAGGGCTGCTCTTTCCGAAAGAAATAGACGTGAAAATTAAAAATCTCTGGAACGAAAAAAAAATATCCTACTAGTAGGGTGGTAATTGAAATTGAGATTGAGAAGATATCACAATACATAGTAACCAAAAGGGATGGGACAGTTATTTATTTATTATTTATTAATGTTTTATGTTTTGCACAAGAATTTATCATCATTTTTGTTTATGTTGTATAATAAGGGTTATCTAAAATAAAATGTTAGCGTCCTTTTTTTAAAATTCTGCCTTGTGAGCATTCGGCAGCGTGTATTCCGTTAATCTGTGCTGTGTGACATCACCAATTCAGAGCCCGCGTCGGGTGTGACTAACTGATCATTAAGACTCACAAATCAATTAATCAATACAACTTTTGGCCAGTGTAATATGAACGGTAAGCAACCAAAAAAAAATTCATTATTTATTAGATGTGGTGGGGCGAGAGCAATAGATCTGGCAATTGGTCTTAAACAGTGACAAAAATCCTAGAGCAACTAGAGACTCTACTGAGAGAGTCCAAGAATTGATTGCACAATGCACGCGATGGTCAGTTGCCTACCCCTGCAACAAGTGCCCGACCAAAGCAGGGAAACATGGTTTTCCTCTGGTCCTGCAATTTTGTACATCAAATCTTCATGGGACGCTGCATCTTAGTGACCGCATTAGGAATTGTGGGCCTGCATGCGCATATTGGCCAAAAGACGTGTGGAAATATCGTGAGTTGCTTGAGAGGAAAGAGGCACAGAGATGAGAAATCTGGGGAAAATAATTTCCGGAACGAAAAGTTGGATATATATTGCCGTGGGCCAATCACGTCATTAGCGTTTTGTACATCCAAAAAAAGGCGCTATTAATTTCCTGTAAGTCAACTCTTCTTCTCGGGTCAGTATTAGCGAAAGGGCAGCCGTAATGAAATCTCATGATAGCCTCTGACGACTTGAGGAAGAAAAAAGCAACATGTCGCGGACGATCTTGAGGTATTAATGAATAATGAATATATAGTGCTCTGCTGTTGCACTGATTTCGATTCGAAAATTTGTTGCGCTTAGATATTTCAATCATAGCGGCGATGTGTCCCTTTCCCGTAACAACATTGTTGGTGTCAAGATCGACCCAGCTAAACAGAAACGTCAAACAAATGAATAACGGGCCAGTCTGCGTTCGCATCGTTCTCCCAAACTTTCACCTGCGTTGTATCTTTGTATCTCAATCACCAAACGCATTGCTCCATTTGTCTACCGACGCCACGAATGGGCTGGGCATGGACTTAACATAAGTGACTTATTAATCCAGATGATGCATGGGAAGCTGCGGACATCCGAGATCATGACACTCCTTTTGATGGTCGCAGCTATCTAGAAACGCTTATCCTGGCCATGAAGGCAACTGCCTTGCCAAGCATAGGTTAGTGAGTCTCATCAAATAGAAGGAACCGGAGGAGGAAAGGGAAGAGGGCAAGGCAGCGGATGAGGGTTTTTATTCCAAGCCTAATAACTGACCCTCTAGCCGTCGTTAATGGCATTGACTTTGGGGAAAGAGATCTTCAAGCTTAAGTTGGCGTGATGACGAATCCAGAGTCGCCTGTACCGGACTTTACGAAGATCGAGCTGGAACCATCGCCAAACTGATCAGTTATGTGAGTTTGGAGTCACAAGGTTTATAGAATATAGGACGTATCAGTCAACGATCAAGAAGGTGGCAAGATGAAGCGACCGGATAGGAGCAAGAAGCCGAAGCTCGTGAGGTGTAGTGAGGGGGCAGAGTGGGAGCAGGAATATATATTTCTGCGTATAAATGAATTGCTTGTTCACCTTGAAGATGCCCTAGTAGATGAGACCCATACTTTGAGAGAGCGTAAGTTGGTAAACCACAAGAAAGTTTGAGCGTCCAACCTGTACATTTACGCTCATCTCATAATTAGATTATGGCAATGGTTGTCGGGGTGACAGCCTTGGAGTCTGAGTGGGGTAAGGGTAAACACAGGGTCCCAGCTTCCGCATTGGTCGACCGTGCGGCTCGACCCAAATACGAAATACGAGGATTGTAATCAGTTGGCCGGGGCCGCAGTGGCACAGAGTTTACACCGCCTTAAACTAATTGGCGAATGTCTCATTTGCGCAAACCCAGGGCTCAGCAATGTCAAAACCTTGAGCACACAGTGGCAGTATATAATTTAACACCTCAAGCGATATGTCGCGGGCATCGCAGTGGATGCGGGTCTGCGTGGAACAGCCTACAGAAGGGAGGGTGAAGGACTAATGGAACGGCTAATGGCAGCAGTTTCCTGGGCTTGCTGGCAGGGGACCGGCATTTGAGCGAGTGGTCACCAGCAAAGCCTGAGGGAGCTGGTGCCTTAGGTATCGTCCGTATTCGCATTCGTGTTGGCGGGGTACCTGTAACACGCCTCTGATTGCAGAAAATATTGCGTACTGACTCTCCTATTTGGTCCATTTGTGAGGCAGATATGTTAGCTGACAGGCTTGCAATCGCCACGTCCAAACCCAAAAAGGGCAATTTGGACCGAGTTGCCTGCGGCTCAGTACCGAAGTACAACCGACTTTGACCCTTCTCGCTATCTGACTGAATCTCAGAATGCGCTTTCCTATCGCACCGCTAACTGCACGTGTCCAGCCCCCCGTACTCGGAGCTCGGTGCTAGCTAGAAGAATGTCAGGTTTTCGAGGATTTTGGTGGAGCCCCCGGATACGAGTCATTTGTCCCCGAAATCTGTAAATTCTCTGGAGAATTTTGTCTGGGAGAACACAAACGAATAAATCATGGTCTAATCTGTGTTTCATACATATTTTGGCGATCTCCTGCAATTCGAAATACTGTGGCTGCATCTCCGGTCATGCCTCTGACAGAGTCATCTTATCGCGCGAACCTTGGTCAGTCCTCCAATCCTCGAGCACAGTGGGCCTTGGCCGGTGCGCTTGATGCTTGTCTGACGGGCATTGCCCGTGCCTGACCTTCTCATGTACTTCTATTTTTGCGGGTTTCCTGGCGTACCTTTTGTTCCACAGACCAGTTCCAGTTTTTTTGGTGGATTGAGAACCCTTTATCGGCACTCTCAATTGCCGGTCGTGTTTCCTGGTGACTCCAGGTACTCTGAGCCATCGCCCATCACGTTGATGTCGTACCTATCTGATGTACCTTCACCTCCTGCATCTGCTGCTATAAGTCACTCTTTCGCTTCCCTCTGTTCCTGACTACAATCACTCTTCGCCTACTGTTTCTGCTACTCCACTAGCATTCATCATGACGAAGGACTCAATTTCTAGCTCGTCGGAGGCTGACGCAGACGAGAAGCAGCCATTGAGGGTTACAGCTGAATCAGTATCTGAAGCTTCGTCGATAAGGTCGAAGAAAGGCTACTCTGCGATCGCGGGTCTCCAAGACGAGTTTGCTGGCCTTTCTGACAACGATGCAGAGATCCTCCGTAAACAAGTCCATGTTCCGAGTGTCGCTGCGTCGTTCTTCAGACTGTATAGATATGCGGATAAAAAGGATAAGATTATTCTGTCCTTTGGCTTCGGAGCTTCCATCCTCGAGGGTCTTATGAGACCTCTCATGTCCGTTGTTTTCGGCGCCGCGACTCAAGCGTTCACTGACTTGCCGACCGGCGCAATGGTGTCGATGTTCAATGGATACAACAAAACACATATGGACTACAATGAGACAAGCGGATCGTCGTACTATCAGTACAACTCGACTGGAAACTTCTCAAGCGAATATGGGTACGATTACGAGTCATTCGACAACAGCCTATTCATCAGCAGTATCAGCAGACTCGCTCTCTATCTTGCGTTGATTGGCGTTGCTGTGTCGATTCTCACTTTCATCAAGTCGTATATTTTTATTGATCGTGCTGAAGTTTTGTCCTCTCGTATTCGTGAACATTATCTTGCCGCGACCTTGAGACAGAATATCGGATACTTTGACAAGCTCGGATCTGGGGAGATTACCACTCGCATTGCGTCGGATACTGTCCTTGTTCAGGATGCCATGTCGGAGAAGGTGTCGTACGTTATCTCACATTCTACCACCTTCTTGGCTGCAACGGTTGTCGCCTATACTCAATCCCCCCTTCTCTCCTCAATTATTATCGGAAATGTCATTATGATTATTTTGGTCTCATATTTTGGGTCGAAGGCCATCACGAAGTACTCCGAACGTTCGCAGGAAGGATATTCAGTCGGCGGTAGTCTTGCCGAAGAATCAATCGCAAGTGTCCGTAATGTTCAGGCATTTGGCATCCAGGACCGCATGGCACAGGCATATGACAAGTTCCTTGAGATTTCCGAGAAATGGAGCATCAGAGCCGGATATGCCGGTGGTCTCCAGGCAGGTCTCACGTTCCTGTTTGCGTTCAGCATCGATTCGCTTGCTTATTGGCAGGGGACTAGACTTTTGACTGAGGGTAGAGTCACCGTTGCCATTATGATGACGGTATGTAGACTTGATGTGCCTCAGTGACAGTGCAGCGATTGACGCCTCTTTAGGTTATCATGACGCTTTTCCAGGGTGCGTTTGCGTTTACTATCATTTCGCCTTATCTCTCCAACATCTCAACGGGCCTCGCGGCGTCGACCAAGATCTTTGCGACAATTGATCGTAAATCGGCAATTGATTCGTCTTCTGAAGAAGGCGAGCGTTTGGCCGAAGTCAAGGGAGACATCGAGCTCCGCAATGTGCGGTTTATCTACCCGTCTCGTCCCAATGTCACTGTGCTCCGCGACTTCAGTCTCAAGATTCCCGCAGGAAAGACTGTTGCTCTCGTGGGCGCATCTGGTTCCGGCAAAAGTACTATTGTTGGCTTGATTGAGCGCTTCTATAACCCTCTTGCTGGCGAGGTGTTACTTGACGGACACAACATCCTGGACTTGAACACTCGATGGCTGCGTCAGAAGGTCGCACTGGTCTCGCAGGAGCCTAGTCTTTTCGCGTGCTCCATCTTTGAAAATATTTGCTACGGTTTGATTGGTACTCCGTACGAGAACGCGTCGGCAGTTGAGAAACGTGAACTGGTTATCGAGGCTTGCAAACAAGCCAACGCCTGGGATTTCATTCAGGATCTTCCCAACGGATTGGAGACTAGTGTTGGTGAACGTGGATTCTTGATGTCTGGTGGCCAGAAGCAGAGAATCGCCATTGCAAGAGCAATCGTTGCGAATCCTCGGATCTTGCTCTTGGATGAAGCTACCTCGGCGCTGGATACAAAAAGTGAGGGCATTGTCCAGGAAGCATTGGATCGAGCTTCGAAGAATAGAACTACTATTGTAAGTGCAATTGTAGTTTGATCAGTATGGTCGTATGATTTAACAGTAGCAGGTCATTGCACATCGTCTTTCCACCATCAAGGATGCTGACTTAATCGTTGTCATGCGCAACGGCGAGATTCTTGAGCAGGGCACGCATGAAGAGCTCGTCGCGAAGAAGGGCGACTATTACGGACTCGTGCAAGCTCAGAGTATCGAAGCTCTCAAGGAGGACTCTTCTGAGTCTGAGGACTCTGACGAAGGCGAGGCTCTCTTGGACGAGAAGGCTGGCATTCCCCTTGCCAAGTACTCGACTTTGACACAGATCCGCACTTCAAAGTCAACTTCAAGTGCTATTTTCCACAAGGAAGTTGAGACAAAGGAGCCTGCGTCAATCCTGGAAGTCTTGGCGATGCTGTATAAGATAGGACGTGCAGACCTTCGTTCTATGCTCATTGGTCTGTACTCTGGCGCCATTACTGGCTTGGCATTTATTGGTATTGGAGTTCTTTATGGATTCGCTCTCCAGTACCTCCAGGAATATGGCACGCCCTATTACTACGAGGAGCTTAAGAGGTCACTCTATCCGATTGCCGGATTCCTGTTTATGCACGGTGCCGTTCTTTTTATTACCAGCACAACTGGTGGCTGCATGTTTGGTTACTCTTCTAGCCGCCTTGTCCGGCGCATCCGTACTTTGTCTTTCCGCCATCTTCTCCGCCAGGATATCTCCTATTTCGACGCCGATGAACATTCGGTTGGCGCTTTGACTGCTGGACTAGCGAGTGAGGCGCAGAGCATCGAGGCACTTGGTGGTGAGACCACAAACAAACTAGTGGAATCTATGGTAATTTTCATTGGTGGATTCATCTTCTGCGTTATCATTGGCTTCAAGCTTGGCTTAGTGATGTTTGGAACAATTCCCATCATTTTGATCATTGGAGGCTTCCGTTTCAAGTTCTTGGCCAAGTTTATGGAGCAGACAAAGGAGGGCAACGAGAAGTCGTCTACCTACGCGTGCGAAGCCACGTCCGCTATTCGAACTGTATTGTCATTGACCAGAGAGGAGGAAATTGTTGAGCGATATCGCACTAACTTGGAGACGCTAATCAAGGGCAACCGAGTGGCAAATTTCAAGTCTGCATTCTTGGACGGCTTTGCGCGTGGTATGCAGTACTTCATTATGGCCCTTGGTTTCTGGTATGGTGGGATTCTTGTCGCACGCGGTGAATATTCTCTCTTCCAGTTCTTCCTCATCTTCGTCATTGTTGTCTTCGGTTCAGAGAATACTACCACTGTCTTCACTTTTGCTCCAGAGATGGGTAAGGCTTTGAATGCTGGTCGCAGCATTAAGACGCTGTTGGAGTCCGTTCCTGAGATCGACGCCTGGAGTTCCGAGGGCGATGTTATCCCTGAGGAAGAAGTCCATGGTGAGATCGAGTTCCGAGACGTTTATTTCCGGTATCCGACGCGGCCTGAGGTGCCTGTTCTCAGAGGCCTGAATCTGTCTGTCAAGAAGGGCCAGTTCGTGGCTTTGGTTGGATCGTCTGGATGCGGTAAGAGTACGACAATTGGCTTGATCGAGTCATTTTATCGTCCACAGCGTGGTACGGTCGTCCTTGACGGACGGGATATTGCGACTCTCAATGTTTCTGCATATCGAAACAATATCGCTCTAGTGCAGCAAGAGCCTGTGCTATACGCCGGTACTATTAAGTACAATGTCAGCCTTGGCTCGCCTCGCACGGTTTCAGATGAGGAGGTCGAGACCGCCTGTAAGCAGGCTAACATTCACAACTTCATAATGTCTCTTCCTGATGGCTATGATACGCTTTGTGGCACCAAGGGTACCCTCTTGTCTGGAGGTCAGAAGCAGCGCATTGCCATCGCCCGAGCACTTATTCGCCAGCCCAAGATTCTGCTCCTCGACGAGGCTACCTCAGCGCTCGACAGTGAGTCCGAGAAGATCGTGCAGGCCGCTCTCGATGCTGCTGCCAAGGGCCGAACAACCATTGCGGTCGCTCACAGATTGAGTACGATTCAGAATGCCGATGTGATTTATGTCTTCGAGAACGGCAAGATCTTAGAGACCGGCACCCATCAGCAATTGCTGGCCAACGGGGGGAAGTACTTCGACTTGGTGCAGTTGCAGGCGTTGGAGAAGAATTAAAAGAATTATTGTTTCGGATATATACTCTTTTGGATTGGATAGACGAAGTTTTACATTGCGGAGTTTGTATGATTTATTTCCACTCCTTTTATTCCCTTTATTGATTCGGATTTGATGCATCGGGGTTATGTGGGTGTATAGAGGCTATATTTTATATATAGATAATAATTCATTTTGTACAGTTTGGATTGGGACAATAAATTTTTTTGTGATGGGTCATTTCGTCGTACGTTTGAAGTAGTGTTGATACTACTAACCTTAATCAAAATTACTTATCGGTAGTGGTGCGCATCGTGCTCGTTTTGAAACAAGGCTGAAATGTACGCGCGGCAGGGTTGCTCAGCGGGTCCGGTGTGCTTTAGTTCGAAGGTGGCGGCATATAACGACTTCCGATAAGGATTAATGAGTAATACGGATTTAAAATTTCGGATGTCTCGGCGATTGCATATCCACGGCTTGAAGTTGTTGGCAAGCCATGAAATATTTTACTGCCGGATAACGACATGCAGCTTAGTACCACAGTATCGGTACTAGTGGCTGTCCTCGCGCACCACAGCTCCATAACCGAGGAGGCGACACTGTCACTGTATCAACGCTAAGAGTCGTCCACACAAAGTTTAATCTGCTTAGCTTAGTTCTTTCTGTATCTTGGTGACGCTGAACGCGTAAGAGAACCATGAAGCAGCCTCACACAAACATGTAAATATCTTATTCTGGCTGTCCCCCTCTGTATATCGGCTAGCAAAACAACCAGGCATGGCGGAAAAGGAATCTCTGCTCTCGTCGTCTGACAGCGATGCAAACGAAAAGCAGCCTCTCAATATTCAAGAAGGTTCTGGGTCTGACGGTTCTCCTCTATCAGATGAATCCACCAGCAAGGGATATTCCACAATCTCTGGCCTTGACGACGTATTCGCTGGCCTGCCTGATCATGATGCCGAAACACTGCGTGAGCAGGTTCACGTTTCACCAGTCCCTGCTTCATTTCTCAGGTTGTTTCGATATGCCGGGAGGAAGGACATCGCTATTCTTGCCCTCGGAGTCGTCGTTTCCGTTGCGGAAGGTATCATGAGACCTCTCTTGGCGATTGTGTTTGGCGCAGCTACTCAGGAATTTACCGACTTACCATCTGGATCAATGATGTCGTATTTCAATGGGTCTTACTATAATTGGTATAATTCGACATATGCAGGCTACAACAATACGCAGGGCTTGTCTTATGAGTCGTATAATAGTACGGGATATGAATACGGCTACAATTACGTGGACAACAGTGAATTTGTCCGGAATGTTAGTCGATTCTCGCTCTACTTTCTTTTGCTTGGAATCGCGGTCACTATTTTGACGTTCACCAAGACATTTGTGTTTATCGACCGGGCAGACGTCCTGTCATCTAGGATTCGGGAGAATTACCTTGCCGCGACACTCAGACAAAATATTGGTTATTTCGACAAGCTAGGATCTGGAGAGATTACCACTCGCATTTCATCAGATACTGTGCTCCTCCAGGATGCTATGTCCGAGAAAGTGTCTTACGTTATATCTCACTCTACAACGTTTATTGCTGCCATTATCATTGCCTACTCCCGGTCATATGTCCTGTCCTCGATTATCATTGGAAATGTTATCATGATTATACTTACTTCTTACTTTGGGTCAAAGATTATTACGAAGTTCTCAGAACGGTCTCAAGAAGGGTATTCAGTCGGTGGAAGTCTTGCGGAAGAAACAATTTCCAGCATTCGTAATGTCCAGGCATTCGGCATTCAAGACCGTATGGCCCGGGCTTATGATAGCTTCCTTGCCACGTCAGAGAAATGGGGCATTAGAGTAGGATACGCTAGCGGTCTTCGATCTGGTTTGACATTCCTGTTCTCGTTGAGTATTGACACGCTTACGTACTGGCAAGGAATCAGACTTTTGACTGAGGGCAAAGTTAACGTTGCCATTCTGATGACGGTACATGCTCTTGATGAACCTCGGTGATGATACCTCTATTAACGCCTTTGTAGACTGCCTTTACGCTCTCTCAGGGTGCGTTTGCGTTTACTATTATTTCTCCCTACCTCACTAGCATTTCGACCGGGATTGCGGCGTCGACTAAGATCTTTGCGACAATTGATCGTAAATCGGCAATTGATTCGTCTTCTGAAGAAGGCGAGCGTTTGGCCGAAGTCAAGGGAGACATCGAGCTCCGCAATGTGCGGTTTATCTACCCGTCTCGTCCCAATGTCACTGTGCTCCGCGACTTCAGTCTCAAGATTCCCGCAGGAAAGACTGTTGCTCTCGTGGGCGCATCTGGTTCCGGCAAAAGTACTATTGTTGGCTTGATTGAGCGCTTCTATAACCCTCTTGCTGGCGAGGTGTTACTTGACGGACACAGCATCCTGGACTTGAACACTCGATGGCTTCGACAGAAAATTGCATTGGTCTCGCAGGAGCCTAGTCTTTTCGCGTGCTCCATTTTTGAGAACGTCTGCTATGGTTTGATCGGGACACCATACGAGCATGCCTCGGATGTCGAAAAACGTGAGCTAGTCGTCGATGCTTGCAAGCAGGCCAACGCGTGGGACTTTATTCAAACTCTACCGGACGGCTTGGATACAGGTGTGGGAGAACGTGGAATTTTAATGTCAGGCGGTCAGAAACAGCGTATCGCTATTGCGAGATCGATCGTGGCAAATCCTAAGATTCTATTGTTGGATGAGGCTACATCTGCATTGGACACAAAGAGTGAAGGAGTTGTTCAGGAAGCTTTGGATCGAGCATCGAAGAAGAGAACTACTATCGTATGTATTCTTGGTTGTTTTACCTTATCCAGGAGGTCTAAATTTGGTAACACTGAACGACAGGTTATTGCTCATCGCCTCTCTACCATCAAAGATGCCGACTTAATTGTTGTTATGCGAACTGGCGAAATCATTGAGCAAGGTACTCATACAGAACTCCTTTATAGGAAGGGCGAGTACTACAACCTTGTTCAGGCCCAAAGTATCGAGGCCTTGAAGGAAACCACCGAATCTTCTGACAGCATCACTGAGGGCGAAGAAGCTGATGCAAATACTGAAATAGAGCTTTCAAATTTTGGATCGGCTTTGGCCGGGGTACAGACCAAAGGAACGGTTGCTAGTACTATCTTCCACAAGAAGGTCGAGGTCACGAAACCGGCTTCCACTGTCGATATTATCTCCCTGCTTTACAACATTTCTCGGCGGGATCTTACAATTTTACTTATAGGTCTTTATTCCGGTGCAATTACCGGTATGGCCTATATTGGTCTTTCTTTATTGTACGGTACGGCAATTCAGCGTATTCAAGAGTACAATAACCCAAATGATTATGCTCTACTCAGAAGAACTGTCTACACTGTTGCAGCATTTTTGTTCATGCAGGCAGTGGTTCTTTTGATTACGAGTTGCGCATCAGGCAGTATGTTTGGCTATTCATCCAGTCGCTTAGTTCGCCGCATTCGCGCTCTTGTTTTCCGTCATATGTTACGCCAGGACATTTCATATTTTGATGACAGTGAGCACACTACCGGTGCCTTGACCTCTTCTCTTGCCAGAGATGCCCAGAGTATAGAATCAATTGGTGGAGCGACTGCGAATAAGTTGGTGGAGTCAATAGTGACCTCTTTTGGTGGCTTTATATTTTGCGTTGCGTTTGGATATAAATTAGGTTTAGTCCTTTTGAGCGCACTTCCTGTTATGCTTGCCATTGGGTATTTCCGGTTCCAGTTTACGACGGCGTTTTCGGAGACCATGAAGGGTCACCACGCCAAGTCGTCCACCTATGCATGCGAAGCTACATCATCTATTCGAACTGTATTGTCGCTTACCAGAGAACAAGAGATTTTAGCGGGTTACCGAAGGACCTTGGCAGTCATTATCGAAGGTAATCGCATTGCGAATATAAAGTCCGCCGCACTTGTAGCGATCGGTCGTGGAATGCAGTACTATGTTATGGCCCTTGCCTTCTATTATGGTGGTATACTTGTCGCCAGCGGTGAATATTCGCTAAACCAGTTTTTCGTCATCTTCATTATTGTGGTCTTTGGATTAGAGAATGCGACTACGATATTTTCGTTTGCGCCTGAGATGAGCAAAGCTTTGCAAGCTGGCAGGAATATCAAGAAGTTATTAGATTCCGAGCCGGACATTGATGCGTGGAGCACGGAGGGCGGTGTTATACCAGCAGACGACATAAATGGTGAAATCGAGTTCCGGGACGTTTATTTCCGGTATCCCACCCGGTCTGATGTGCCTGTTCTAAGAGGCTTGAATCTGTCTGTCAAGAAAGGGCAATTTGTGGCTCTCGTTGGTGCATCAGGATGCGGAAAGAGTACGACAATTGGATTGATCGAATTATTCTATCGACCGCAGTGGGGTACGGTCTTTATGGATGGGCGCGATATCTCGACGCTCAATGTGTCGGAATATCGAAAGAACATCGCGCTGGTGCAACAGGAGCCGGTTCTTTATGCTGGTACTATCAGGTACAACGTTGCTCTAGGATCGCCTAGTACCTTGACCGACGAAGAGATCATTGAAGCTTGTAGACTAGCGAATATCCATGACTTTATTACATCTCTACCTGAGGGTTATGATACTCTTTGCGGTACAAAGGGTTCTCTTTTGTCTGGTGGCCAGAAACAGCGGATCGCGATCGCAAGGGCCCTCGTTCGGAAGCCAAAGGTCTTGCTACTAGACGAGGCTACGTCAGCACTAGACAGTGAATCCGAAAAAATCGTACAGGCTGCACTTGATGAAGCTGCGAAGGGTCGAACAACAATCGCGGTCGCGCACAGATTAAGTACCATCCAGAATGCTGACGTCATTTATGTGTTTGAGAACGGAAAGATTTTGGAGAGTGGCACGCATCAACAGTTGTTGGCTAATCGGAGCAAATATTTTGACCTCGTACAATTGCAGGCGTTAGAAAAGAATTAGGCATGCGGTAAGGTGATAATAGATTTGTCAGTTAGGTTTGGGTTGGGGATACATATACTACATACATAGATTTCAACAGCACGGATAATAAATCTAGAATCTCAATTAAGCATAGTTTACCAATCTAATCTACAGTGTAAAGCGTCCCTAATCCATGCCATCAAATCTTCTTAATATCAACACGGCACCGTTCCCACACCTTATGAAATATCAGCTCATTCTCCGCCTCTTCACTGTCTGCGACCGCCGTCTTAGTATCCTCTAACGGCGCGATATCGACCACTGCGTAAGTGCCCGCAGCTCGGAGCTTCGTCAAGGCACCCGGGTTGATAGCCACAACGTTATCCACGACTTTCGCAAAATATCTCTGGTCCGACGGCACAATCAAGATATCAGGTCGAGCGACGCTCATCTCAGCCAATCCGAGATATGAAATTTCTAGAGGAACGTCAGGCTGTCCAGGGAACACCGGATACAGCGATCGCTGCTGTAGCAAGTTCTTTACTCCTCTGGCCAAAATATTGCGCTCGAAAGTATCGCTTTCCCCTACACGGTGAAGGTACTCGACTTTAGAGAGTTGCATGAGAATGTCGATGTTCGCGATCGCTAGGACAGATGAATTGACAGCCACGAATGCCGGGTTACTGAGCCACTTTGAACGCTTAGGCATTCCCAGCGTCTTCTTCGCGTCTCCGACAGGCGGAGTGGGAAACGAGACATGGCGTTGCACTGCCTCTCGCTCGCCTGATTCAGGAACAAGGAACGTTTGAACCGTTGGAAGAGCCGACTCAAGGCGTCGAAGTTCGGCAGCGATTGTTGTCCGAAAAAGATCTTCGAGTGTGTTAAGATTGGCGTATGGTAATGTACTGGGATTGACTAAACAACGATGCGTACCGTCAATGAAGGGGCCGAGGAGAATGACAACGTCAGCTTTGGCTGACATGCACTGATCGATCAGTTCGGTTAGTGGAGCGAAGGCAACGTCATCTTGTGTGGTAAATGGTCCCTTGGCAATAATCATACGCGTCGGAAGTGATGAAGTTTGACGAAGGGTACGCAGAGGTGAGACCGGCAAAGGCAACGCCGGTAACGACAGGACCTCGCGGACAATGAACATAGAGCCAGAAGGGTTACATCCTCGTAATGCCACAATTTGGCCTGGAAATAAACTAAGCGACACTTGTTGTTTGCCTTCACCCTGTAGCTCAAGCGACAACTTGAATGGCACTCGGGCTCCGGACCCCAGTCGTCTGCTAGTCTCAAGGAGCACTGAGGTCTCATTAACCTTCGATGAATCCGCCGCATGAACCGAATCCGACACTATCCTTCCAACAACAATAACATCTTCATGCGTAATCGCAGCTGGATTTGAAAGACTTTCGGCCGCGGTGACCAGGACCGCGTCTGGATTGTCGCTCTTCCGTACTTCGTCTGCCAGTTGTTCCTGGGTAAGATCCGCAAATCGCTCTATCCGCTCATCCAGGTATTCTGAAGCCTCAAGCAGTACCTGGCGCATGGTTCTGTATTGGTATTTCTTTATGTCCATAAATGCTGTAATTCTGGCTTTCTCGGGCGATGCGTCTGCCCTGTCCATTTCAATCTCGCCGTTCAATGTCTCAAGCACCTTGCCAGCGTCAGTCCGCGTCGCGAACGTACTGTTCCTATTATGTAGTATTAGCCAGATCTTTCGAGCTTACGTCACAATATGTTTACTTACTTATCAGAAAAGGGCGAGTTCTTCAGTGGCGTCGGTGTCGCAGCCGATCCGGTAAACCTCCGTTTCGCAGGCGTGACACCCGGGGCAGGAGACGAACCTATCTGAGCGTTACCCCCATTGGCAGCGCGCTGCTTCATTTGTTTCCGCTCCAGTTGCGCCTGAAATTCCTGCCGCAAGTCGTCAAGCAATTGCTTCGTCACTGGAACTGTAGAGATGTCGCTTTTGCCTGCGAGTTCGAGTCTGTAGGATTCGATTTTGTAGAAGAGGTCGGACGGACTTATGGCGTACGACTTCTGTAAGGACTCGCACATGGTCTCAATTTCTGGGTCGATATTATCACCCAGATGTACAACCATGGTAGATTCCTCTATTGATGGCATAGTACACGTGTCGCGACTGCTGCTGCTATAGTTAATGTGTGGATGCTATATGTTGGATGGAGAAACACGCGTTGAGCAGTCATTGACGCTAGGGTTGGGGCTGGTCCTGTTCACGCGTTCATAAAAGCGCGTCACGTACGCGTTGGCCTAGGGGAAGAGCAATTACGGTCCCCAGTGACTACGAACGATCGAAGAGCAAGCTATAGAATATGAATTCTTGACAAAATCTGTAAGAATTCGTGTTCGGATAATCGCATGTCGGACAAGCGTTACATATATTCTTAAATAAATAACTGTTAATGTACACTTAAGCAAATAGAGACCACGCGACGCCGTTCGCTGTATGCAGAAGTCATATAATAACCACCCAAACAAGATATCGCATCCTGTCTAACACAGTTCCAACATCTCTGGATCTTGTCGGGCCGATTGCCGTCCGCCTTTGTGATTCTGCAGACTTTTAACACGTTATTACTTGTCGAAGAAAATTTCATGGTGGCGTTGAGATAATTCTGCAAGAGCGTTCGCGTTGTCCATATCTGGAATTAACCGTCAATAACTACAGTTACCAGACTAATTAATATATACAGTCATGACGTACCGATATTCGTGCCAAAATCAATTCCGTCGAGCATTTTCAGTGACAGATCAGGCTGTACCCTGCCAATAACTTCATACACATTTCCTTCTTTGAAATTGCTGTCCTATATTCATTGTAATACAGTCAATACTATACCTCAAGACTTTGATTCGGTAGATATGCAGGACGTTACGTACTCTAGTGGCATATACAGTGACCGATCCAGCAGCGTCAAGCGTGGCAGTTTCGCCGCGAACTTCTGTAACCTTGCCGATCAGACGAACCGGCTTGCCCTGAAATAAATGCAATAGTGGAGCGTTGGCACGGGGAGTAATTTCGCTGCTCATAATAAATTATAAGTCTGCCGAGAATATGTTAGACAAATTGCGGACCCGTCGGTTGGCTGTTTAGTCGAAACTCGAAAGGCGGAAGATCCCAACTGTAGTCGCCCCACGGAGACCTCGCGCTTACCGTCCTGCGCACTAGAAGCAAAGACTGTCTATGGATACAAGTGCAGTAATCTTCTGCCGAAAACACATTTATTTGCCATCCATATACTTAAAATCTAATAAAATCCAAAATTTACTCAATTCTCAAATGATTTTTATCATGCAAACTGGCGAAAATTGGGCGTAGCTCGCATGTCTAATCAACCGTTTATCGTACACGGCATTCCAGTATTCGCAGATGTCTGCAAGGACATATATTGATAATAATTAGAGCATACATAAGTCAAATACGACCGACTAGATCTATGCCAATTACACCGCCCGAGGAGCCTCTCCCCTCTCTGTGCTATACTCGATGCACCATTGTTTCACCTTCACGGCCATTATGGCCATTTGTCCTGATAATCGCCAGGGGATATCCATCTTATCCATAACAACTTCCACAAACCTCGCCTTGCTTTCCGCCTCAGCAAATTCCTTGCTCGCCAGCAACTCCTCCAATGCCTTCTTTGTAGTGACTTTGGCGGCAAAGTACTTGCTCTCGTCAGCACCGAACGTCTTAAACAATTCAGTCCAACGCCAGTTGGGCGAGATGTCATTATACTTGGCTTCTGGTCCGTGAATCGCGCGCTCGATTGTGTATCCGCTGTTGTTAATTAGGAAGATGATTGGGTTATATCCATTCCTTGTAATTGTGGACAATTCCTGAATCGTCATCATTGCGCTACCATCACCTTCAAACAGTACGACACGTGCCTTGGCACCTCCCTCAGCGTCGATTTCTCTCTGAGCCACACAGGCTCCTAGTGCAGCGGGTAGAGCGAAACCAATGGAAGAGTAGTACAGCTGAGTGCTAAAGTTAATATTTTTTGGAAACCTGGCGTCGTTAATACCATACTGTGCAGTGCCCGCTTCTGCAAATACGATATCATTAGCCTGTAAGAAGTTATCGCCGATATACTTGTAGAAATATGAGGTCGAGATATCTGCCGGAGATTGAACAGCTTTAGGCAGACCGATCTTAAATGACTCCGAACTCCTAAGTTTTGGCAACTTTGACTTGTCAATCTGCGCGACGAGCTTCTCCAAAATGGGAAGGAAATGAAGCCCTTCATGACGCACACCAAAGACTTCGACATAGGAAGGATGTAGCACGATCAAATGCTTGTCTTCGATAAAGCGCGTGAAGCCACCAGTATTCGAGTCGCTGATCAACGGTCCGATGTTGATGACAACGTCTGATCTTTCGACAACCTCCGCAACACCAGGGAGTGACAGCCGGCCATTATATTGCCCGACAAACGCAGGATGATCTTCGTCAACGAAACCTTTTGCCATGTCGGTTGAAAACGACGGGATTCGAGTCTTGTCGATAAGTTCCATGACCAACTTGCGTGAGCGATGACGGCGAGCAAGAATATCGACTAGAATTGTCGGCGACTTAGACTTGTAAATGGCGTCAAGGATGTCGAGCACGAGTGCGTCTTCGAGGGAAGGATCGGGGTTGATGATCTTGAATTTCAGCTCGATATCCAGCTTAGATTTAGGAACGGGCGCGTTAACAATGTCTAAGTTTCGTTAGCACCATCGTTCCAACTCATGGAACAAAGATAACTTGCCAAGTGGAACATAAATGTATCCAGGCAAGGATTTGCGCCAAATAGTAATCAGCACACGATCAATCTCTTCTGCAAGTGTGTCGACGTCGTCCAGGGCAGCACAAACGCACCTCACTGGAGCGCTCATTCGTTGATACACATGGTGATCGGGGCTTTCTGAATCTGACCCTGCCGGCAGTGTATGATGCATCCACATGCGATACTCCATCTCGGGACGTGCCGGCGTTCCGACGATGTGCAAAACAGGAACATGCTCAGCAAAGGCACCAGAGACGCCGTTAATGGCTGACAGCTCGCCAACGCCATATGTCGTGACCAGAACCCCGGGTAGACCGCGGACACGGCCGTAGCCATCGGCAGCATAGGCGGCATTGAGCTCGTTGCAGTTGCCGACCCAGTCAAGACCCTCGACGTTGAAGATGTGGTCGAGGAGGGTCATGTTGAAGTCGCCAGGACATCCGAGGATTTTGGTGATCCCAAGCTGGTGAATACGTTGGAAGAGGTAATCGCCAAGAGAGACCGTCTCCGTTTCTGTCTCCGTCATAGTCATTGTGTCAGATTGTTGAAAAAGGTTGGTGAGTAAGGATAAATGGGGTAATATTAATTGATATAGCACAGAACAGAATAGTCTGAGAAGGGACAAGGAGCAGCAGTGGTTTTATAGCCGTGACGGCGTTAATTGTGGCCGCCGCCTTGACAGTCAATCCGTATAGATCGGACCATTGCGGTTACGGGGAGCGGCTTTTTGCCAGTGAAGGATGTGTTGTGTATCGAGCAGGTGACAGAGCGGGTGATTTGTGCCTGTCACCGAACAAGCACCGGCGGATGATGTCCCAGATGGCTTGACGTCATGCCATCCATGCTACCTCCCAACAGAACACTTCTCGTCTGATTAGCACTCACATTGTGAACAGCTCATCCGGACCACGCCACTTTTTTGTTTACTCTCCTACGCCGCAATCCAATTGCTTAGCAGCATTCGCGCATTCCCCTGATGCCAGGTACCGGTCTCATTGTGCATCGTGTCGGCCCACCGCCCGTCGACAGAGCCGCGCTGATCTATTTCTCATCCGACTTCTGAGATGTCGTGTAACCTCTACCTCGACTATACCGCGCTGGTCGACCTTCCCGTAATATTGCTTAATTAGTTATTCTTGACTCGGAACCACACAACTTGTTAATATGTGACAAAATTGAAAAAAGGATTTAAATATGAAGTTCTATTAAGATTTTTTAATTTTTCTTTTTTACAATCTAATCTAATTCTCTATGCTCTATACGACTCAAAATATTACACATTACTTACTCATCACCCTAGTCTCACCATATTCTTCAACTTTCCAATCCAATTCCATTTGACCACTCTCATCACATAATACATGAAATACGCAAAACAGATATTACACACGACAAAGCCCAAGAACACGCCAAGGTCTCTCCACCTCGTTGAGTAACTGAACCCGATCTGACGCAAGTAGTCATCGCCGACAGTGTACTGGCAGAACTGACAGTTCGAAGTTGCGTCCCGGTTGAGTAGCCTGCCGACAGAATAGTTCTCGACCCAGTAACCAGCAAACTCGTCGCATGTCATGTTGGAGTTGGATGGTGGTGTGAAGATCGCGAGTTCGGACTCGCCGCAAATAACTGGAACATCATGCAGTGCTGTAGTGACGAGTGCGCGGACAATCCAACCCAAGGGATTGGCCCAGTATATGAAGTACTTGTAGAATCCGTTCAACGCAGTATACGGAATCATGATACCGACTGTGACCTCCGTGATAACAAAGAAGAGCGGGTTGATGATACCCGCCGTAACCAACGATGGAACAAAAGCTCCAAGCCATATCGCAAGATAATTGTGCCAGAGCTGTAGCAGGAGAACAACGAAGAACCCGAATCCAGCAATTGATGCCTTCATATACATGCCAGGCATATACCAGAAAATCGGGAAGAACGTCACGGATCCAAGAATCGCGTATGGCGTCACACAGAGAAGGTACGCGCTCACCAGCGCGATCCAGGAATACACCTTCGAGTTCCGTTCACGAAGTTCGTACAAGTCTCGCGCCAGGATGAATTGAATCTCAATCGCGCTAATCGTCGGGATGCTGACGATAATAGCAAAGAACATCAAGAACCCCCGAGACTGCATGTCAAGAATCGTATTTTTGAGTTGGAAAAACACAACACCAGAAATAATGCCACAGATGACCGAGTTAAAAATTACCGAGTACCCGAATGAAGGAGTTCTCCAGAAAATCAGCCATAAGCGTACGGTGACAGCCTTGATCTGCTCCATCAGCGGCGCTGCATACTCCAGATCTTCGCCCGGTCGCTGTTTCGTGGCAATAGTACCTTTTCTCGTTTCAATCAGCCGGCTGATTTCCTTGCCCAGGTTCTGCTTTTCTTCTGAGTCCTGCCATACTTGGAACCAATCCGTCTTTGATCGACGAATACCTGCACCAACAACTTCCAACATGTACTCGGCCGGATTCTCGTCTGGTGCCGGAGGAGCCGCTCGTTTCGCAAAATAACCGATAACGGACGACCCGCCATTGTCCCCAATTGGTCCGAAATATGCGGTCTTGCCCCCCCGATTCAAAAGCAAAAGGTTGTCAAACTGATTAAACAGAATACTAGATGGCTGATGGATCGTGCAAATAATACTGAGGTTCTCAACTTGAGCAAGCCGGCGGAGGAATGTTACAATAGAAAATGCACCTTCGGAATCAAGACCAGACGTCGGCTCGTCCAAAAACAACAATCGCGGCTTAGATGCCAGTTCTATTCCAATTGTCACACGTTTGCGTTCTTCGACGGATAATCCATAGCCAACGTGGTCAATAAGCGCGTCCGCAATCGGACCGAGATCAAGGAGCTTGATAATATCTTCGACATACGCGTTCTTCTCGTCCAGGGGTACATCCGCAGGCCGTCTCAATCGAGCAGAGAATCTCAGTGCCTCTCGGACAGTTTGGTTTGCTTCATGAAGATCCTGTTGCTCCACAAATCCCGTCGTTCGCTGGAAGTCTTTGCTCAAAGCCGATCCGTTAAGAAGATATTCACCGGTAACCGTTCCAAATGTCATACGCTGCGAAAGTGCGTTCAGGAGTGTCGTCTTGCCAGCGCCGGAGGCGCCCATCAAAGCAAGTAACTTGCCCGGTGCAGCGTACCCTTCGACGTCTTCCAGGAGCTGACGCGGACCATTTGCCGTCGGAATAACGTAATTCACGTTTCGAAAAGTGAATAGAGGTCCCTCCTGCCTGACAGGTGACAACTTCTCTCCATCGATCTCCTTCTCAGACGTAGTTGGCGATGATGGAGTTGTTGTGGCTGTGCCATGGACAGTCGTCTCCATTGTCGAGTGCGACTGCAGTTGCGCCGAATTGCGCTGCTTGACAAATCGTTTGACTTGACCTCCGGCTGCAGTGCTATAAGTGATCAACTCCGACCCGACCACTTGCACGATCAGGAAGAATACAAAATACGCAATGAGAATACCGAAGTTGCGCCACAAGTCATGTCGTTCGTAACCAAACTGTATGCTCACGTATCGATCGCCATTAACGTATTTTTGTCCAGGCTCTGATCCAGGGAGTGTGCAAGCTTGATTAGTGATATCGACTGGCGATCCATGTGGGCCAAGCGCGGGAACCAGCTGATCAGGCGCACAGAGCATTTCGCGCTGATGAAACTCATTGGACATAAGCGCCGAGAAGGCGTATGATAGCGGGTCGATATAGTAGATCCAACGGTACCACCATGGCATGGAATATTGCGACTTGACGTAACCTCCGGTAAAGGCTAAGGCGTAAAGAATCATACTAACAAGTCTGAGACAGGCATTGAAGTCATTCGAAAACACTGCGACGGCACGGTAGAAAGAGAGCAGTCCAAAAGTTGACGTCAAGATCAAGAGCAGACTTGTAAAAAACCGTCCGGGCGTCCGTGCAAGGTCCGACAGGAAGTAAAGGAATAGAATGTACACAGTGATCTGAACAAATAGAAGCGGCAACTCCGCAATCGTTTTGGCCAGCGCCAATGCGGATTGCCGATACATGCCGAATGATTGATGTTTATTCGCAAGACTTCTGCCGGCGATAACCATACCCGACTCAATCATCAGCACCCACCCGTTGAAAACCAGAGCGAAGAAAAGAATTCCGCCTCTGTTGAATGCGCCACTCGTGTCCTGCTTGATCTTATAAAACAGCGATCCAAAAACCAGGCCAATAACGACCGAGTTTATTAATTTCGACCGCAGAGAAACCTGATCCTGCCACTGGAGCTGCAACTGCCGCTGAACGAGGTAGCGTACTTGCTGCACGAACGACACTGTGTAAGGACTGGCCTTGCTCAAACTTTTTGCTCTTTGCATTTCGACTGCCTTAACGAACTCTGAAGCCGAAGCGTGCCCGGTGTTCTGCAATTCAGTGTGATACTCCTCGATCTCTTTCAGAGAGTCTGTATAATAACGAGATGCCTTGAACGCCGCTTCAAGAGCTTCCGGAGTCTGTGGTGCCAGATCCTCAAAACCCGGTCGTATCCGGCGTTCTACGGGATGTGTAACGGATGTAAGGAAGTCAGCAGTCGTTACCGTAGGCAGCGATTCGAATCCAAGATCGATGAAGTACTGTCGAGCTTCATCTGCCGGACCAAAAAATATCTGGCGCCCCGAATCAATCAAGCATACTTTGTCGAACTCACGATATAGAGACTCGCCAGTCTGGTACAGGGTCACAATAGTAGTAGAGTGCATCAGATCCGTCATGATTCGGAGTGAACGGATATAATCAACCGCTGTCGATGAATCCAGTCCTCTAGTAGAGTTATCAAACGCGACAATTGCAGCTCTGTTGGCCAGGACCTAATGATTGTTAGCTGTAAACAAGTTAACATATCTAGGAAGCGCTTACCTCCGCAATCGACACTCGCTTTCTTTCACCTCCAGAAACGCCTCTGGCTGCGGCATCACCACCCACTAATGTGTTCAAAGTGTGCTCAATACCAAACATCTTAACATACAAGTTAAGAAGTTTGTCCACAAATTCCGCTCTCGTCTCTCCATGAATTCGCATTGCCGGAGTCTTCAAGCTCAATGCAAACCGCAGTGTCTGAGAAACTGTCAACGTCGATATATGATTGTCATCCTCAGAGTTGAAGATAATTTCTCCCCGATATCGTTTGGCGGCTGTTTCAGCGTCGATGCCATCGTAAATAACCTCGCCATCGACCGCAACATATCCATCTCGTTGGTTGGTAAGAGCACGTAGTAATGTCGTAGTACCAGAACCAGGAGATCCCAGCACAAGAAGCATTTCTCCCGCTCGGACAAGACCATTGAACTCCTGAATAATTGTCCGAATTGGTGGCTTGGGTCGTAAACTCGCCGGACCGTGTGCTTTGATAAAGTTCCAGATGTCCAGCCCGAAAAATCCCCAAAATGCGTCGGTAAATGTCTGGACATAGTTCGCGCCGCTTCCAACTCCGGTGACCGTGAGATTCTTAAATGACACGCCGATCTAGAGCGATTGTTAACGGTGTACCATAATAGCAATTCCATATTCACTAACGTACCCTCTTTGGTTTGAGACCAGAGTCATGTTCCTTCTTCGTTTCATTTCTTATCCAAGCTTCCAAATCCCAGCCTTCCTCGTCGTCGTCGACCGCGTTCTTCTCAATATCATATTCTCCAGCATCCGAACGCGCTGAAGTAATCCTCGAGGTGCGTGATAATTCTTGTCGAAGTTCCTCAAACTCTTGCTCCGCCTGGGCTACATCAACACCAGCACCCTCGACGTCCTCACCCCACCGACCGTCGCTAATCGTAGCGTTATGCTGTTCGCATGCTCCCAATGTGGATGCCGTCGAGCCACTGCTGCCTGGCGTCGACATCACGTAACTACTGAACCGGGTTTGACGCTACAAAAGTATGTGCTTTTCTAAAGCAGGTATAATATATATCTAGTGCAGGCAAGGGAACATGCACCGCCTAATTTCAAATTTTACGAGACTGCGGATGAATTAGTAGCCCGGGCTGACTAACTTGACCATCCGATTGACAAGAATTTGAATTACAAATCCTACGGGAGTGAGATGAATTCATGGTCCCCACTGAACGACCGGACAAAAACCGACGGAGTGAAAATTTAACGTGAATCTCTTCACGCGAGTCGGGGATATTGTATCAAGGAACACTGTATATCGGACCTATGTCGCAGGAAAATTGTTGACCGATGGCGAATAAAGTTTAAACAAGTTCAGAAACGCAGCTTAATAACAAGCTTCACACTTCGTTGGCGATTAATAATAGACTCTTTCTTCAGAATGGTGAAGTCCGAAAAATATATATATGACTTTATCGGCAATTGTAATTACTAAATTTAATTGTGAATGAGTCACTCTGCGCAAACAGTCTTCAAAGAGAAGTTGAGTAAAAGTGCGGACAAGCTTACAAATCGCATGCGGCGGCGAGAACAGGTGTTCAGGCATGCACAGATCTGCTGGCAATAATTAATTAACGTTTCGGCTGCAGTGCAGGTGCTATCTGAATGGAACAAAAGCATAGCTGCGACTTAGGTAGGGTTCAAACCTTCGGAGATGTGAAGTGAATCCCAAGGAGGAATAGTTGGCTTACTCTCCATGAATCTCCGAAAATTATTATTAAAATTAAAAACTAAGTTAATTATTTTCATCTAGAGCCTAAAGTTATCCCTTCGTCCCCTATTCATTAAGAGTCTTTCCCATCAGCCATAACTAACTCGGCAAAAAGTCGAGGATCCTAATCCAGTTCACTAGGACGACAGTAAGCTTGGAGATCCACCTTCAGGCGCATAGATCGCGGTGCTTGTCGAGGTCGCTATTCTCCTGAAACCGAAGAAAGGGAGGGGGGCCGGAAATTGCCAGCCATAGAAAAACCAACGCGAACCAATAAGAATACGATAAAATATTATACCAATGGACAAAGTAGCTGTCCTCCGCTAAACAGTTGCGTCTGCCAATGCCTTAAGTGCCTCTATGATAGCCGTTAGGTACGGACAATGCAACCCTAGCCCTAGAACAAATTTTCTCAGCGCACTTTCCAATACAATAATTTTGCCTATAAAGAGTGCCTCACGCGATAAGGTTAATGGAACGTGGCAATATGTAAACAACGCGTGTGTGCACTCGTACGAACGCCGTGCCTATAGCTCGCAATTGCTAGCATTTCTCATCAACGCCAACGACAAGTCGGCGCGGTGGCTGCTGCCTACGTAGTGGCAATGGCAGTCGTTCTGTTTCATCTCTACAAATACATTATACTTCGTAGTGTGTTGGAGCATATTCACCATCCTATCGTAACACTGAGTGTTGTTACCACTTCATTTTCAATGTAGTCATGTAGACAGCCTATCCGTTTTAATTTAGCTAAACAAAACAAATAATCCGTGAAACGAAGCAATGCCTAGCAAGGTAACTGCAGAGCAATGGGTAGAACAAAAGCTTAGCAAAACGAAGACAATGAATGGCAATCTAGAATTTGCCTAAGATACTCGCCGCGGGCGTCATCATCCTCTTCATGCAGAACATTAAATTTTCGCAGTAGGTATTCACGTCACGACACCCATCACGAGCATACGTGGGCTCGGCCTACTATCGACTCATGCGGCGTGCGCGACTTCACAGTCATACGAAGACAAGACGTGGCCGACTCTTTAAGCATACTGGAACGAGAGATACTCAGGCACATACCAGCCGGACTCGTCGAGAATCAGAAGGCTGCTCGTTTCTACACGCAAATCGCGCTCGGCGAAACCAGAAACCTATGCACGTCATACCACCTCCCCGAAGGCGATGTGCTGAGCAAGTCGCTAATTCTTATCGTGCTGGCGAAACTCATTCTCACCTTCACCACTGCTGTACGCGCGACGAGCATTTTCGAAGTCGGGACGTTGAACGGAGAGCCGCGATACGGTTACAAGGCGACGATGTACATGTGTATTGGTTAATCACGATCGTGTGGATCATTGGCAGAGTCGACCTGATGCTCTACATCCCGGACCAGAAATGGGACGGATCTGTTAGAACTACGGGTGATGCTTCATACACCAAGTACGGATTATGGAGGGCCAATTGAGACATCGATACACTAGCTTGGCGTCTGTTAACATCGGATTGACTTCGATGGCAATTGATTCAAGTGAAGCATACTTGTACTTACTTTGGCTAAATAATACATTCGCTTAGTTCGGAATATCTGTAGTTGAAACCAAGCTATATATTGAAACTAGATACGCATTTGGGGTGTCGTATCTCGGAACCGTCGAAGTTGCAGTCGCCAGGTAATTGTACCAGAACGCGAATAAATGCATTGTTCCATATACGCCTTGAACGCCTGAATCGCATTATACCCAATATTTACACTAGAATCGGACCGGGTCATATGACTATTAATCGTCTGACCTGCCTACACCAAGGTTGAATCTCTCTCCGCTACTCCCCTCCTGAACCTCGAACGTCCGATAATCGGTTCTAAAGCCACGGGAACCCACTCCGCGGCGTCCCCTTCAAACGTCCACTTGGTTCGATTTGCATACGAGCGTTCAGACTCCATCTCAGGGAAGTCGTCCTCGCTTTCACTGTCATCAATGTCGATGTTGAATACAGCTACTTTGCCGCCCTGCATACGTATGCGGTCGACGTATCCCGCGGCAGGGTATACAGTTCCGCTTGTGCCTATCACCAAAATCAAATCGACTTTACCAGCCGATATGAAATCGTCTGCAGCTTTGACGACGCGCCATGGCAGCGCCTCACCGAACCACACGACACCGGGTCGAAGGAGTCCGGTATGACATTTTGGGCAATGAGGCAGACCTGATTGCGGTATATGTGTATACGGCGCCGATATTTCTGATGCGATCGCGAGTTCCGGAGTGAGTGGATGCGTGAAATGGTTATCTTCCTGGAAATCGCAATAAAAAGATGTGCATTTGAGCGAGAACAGGCTGCCGTGCAAATGTAATAGCTGATTGGGCAAATGATTCGCGCGCGTCGACAGGCCGTCGACGTTCTGTGTGAGAGTAAGAAATTCAGGCATACGCTTGGCGAGCTCTGCAAGAGCGTAGTGCGCTTTGTTTGGCATCGCGCGGAGCGCTGCTGCTCGTCTGGCGGAGTAGAACTGCCATACTAGCGATGGATCGTTGCTAAATGCTTCCGGCGTTGCTAATTCCATGGCATCGTGATTCCGCCATAATCCACCAGCGCCGCGAAAAGTTGGCAGGCCGGACGATGCCGATAAACCCGCTCCAACTGAATGACATACATTAGCCCACTGATGACTCCAGCATTGAGACAAATTTACCAACCTAAGGCAAGGATGCGCTTCGAGGATCGGAGGTACGCCTGAAATGTCGCGAGATTGGCAGCAGCCGAAGGCGTCAATGTCTCTAGCTGTGTAGATGGTGTTGGGAAAACGTGATTGTCGAACTGGTAAGGCACTGCCGATCGTGATACCGGATCAACAGTCATCGGGCAACTGACAGTGGGTATGAGCCCCGATCAAAAGCTGGATATCTGCCCAGATTCAAGTAGATCGTTGGAATTGACAGTGGTAGGAGAAATAATCGTAAAGCTGAGGGCCGCAGAATAGAATAATCGCGAGGTATGTTATATTCTGTGGACATCTCGTGCTTGTCCAACTCTAAGTAACAGTGTCGAATAGCCGACACAATATTTGAGTTTCGCTAATTAATGGGGACTGTGCGCACTAGTCTTTATGGAGTAATAACACCAAGCTCTTTGCATGAGTGTCTAAATCTAAATAAGCTAGTGACTTTCCGCGCTTTAGGAAGTTTGATCCTTTGTGATCAAGGGTCGTACTCTAGCCACCTAACCACACCGCAGGACCATAGTCATGCGAGTGGAATAGTATGAATATGCAATATATTTCTCACCAACTTGGTTGGCAAGAGTCTGATGCAAGGGCAAGCAGTAGGAGAGATTGTGCAATCGTCACGGGGCCGCGGTAACTGTGTTATATGAGGGTTGATTTATATAACTGCCTTTGACGTCAGAAGGTTGAGCTTTGTACGTCCTTGTGCTCGAAATGGTGGGCCGAGCCAGATCGGGTTACTTGCTGACGCACATTTGTGTGGGGGCTTAGTCAGAGCTGGGCTATTGTTTGATTCGGTTCCATTCTTTGGGGCTCGCGGCGGTAGGGCAGCGGCGCGACAGATGCGGCACAAGCGGCACAAGCGCTAATATGTTTGCGCTGGTGGGGCTCGAAGCGGCCAGGAGATGACGTCGGAGGACATGGCGAGTGTCGAGTGTCGACGGGCACGGTCGACACCACAGTGAGAAAAGAAAGAGCCTGTTAGCGGCGGCAGCCCTTCAGGCTGTCCACTGCTCACCTTCTCCTTCCTGTTCGTCTGCGCAATCGGCCGTTTGAATCCACTACTGCTTCTCTCACACGACCTCCGCCTGCCTATCTCTGCTCGTCACTCAGTGCTTGTCGTCTCTTGTCCGCACCACATTAGTGCCTGCTGCTGCACGAATCCCAGAAGTTCTATAGTTGTCTCTCTGGCGAGAACGTGGTCTACTTGTCTGCTCTCCTCCCCATCAGGTGTGTTACAGTTTTCTGCTCCCAATGTCCCCCCCAATTGACCTCCGTTTTGTACACTCTGTCATTGCAAGTTGTGTCCGCAGTGTCACCGCACGTTTTGAAGACCTGATTGTGTCCTCGTTCGTGCCTGCCCCTACTGACATGTTTTTCTCGAACCAGTAGTGTCCTTGGATTCCTCTCACCAACTCATATTCTCTCATCCTCTTGTACTCGGTACTCCGATCGCGCTCTGTGCCGCTTCACAATCGCTTAGCTCTGCACCATGGCGAACCTAGGCCCCGAGACCGTGGCCGACGTCATCGACTGGAACACCTTTGGCCAGATACTCGAGATGGACGACGACGAGGATGACAGAGAGTTCAGTCGGAGTATTGTCTGGAACTTCTTCGAGCAGGCGGAGAATACTTTCACACAAATGGACACAGCCTTGTGAGTCTTATCCTTCCTTGATCTATTGCTTTGGTGGCTTATATTGATGGAAAGTTGCCGCGTGGCCACCGATCTCTGATATGTGCTAACTTGAGCTTGTTTGCAGAACCAATGGCGACTTAGATCAGCTGTCATCACTCGGACATTTCCTGAAAGGATCTTCTGCTGCCCTAGGTCTCACCAAGGTCAAGGACTCGTGTGAGAAGATACAACACCTGGGAGCTAAGAAGGATGAGACAGGTACGACGGAATTGAATGACCCAGAGTTCTGCCTCAAGGAAATTCAGACTATTCTTGAGTCCGTGCGGCAAGAATACGCCGAGAGCGAGTCATTTCTAAGGAAATATTACGACAGTGAAGAATCTGGATCTAATTAAGGCAGTATTTAAGTTTATGACAATACGCAACGAATAAATTTCTATGACAATATTATCGGTGGGTTAGCTTATGCTAACAAGACGTTGAAAAGATTGATTCATGGACAGAGATGATCATGTTCATTGCCTAAAGGGGTGGTTTTGAACCTTTCGCACTTTTCTGTTTCTCTTTGGAGGTATCATTTCCAGGATTGTTTTGATTTTAATGTATTAAGTAGATTTTTTTGTGTCAGGCTGTTCTCGTCGGTTTGTTTTTTGCGTGTCTCAAATTTGTTGTCCTGTATTGTCTTTTCACGATCAGTGAATCTACAGTGTGCTTGTGGTGCTCCCTGGGCTACTACCAAATTGCTGCTACCAAAAGTACACAATGAATTGTCCAGTAACATAGTTTACGTCAATTACGTATAGCTTCATAATTTGCTGAGAAATTATACCCATGAGGCCAGGCTATTCTATAGTTTGCCTGTGAAACGAAAGCAGTATTACTAAAAAAAGTCACTACCTTCGCTGGTGCGCGATTTGTCTGAATAAGAATCAAGGAACAGTAGCGTTTCATTGTGTCCGACAACCATTCGACAAAGATTATTCGTGTCGCTCTACGTCATTCTTTGAACAAAGCGGGGCCTTCGTAGCTCAGTTTGCCAAAATATGACGTCCTTAGATATGACGTCCTTAGGGTTACCACTCTACTGAGCGCGACAAGAACGCGTGAACGTGAACGCGACTGAAACGGTGCTATTGAGAGTCTCCGTGGAATAAGAATCGCGTGTGTAATTGTTTTCAAAAATTACAAACTTGAAATCGCCGAGTAGGCAATTCTGGAGAAGTAATGGGCTCGAACGAGATGCAAACCGGCAGCAACCAAGTTGTCCACTGCCCGGCTTGCAATAAGCAGATCCCACTTCAGCACATGAATAAGCATCTCGATACGACCTGTGTGTGGGCACCGTCTCCTGCAATACCAGCTACCCCGGTCTCGCGCTCGATCTCGGATCTATCTCAGCAATCGCAAGACTCGTATGAAAAATGCTCAAGCCCGCCGACGTCTCGACGGAAGGTCGCAGAGTCGCCGGCAAAGAATCAAGGGCCTGTGGCTTCGATATTCAATCGTGCCGGTGTAGCGAAGAGAACGAGCTCTACTGGCGAGGAACTACTTAGTGGGACAGATGTCCCTGTTACACCTGACGATGATAGGAACGTACGGAGACTCATAGACGAGCAGCCAAAGTTCCAACGCTCGACTACGACAAATATAATAAATTCAAAGTTTAACGGAATAAAAAGTGCGAAGGATGTGCAACCTTTGGCTGAACGTGCGAGACCGAAGAATTTAGACGAGTTTGTGGGACAAGAGAATTTAGTGGGGAAGGAGAACGGCATCCTGCGAAGGTTTATAGAGAGTAGGTCACTTTGATACGGGCGGTCGTTACAAAGTGGGTCTGACATACGTTAGGCGATTCATGTCCGTCATTAATATTCTGGGGACCATCTGGAGTGGGCAAGACTACATTAGCAAGAGTATGTATCTGACCAAACCAGAACACGTTACTACGGCAGAAGCGAGCTAACTTGCAGATTATTGCACGGTCCACCAAGTCTCGTTTCGTGGAATTGTCAGCGACTTCCGCAAGTGTAGCTGACTGCAAAAAAGTGTTCGATGAAGCCCGAAACGAGTTGCGCCTTACCGGTCGGAGGACGTATTTATTTTTAGACGAAGTGCACAGGTTTAACAAGGCCCAACAAGATGTATTCCGTAGGTACGCTTTAGTCGAGTCATACATCTCATACTGACCTCGTACATAGTACCTTATATTGAGCGAGGTGACATAGTTCTTATTGGCGCGACTACTGAGTCAGCTCCCACCCGCATTTATGATCTGCCACAAATACTGACTAAATGACGTAGAAATCCGTCGTTCAAAATGAATTCGTCATTGATTTCCCGCTGTCGTGTTTTTATATTGCAAAAGCTTTCTCAAGACGAATTATACACTATCATCAGTCGTCTATCATTATCATTGGCATCAGAACACGCATCGAGTATTAGATCTTCCGAGACCGGCGTGTTCAACGAAGACGCGCTCCGCTACCTCGCGGGTCTGGCAGACGGCGACGGCCGCACGGCTATCAATCTTCTGGAAATCCTGATCAACTCAAGGCCACACTCATCATCATCATCGCCTATAACATTGGACCGAATCAAAGCAGACCTCCAACGAACGCACCTACTCTACGATCGGCTAGGCGACGCGCACTATGACACTATATCCGCGTTTCACAAGTCAGTACGAGGATCCGATCCGGATGCCACCCTCTTCTATTTAGCAAGAATGCTGGAATCAGGTGAATCGCCATTATATCTTGCACGCCGGATGATCCGCATCGCGAGTGAGGACGTCGGATTGGCGGATGACTCGTGTCTTCCGATTGCCGTCGCCGCTTATACTGCTGCCGAAAAGGTTGGCATGCCGGAATGCGACATGGCGTTAGCCCATTGCGCCGTCAAACTCGCGTTGGCGAAGAAATCTGTCAAGGTCTATAGGGCATACAATGCCGCGAAAGATAAAGTGCACAACGATCCGGATTTTAGTTCTGCTCCCATCCCCATTCATTTGCGCAACGCACCGACAAGGCTGATGAAAGAGATTGGCTACGGTAAGGATTATAAATATAATCCCGACTATGAGAACGGACAAGTTCAGCAAGAGTACTTTCCAGAGAGGTTACGAGGCACAAAATTCTTATCCGATCTCGATTTGGGGACCAAATTGGATGAAGACTTGTACGTAGACATGATGTTGGACAGTCCAGCTGATTTGGATGTACTATGAGCAGCAGTATAGATCTGGAGTTATGGCATTTTGGGTTTACATTTATATTAAATCTATCTTTCTACTCAGTAAGACCGGGCCCAAACATAATGCAACAAATGTTCTAGAAAAAGACAATATTTACAATTCGGTACTTCCCGCTACTTGCTCAGCGGCGTCCGGTCTCTTACATACCTCTGCAATATCTCTATACATGACACCATTCGGATCCACCAAATCCAAGCAGATATTCACTGCATCCAACATTTCCTCAGGAAGCGATCCATCTGCCCCATCCGCTTCAAACTCGGCAATCATCATCGCCCACTGAGAAGCCAAGAAGTGCTCCATCGCATTCACGTTTCCCGATCGCGATACCAAAACCGCCACCGTAGACCACATCCACACGTCTCGCTTGACACCATATACATACAAATCCTTCCATTTTTTCCAAAATAGATCGAATCTCTGTGCGTGTGCTAAGGACGTGAGCGACATTAAGATGTATGTCGGCGTAGCCTCGATTCCATGCTTCATTATGATCTTCTCAATCATACCCGCTCGAGGATCCACTGGAATGACGTCGGCGCTCTTATCCCAGCGACCCATGCCAGAAGGATGCGGGTACCGCGACAGCACGTTGTAGTCATAACTAAACTGAATACAAGCGCGGTACAGCACAGTGAACAGGTCCGGGTTACTAAAACTCTCTAATCTCGCTAGCCTAGCACATGTTCGTAGCAGATAACATATCTCCGCAAATCTTTTATTGGTGACCCGCTCCCATACTACAGCGTCCTGAATCTTCGCACGCTGCTTCTCTACTGGAATGAACTGTTTAGATAAAGCGATAGTTGTGAGGGCGAGCATGAAATCGTCTTGCGGGATAGGAACCCCGTGGGCGTACTGCTCGACCAAACTCTCCGTAAGCAATCTCACCGGAACTTCGTTATAATTCAACGAATGAGCGACCTGCAAAAACTCTAGTCGTCGTCGCCAGTGGATTGGTGCCGCTGAATTCCAAGACATAATGTCAGCGAAATCTCTTAGAATCGACCGTAGTTCGTCACTTAAACCCATTTTAATGTGGCTTTCGAGAAGGAGAAAGTTCGTGAGCGCTGCAATTTGCAAACTCTGAATATCGTCCTCCGTGTCTAGGCATGTGAATGCTTCGGGAATTAATGAAGCAATGTTACGTAATGTGGAGGCTTGTCCTGCTCGGCACAAATCCGTCAAAATTTCTTCGAGTTCAATTTGGCCTTGGGTTGATAAGCCGGCTTTTGTCAGCTCCTCAATTCTCTGTGTCATTTCGGTTTCGCTCATGGCCGCGTGCCACCCGTGTCGTCGCAAGATGACCTGCTTAGTGGAGTCGACATGCACTGTATCTGTGCCAGATGCACCATTCGGAATCGCATTATAAGTAAAAGACGCCGTGTGCATACTGCGTCTCACAAACACAGATGAGTATGGCGTCGACCCGTTATTGGTAGAGGGCCGGTGCAGCCTGTGCTCTTGGCTAAATAACCTAAATTCTGGCGTCTCTCTCGATAACGGATCATTGAACATCCTTGGCTTGCCTCCAATATGGGCATACCTTTTCGCCTCCGATTTGCCCTTCCTTTTGGTGCTCGTGCGGTCTCGCAACAAATCTGACGCCGTGTACCGCGTGAGTTGTTCGTCCAACTTTGGCATCTCGTGTAACCATAATCCCTCAAGATCCAGTTGCCATCTCTTTTCACTTGTGATAATGTGGATATGAATACCCTTCACCCGCGAATCGAAAAATACCCATGAATTCTTGCCGTTACTTCGTAGATCGTTTTCATAAGCTGAAACATCGCCTGTATACTTTGAAATCTTCTTCTTGATCCGGCGTTCCTGAATTTTTAATTTGTCCTTGCTCACAAGGCCTTCAATTCGTGATTTAGCACGGTATGTTTTCTTCAGGTGAACACGAAGTTCCTCGGACGCGCGGATCAAGTGACGGTCGCTTCGAGCAGTTCCCACAATCATAATTGCATTGGGACCGAATGTCGTATTCCGATTCCGTAGATCGACTAGGCTTAGCTCCGTCAAACCCAGGTCCGCGGCCAAAAAATTGAGTATCTCGGTGACTTCCTTCGGGGCATCTTCTGGGATGTCAGGCAGTAGCGCAACGTTGGAGACCATAGAGTGTGCGTTGGCCTCACGCAAATACCATGGCGTGCTGTCGACCATAACGGTGCACTCCGGCTGTTCTTCAACTTTGAATTCCCCGTCATGTAGATGGTATTCTAAGCCATCGATCGGGTTGTTGTCCTCGATGGCTTCATATCGTTTGGTCTCGGTGTCGAGCTGGAATTCGGCAGCTGCGTCGGAGTATATAGCACTCTCTAAGTTCTCGTCGGAACTATTTATGCCTTCTGTAGCTCCGCTAGCCGAGAAGTCCGCATTTTCCTCGCGGATAATGATGGCGTTGTGGACGTCGATGATCATTTCATGCTGATTAGAATTTTCGGTCTCCTTGGACTCGAACTGAACGTCCTCCCTCTCAATATGTGCGGCTTTTTCCATAATGTTAGTCGGAAGTCATGAACTGGATCCAAAAAGAGTGTATTACCATTTGTGTATGCCCTCTTGCTCTCGGCGAGACTCTTCGCAACTACTGACTCCAATGCACCTCGAGACTCTCGGTTCTCTGAACACAATAGCCGCAAATGTCGCGAGTTGTTGAAAGCAGTCCAGCCCGCATTGCTCGACCTTGTTAATGGCCTTACAGCCGTCGTCCTCGTCCTCGTGAGTTGGCGGCGGATTGCAACGCTGCTATGTAACATGATACCAACCTCAGTTAACCGAAACAATTGCGGTACGGCTAGACACTCCACAAAATTTGAGAGCGTGTGCTATAACAATTCCTCCTATATGCTTATAACACTAGACTAAGATATGCCGTTG
Source organism: Lipomyces mesembrius (assembly GCA_038497805.1). Taxonomy (NCBI): domain Eukaryota; kingdom Fungi; phylum Ascomycota; class Lipomycetes; order Lipomycetales; family Lipomycetaceae; genus Lipomyces; species Lipomyces mesembrius. The sequence continues at coordinate 62,998 of MU972921.1, forward strand.
TTTAATCGGGTTCCGTGCTGAGCATATCAGGGGTCGCCATCGGCCTGCAAGTTTCGCCAACGCAAACTTTTCCGTCGACATGGTACCCAGCGTAGAGCGCCAACAGGCAAAAGTTACTACTTACCCCTGACCTAAATGAGGACTCATTGGATTACAAGATCAACAATTTAATCTAACCATAAAGTACATATGTATGATGGAAGTATGCTATTGTTTTTGTGTTATATACACTCTATCCAACTGTACGTTTCGCACGAAGCGGTTTAGATAACGGCCCTCATTATCGCTTTCTCAAAGGTTCAATATACGTCTTATGCAGATGATTTATCGGTCCGTTGCCCTTTCCGAGATCTAAATCATCGGCGATAGCGCCGTGAACGTACTCTATAGACATTTTAATAGCCCCAGGGACTGGTAAGCCCTTCGCCAGATTGGACGCAATCGATGCTACATTGTAAATTAGTACCCCATCAGCAAGACCAATACGGTGATAGCTATGAGTTACATACATGCCAATGTGCACCCAGTGCCGTGAGTATTCTTGGTGATGATAAACTTGCTTTCAACGATGTAGTATTCTTTCCCGTCGTACAAAATATCGGCAACAATCTGGCTTGGCGAGGTCTCCGTCACGCGTCTGTAGTTCGCTGATAAAGGCAAATGACCACCTTTTAGTAACACGTATTTCGGCCCAAGTTTAAATAGTTCCTTTGCTAGGTCTTTGGCGTCTTCTAACGATTCTACCGAAAAATCTGTCCCGGTAGCCACTTTGTGGAGAAATTTGGCTTCTTGCAGATTAGGCGTTATTATGCATGCGATTGGGAAGAGGTCGCTTAGGTATGCTGATACTGCGGAGTCTGGTAGTAACTGAAATATATTAGAGCTGCACTCGTACGAGAGAAAGGACCGATACGCACTTGTGATCCAGATGTGCTGATCATGACTGGATCAACCACTAATTGCTCGGCTCCATATTTTCGCAAGCACTTCGCCACAGTTTTGATAGTATCTTCGCTTGCAAGCATACCTATCCCCAAATTAATAGCCATTCATTGACACATCGAAGACCGGAGTGAATTGCACCTACCAGTCTTTATCGCATCAACCCCGACGTCGGTAAACACCGCATCCAGGGCTGTCTCAATGAATCCCATGTCGGCGACGGGAAATATGGCCTTAACACCAGTAGCTAGTTTACATACTTAGAATCATTGTTATTCTCGCGACAAAATATCGGACCTCACTATTCTGCGCCGTCAGAGCCGTAATGCAAGTCATTCCATAGCACCCGTGTACCGTAATTGTCTTTATATCGGCCTCTATACCGGCTCCGCCCGAGGAATCGGACCCTAGTAGGAACTGTTAGACTTTATTTGGCATTTAAGGAGCACTGGACGGAGTTAAAGACGAGACGAATTGGATCAGTACCTGCAATGGTCAGAACTCGCGGGAGTGTTAGTCCTGACATTTCTCTCAAGATAAATTGAATCAAAAGATCTCAACAGCAATGCCCTCAGTTGAATCGTTCAATCGATGTAGCAATCAAATATGGTATTGTATAAGTCGACTTAGGAGTCAGATGTTTGGTTGGCAATGAGTCTGAGCCGCAGAGTGGACGCAAATGAACCCATGAGACATCGGATGCAGCCGTGTTGAATGACGAGAAACACAGAAGTGCAACACCTTTACAATAACGAAATAAGCCACATCAATTCCTGTCTAGATCAGGCAGTGTTGATCAGTTTCTTGCATATTGATCGTTTTTGACTCCTTTACCACTGTGCAAATTTAGATGCCATGCAAAATAGATTAACGGGATACGATTTATGCTTTGTAAAACAATTCTGAGGGCCCGAAATTGCAAATAAATAATCGATATTCTTAATAATTGACTCCAGCATTATAAACTTAACGCCATCCCTATAATCAAGAACCGTCTGTCCCTTTCCCGGCGAAATGAGACAATGCGCTGCCGCGAATTGCAATTACTTCTTGGTACCAGGAGTACCGTGAAATACGCCTTTCAAACGTACTCTCACGCTGTACCTATCCTTACAAAAAGAACCAAACTAATGAAATGTCGAGCCAAACAAAATTACTGATTGCCAATCTTTGTTAATATTAAATTTCTATAGAAACGTAGTACGAATAGTTCTACTCACCAAGCCAGCAAAATCGCAGGGTTAGCGGGACAGGTCTTAGATATCCGCCGAAACAGCCCAGAGTATCAGTGGCACACAGATGAAGCTAGAACTCGGCCAGATTCTCGTGGCGGATCCAGAGGTGCTCGTGCAGCAGGAAGAGTATCTGTCCGCGGAGAACCCAGAAAATGATAACGAACAGGACGAAGAAATGACCGTTGACAACAAGCTCTGCATTGAGTGTGGTGACCAGCCTGCGGAGTTGTACTGCATGGCCTGCGACGAACAGTTTTGCAACGTGTGTTTTGGGTATTTGCATCGCACTGGAGTACGTACTTTCTTTTCTCGCGTTGGCTTTCGCGGATGTCATGGAGTGAATGCTTATTGAGTGATATTTAGAAACGAAAAGATCATGCGATTAAGAAGTTTGCCCACGAGACAGCCGCAACGAATGAGAATGGAGAAGCCCAATCAAGTTCGGACGCGCTTGACAGCAGGTCCGTTAACAACATGGATATCGACGAGCAGTCCGAACCTGCTAGTGGTACTATGACTCCTAATACAACCTTGTCAATGTCCGCGGAACCTATCATTATTGTATCACAGGGGTCGGCATCCTTTGGGTCCTGGTTGATGCAACGGACGAAGTACATTCCAATCCGTTTGACTCGGGGAGAGCGGAAACTTCTCAGATTGTGAGCTTAGACTTCCTCAACGTCATATGCACGTACCTGTTGTATATACTGACTCAAAAATTACAGGTTGGAAGCGGCATTGAACGTGTCAGAATACACCGACAAAGTCGACGTGCTCGCCTACTCGTCAAAAGCCAAGCGCATAATCGGCCAACTGCAAGAAATCTGCTCGATCCTCGCAGGTCTCGTCGTTGCAACTGACATGAAGCTTGGCCAAGAGATGTTCGAGGATAAGGACTTTGCACGGAATGCAAAATGGTTCAAGAAGATTTTCGAGATTGGTCGACGATACAAGATTATGAACCCTGAGAAGATGCGCGACAGTTTTGGAAAATTAATGTACATGGTCATGGATTCACGACTGCCTGAGATTCAACAGGTTATGGAGTTTGACCTGTACATGCCAATATTGACCGTGCATTCGTTCCTGGAGTCCAGAGATTGTTTGGCGTTGTTGGAGGATAACCTGGTAGTGCAAGCGACGGCGGAAATCTATCCCGACCACAAGAAACGCTCACAGATTCAGGCGGAAATTAAGCAGAAGGAACAGGCTATTGAGACGGTTGCTCGGAGGTACTATAAATCTGGCATCATTTCCCAGGATGAGATCCGGTAAGTCCACCTCAACTCTATACCCTCTCGCAATTTAGTCATTTACGAATACCAGGCAATGTCTGTACTCCATTGGCGATAACCACTCCTATCTGCGATCAAATAAGAATCCAGTTGAGAAGATGCAGAAATATCTTCAGCAATATTTCCATCCAGAAAATATTGAATTTGAATACACGCTTGCGATTTCGTCCGGCAGAGCTGGAGCGAGGCTTTCACATAACCATGAAAAACAGTACTATTACGTCAACCAATCACTCACTCTATGGTCCATTATCATGAATGACATGTTCATGCTGTGGAGCCTGGCCGATCAGGACTTGCTCTCCACGAACGGCAGGTACCGTCTACTCGACAATGGTCAAGGTCTCAACCGCGTGCAATCCAGTCCTACCGTGTCCCGTGCTATGCAAGGCGTCATCTCAACCGCACAGAAACGCGCTAAATCGTGGATCGGCTCCTCAGCCGTGCACCTTGGCGACAGAAGCGTGCCAAACGCATGGTTTTTTCTCGACAAGTATCTACAGGTCCCACAAATCTTGAACCCGCTAGAGTCAGTCATCAGCAATATCGACGTCGTGGCTCGTGACCCGTTCGTTTATGATTGGATTCGAAGTCAGTTTGGGAGCGTCGAGGACCTTAAAAAGACCATTCTGTGTGATTTTTTCAAGCATGCGTTTGATGGATCAGGCGCGGACAATTTCCAGGAGGCCGGCTCATGCATTGATGGTCGACTTACTAGTGCATGGAATTGGACCAACTCGATTTCGAAGAAGCCGTATTTAAAGATCTTTTTACTGTGCGGCTTTACTGGATTCAATGGCACAGACGGTTTCTAAACGCGCCCACTTCAAGATTGGATATTCAAAGTAGTACGAAAGTGTGGTGAGCAGCAAATGAATGGAATCTTAAAAAAGACTGAAGGATGACATTAAGCTCTCTATTTCATTCTCGAATTTGTATACATTTTGTCCGTAAGTTTCGGCACCTGATATAAACGATGTAAGTTGTTACATGTTGGTTTAGATTCAAAGAATGGATGAGTTTGTTACAAGTTGTTTAAAAACTTGGACATGTGATGAATCACAATTCAAGCAATTTCGTTTACGATTGTCGGCTGCATCCATCAGCTCGAACGTTAAATTCACAACATCAGGATCGACTTTATTACAAGCACCGTCATATATGTCTTTGTAACCCACACCCATATTTTTACAAGAACACCAAATTCTATAAACTAAAGGAAATATAACACTGTAGCATTGACAAAGCACTTTTAAACCTGACTTCCGAGCCCATATATCAATGAAATAAAGGAGAAAAACCAAACGAAAATAATCTACGTGGAAGCCCGATAACTATTCCTCGCGGTTGAGTGGTTCTATAGGATGCAAAATTTAGTATACCACACGATTACCGCGACGCCAACTACCACCGAGACAAACAACCACGTTGAGGAATATCATGAAAAAATTCAACCGAAGAAGTAAGCATTTCTGACTTCACTTCATCAATCAGAGCTTAACACAATATCATTGCACCGCGAATCGCCGAAATCTTATTGATAGTAAAGAGAGAATAATCACCATCTTCGGAATCCTAGCTGTGCGGTATTCGAGCCTGAGTACCCGCCGGATCGGTTGCCCCATCCCCCACGGCCACCACCACGGCCGCCGCCGCCGCCGCCGCCACCCCAACGGCTGTTCCCGCCACCACCACGAGAGAAGCGACCCATTTCTTCAAGCTTGGGGTCAATGTACTGTTTAGCCTCTCGCAAGATTGTCAAGAGGTCGCGCGCTTGCTTGGAGTTGTCGCTGGTGAAGAGAGTGATAGCTGTACCGGTAGTACCGGCTCTGCCAGTTCGGCCAATTCTGTGGACATAGTCCTGAACACATACATTAGAGTCAAATTCCATAAAAATGAGAAAGAATAAGTAACATACTTCACTGTTATTAGGATAGTCGTAGTTGATGACATACTTAATGTCCTTGACATCTATCGGCATCAATTAGTAATCAAAAGCTCAAACAAATTGACTTCAACCTCTCTCTATCCTTTATTCATAGATTATTATGACTTCGTCATGTTCTAACCCTCATGTATCTTGCGCATACTACGCATCATATGTTTGTCAATCGACGTTTAAACAACCGCAAATTGCATGATTTCTCGGAGGTATACAAAATATACGTTCACATATTGGTATGCCGTTCCCTTTCCTTTTCTCACACCGAGTCAGGCAACATAGTGGGCCCTGAAAATCACCTGATTGGAGTATCTTGGTTCTTATGAAGAGGCCTCGTATTTGGCGTGAGAACATCAGTGCCATAAAGCATTCTGAGAAGGTTATAACGTACAATTGGACAACATTAAGAAATGTATTATCATCTCTTTTCCTTGTCACCAAAAAGCTTTTAATAAAATACACAAAATCCTATCTTTTATGCGATCCGTTGTTCTGCTAGCAAAACCACGGAACAAAAGAAAAGATATGGTCTGTATCTTTAAAAATTATGCATTTTCGGCGAAGAAAACGGATGTCCAATTCCTTCTCCTCTCCTTCTGAACGGTAAAATGAAACCAGGTGGTTAATGTGAATGACTCGGGTTGAAAGAAAGAAGTCATGACGCAATATGGTTCAAGTGTTGCAACAATCTCATGCATACACTGAACAGAAAATCATTACAGGAGAATCCTCCAAAGCACAGCAATGGAGTAACCTTCCTAAGCCAGTTGTCACGTCGGATATTATAGCGCTTCTAAGCGAAGAAGCCAGACAAACCATGTCCTCCAAACGATGCCGGAGGACAAAGAGAGTTAAAACAGTACAAAGAAACAAGAATAGAGAAAAGCAGATAATTTAAGGGTATCTAGAGACAGAAATCAGACTATATCATACCAATACCACGAGAGGCGACGTCGGTCGCCACCATGATGGGTGACTTTCCGGTTCGGAATTCGTTCAAAACCCAGTCTCGCTCATTCTGGGCCTTGTCACCGTGGATTGCCAGCGCAGGCCAGCCATCCTGACGAAGATACTTAGTGATATCGTCGGCCACACGCTTGGTGCCAACAAAGATAAGGACTTTAGAATCTTGGTTGTCCATGGCCTTTTCGAGATGTTTGACCAATCTAGGCAACATTAGCATACCAAGTAGTAATACAACATTTCGACAACATACCTATCTCTTTTCTCCATCTCCGTAACAACCTCAACGATCTGGGTAATATTGTGGGAAGCAGACAATTCAAGCGAACCGATATTGACCTGAATATAATCGTGCAGGTAGTCATTGGCCAGACGCTGGACGTCCTTGGGCCAGGTAGCTGACCACATGCAAGTTTGGCGATCGGGACGGATCTGGTCGACGATCTTTCTGATCTGAGGTTCGAAACCCATATCCAACATACGATCGGCTTCGTCAAGGACAAGGTAAGTCACACGACGGAGATTGGTCTTGCCGGACTCGATCATATCAATCAAACGACCGGGAGTAGCAATGCAAATTTCAACGCCACGCGCGAGGTCACGGATTTGCTGGCCTCGAGGAACACCACCGTAAACACAGATATTGCGGATACGGGAAGATTTACCGAATTTAGTGCACTCTTGCTGGATCTGAACGGCAAGCTCACGAGTGGGAGCAAGCACCAAAACAATTGGCCCATCGCCAGGAGCAAGCAGGGGCTGGGCGTTGATATGAACGATAGCGGGAAGACAGTAGGATAGCGTCTTTCCAGAACCAGTCTCAGCGATTCCAACCAAATCACGACCAGAAAGGGCCATAGGCCATCCCTGGGACTGAATTGCAGTAGGAGCAGTAAATCCCTGAGCCTTAACCTCGTTGATAACGTATGCTAGAAACACTGTTAGTCTTATGTCTACCGATGACACTAATTCAACGAATTTCAACTTACAAGGAAAACCAGCTTCGTCAAAAGTCTCCACCGGTCTCGGAACATCGTTACCCTTAACAGTCATCTTTTTATCGGTGCGAAACTGCTCAATATGCTGCTGGGAACGGGCAGTAACATTAGGATTCTCTTTGTAAAAGTTCTTCTCGAATCTGGGAAGCGAGTCCAAATTCCAATCCTGCTTCTTCAAACTCGCCCCAAGATTCGACATGCGGTCAGCTCCAGAACCGCCAAAGGACGAACCTCCGCGCGAACCATGTGAGTCGCCACCGCGAGAGCCGTAGCCTCCTGAGCCGTAGCCTCCTCTGCTGTGACCGTGATCACGCTCGCCGCCGGTGCGATCGTTGCGACCACGATCGTAGCCGCCGGATGAACGGTAAGAGCCACCATAAGAAGAAGAACCTCCGTAACTCATATTGTATCAAATGTATATGTCTATAACAGGTGGACTGTGGGAATGAAGAAATCGAAGAAATGGGAGCGATGGAGGAAGACGAAATGGAAGAGAAATTTTTAGTGGGCGAGCTTTCTAGTGGCAAAAACCTTATTTGCAATGTGACAAAGAGAATAGGGAGAATTGGGTAGAGCCACGTGAGGCTGCTCTTGCCACCAGCGAGGGCCGTTTCTGCGGCCGCTTCTCTGCCTCTACGCAACAACGTCCAAATGGGGTAAACAGATAAAACTATAGTACATTGGTGAACTTGTAGAGAGGATAATACCAAAGAAAAAACCAAATCCGTTTCCGTTATGCAAGCGATGACAATGCGCTACTCAAAGCAGACTACTAAAGAACTACCGCACTCAATGCAATCGTCGCTGCTTCGTCTTTTCAAATATAGTCTTGATCATCTCGTTACCCAACTTTGTTGCGTCCGCAAACCGTGGCGAAAAGTAATTTTGCGTAGTCTCGAACCTATACCGGTACAATTTAAAGCTGCCAAACGTGATGATTTCACTCCATGACCGTGCAGCTACAGTAAATTCCAAATCATCTGCCCTGAAAGTATCATTCTCCAATGCAACATCGATACACTCGTCCAACAGGCCAGGTGACTGAAATAAGTACTCAGTGACCCCTAGCCAGATTCTGAATAGTGGAGTGCTGCAGATCATATGGTCGTACGGCACAATTCCCAATTTCCACCAGCAATCAACCATGGCAAGTAGACTCAGATGAGAATTGGGAGTTCGCTCTTGCGGTGGAACGTTTGACAGTGAGAACTTATCCAGTAAATCGTCCGAAAGAAGCAGCTCGTGATTAGCTGGCAATCCTCCAAAGACGGCCTTCTTCGCAGCATATACTCGGTCCCTGAATTCATCCGCCTTGTGCTCCACCATCAATGTAAATAGCTCTGTCACTGACTTAGCGTACTGCAAGATTTGTGCCTGAGCAGCGGGATTCATGATCGCCAGTCCAGCGTAGACGTGCCACTTGTTGGAGTAAATTCGCAATGAGATGTTGATCTTGACGTTCTCGATCCCGCCGACGTAACGCGGGACTTCCCATGGGAACTGACTGTTAGCATACCACGCGACTCCCATACTCAGAAATGCAGCATGAGTGGCGGCTTGTGTGTCTGCTGTGATCTTGTCATGCTGAGACGCTGTGAGATAGACGAATTGCGAATTGAAGCACGTGAGAACCGTTCTTACGAGGTCAAGTGCATCGTCTGATGCTCGATGCTGAATCAAGACCAATGGCTGCCCTCGCGTATCAACATTCGGACCATGAAGAGAGTGACAGGACACGATTTGAACATCAGCTGGCAAGTACTTCTCAAACGCAGCAATTTCGGGCGCTTTGCATGATGTCTGGCCGCCCACGATGGCACCAACCTTCGTCGCTATTATGTGGTTAACTTTGGTACCACTAGAGTTTTCACAATGTGTCTTACAAGCGCCGTACGTAGCGACAATACTGTCGATATTCTCGGCTTCGACGGAGTAAATGATGTAATCGCTCAGCCGCGAGACATAGTGACCGTTCTCGAGAATATTGACTAACGAATCTACAACCAGTCAGTTCGCAGTTCATCTTACAAAGTCGAGAACGTAATGGGCTCTTACTCGAACCGTACTCTTCTTTTAGCTTTTCAAACTGCTCCGGTCTGTCGCATGCATTGATCCTATCTCATGATTAGATTCCCGACTGGACCAAATTTTACCTCTAAACTTCAACTATTGCCATTTTCGTACTATGGTAAAATAACCAATTCCGTACTGCCAACTAGCTAAGAGATTGAATATACATACTTCCAACCGGCAGCGGACAATCGTCGAGCGTACATCCGCCCCATATCGCCCATCCCAATAATCCCAATCTGCAGGACTTTAGGATCCGGTGTAAGCGTCGCCGTCATCTTGTCTTTTCTTTAAATATAATACTAATATAGTTAAAGATATCACTTAGCTGGAAGAAAAGATCTTGGACTGTGAGCTCTGTGATCGGTGGGTTGGTGGTGCTGGGGATCGTAGTAGTGCGGAGTAACGTGAGTCGTGCCAGAGTCGACGAGCCCCCGCAATCAAAAATTTCGAGAATGGGAGTTCCCAAACAGCCCAAGCAATTCTGCGGTTGACGACCGCAATTTGTCCCGAAATTAGCTGGAATGCGACTTGGACAATCATCATTTTGAGTCTTGAGGAAAGATAAACTTTCTGAGATCACAACTAATCCCGTTAAATTGAACGTGACCGGATAGGATATGGATTTCGTACTTATGTATATGGTTGCAGATGTAAATTGTCAAATAGTCATTGACACCGACACTGATAACATTGCAATAGAAATTTATCTGCGGGATTCAGAATTGACCGATTCTGGGGACGACTGCTATACACGCGGATAGAATATCTTTCTGATAGGCATATCTTCCTAGTCATGTCGATCACCGCCGGCGAATCAGCTTGTCATCATGGCACTCTGACATATTAATTACTCAATTGATGGTTACGGGGCCCCAATTAGCGTAGACCGAGACTATTAAGCAGCAGCGAGTCAAATGGCCGGAAAGATTAATGCAGGATACAGGACTATGCATAGTTACATTGCAATGCATCCAGTAGTCGTAAAATTCAGTCAATGACCATGTATAGCCAGTGAATAACCAAATTCGCCGGCAGCAATCATCGATTTGTTTACACTTTAGCAAAACGAAAAACAGCTCGATAATATGATGCTATATGACAACTCCGGTATCAAGCAGATATCAACACAATGCGACAAGCCAGTAGATACCACTTTAGTCCGCGACCGTCTACCGTTGCGAGTGGAGATCAAACGTAAATGTGCAGTCACAGTGTCGCACTCTGTGACGGATAATACGCGAGTTTCAGCCCAGCGAATAAGTAAATATAGTAAACGTACACTGTACTATATCGCCGCAGGTAATATAGAGGCTAATCTAGCCAGCGAGTGAGACGAGGCTAGGTTGCAGATATGGCTCATTAAGCTGACACGATCTACAGGCCGACGATTAGCCAGAGTAGGCATCAAGCCTTTAGAAAGCTGGAGCTCGAAAGCAAATTGATCCGACGCAGTGATGTGCGTCAGTAACTGAAGAAATCCGTGATTGGCATTACATTCTTCGTAGTGGTATCATATAAAATCGCACATACGGCCACACGAGGACAGGAAGCTTGCAGATAGACAGTTAGGAGATCAGACGGCACGGCAGCGACTCAGGACTCAGAAACAGGGCTATCTTTAAGCCGACGGAAAGATACGATAGACTCTATGGCCAGGACAGATGGAAGCAAACAGAGACAAAAATGCAACTGAGCCGCGCGAGTGGCAGACCGGGTCAGCGGCTGCGCGAGGCACACGCACCCTCGCAGAAGAGCGACGCCACAAGGTCACCCCGGAACGAGAGGCTGTAGCTAGATAGACAGATCGTTAGATGTGCCCTCGAGACAACGCTGTGGGATCAAGGAGATACAACTCTGAGGGTGGGGAACCGGATAAGTGCGATGGCACGTTCGGATATGGCCGACGCCGCATGTGGCGGTCAAAAGCCGCGTCCTGGCGATGACGATGACGCGCTGATACGGGGCAATAATTCATACTTCCCCTACTGCCGTCTAATCGACGTGGGCCAGTCGACGAGGGAGCGCTGCACTCCGTCGCTGCTACCGATACCCACGGTCCATAGTCCGCAGACGTGCGAGGTGGGACCATTGATCAAGCCCGTCGACGTTCCGCTGTCATCGCCGGTATAAGGTCAGCCCAAGTCGCTCTTCTCCTTGTCTAGTCCTCACCCTGATTAGCCTCCACTTCTAGCTACTCCTCTCCGCTCTTTCATCCAGACTTCAACGCACTATCATTATTGATCTGCATCCCACGATGGCCAAACTCTCTGCCGCCCGCTACGGTAAGGACAACATCCGTCTCCTCAAGGTCGAGTGCGATGCCACCAATCCCAAACTACAGTATGTCTATGAATTCACCATCCGTGTCATGCTCGAGGGCCATATCGCTTCTGCGTACACTCATGCCGACAATGCTCCGGTCGTCACGACAGACAGTATGAAGAATACCACTCACAGTACGTTTCCGTTGCAATCTAGTTTCATTTGCTCCGGCGACTAACTTTCCTAGTTCTCGCGAAGAAGAACCCTGTCTCTCCTCCTGAGCTCTTTGCGTCCATTCTTGGCACTCACTTCGTCACAACCTACGACCACATCCAGAAGGCTTTTGTCCACATCGTCCAACACCGATGGACCCGCTACGCTGTCGACGGCGTTCCCCACGAGCACTCCTTTCTTCGTGACGGCGAGGAGGTCCGTGTCGCCGACGCCGAGGTTGACGAGTCCGGTGAGATCCTTCTCTCAGGTGGCATTGCCGATCTTCTTGTCTTGAAATCTACCGGGTCCGCTTTCTACGGATACATCCAGGACAAGTACACTACTCTTCCCGAGACCTGGGACCGTATCATGTCCACTGCTATTGACTCTACCTGGACGTTCAAACCATTTGAGAACTTAGAAGCTATCCGATCCGCCGTCGACAACTTCGAGGAGGGCTACCAGTCAGCCCGCGACATTACTCTCAAGACATTCGCTCTAGATGATTCTGCGAGTGTTCAGGCCACTCTCTTCAAGATGTGCAAGCTCATTCTCGCTGCCAACTCTCTTATCACCGATGTCAAGTACGCTCTCCCCAACAAACACTATTTCGAGATCGATCTCTCCTGGTTCGAGGGCCTCAAAAACACTGGCGCGGATGCTCAGGTCTACGCTCCCCAGTCGAACCCTAACGGTCTTATCACTGCTACTGTCTCTCGTGACGACTAGGGTTCTTTCCGTTTGTGATATATCTGCTTGTTTTATATATCCTTTTTATTTACCGGGTTCATCGTGTCGCTGGTTCATCAGCGGCTTGATGGCTTCTCTTTAGTATGCGATGAACGAATCTGACTGCGGGCTGATTGCTTTGTCTATATTTTTTGTGTTCGATTGTTTATGTGGGTCGGAATTCGCTTTGCTTTAAAGTTTTAGAAATGTGTTAATTCACAGTACATAGTTCGCATAATAATAACTACTTATCCATCTTGATTTTGTACTCTTGCAAACGGGAGATTGCGTAGTGTATTAAATACATTTCAACCTGTCGACAATGGGAGATCGGGTTAATGGCGTCGCGTGCTTATTCAACTGACGATCCCTGCACAGGTTCCTGTAGATGAGTCTATTCTTGGGTAAAATCTTCGAGGCCGAGATCAAACACTGTATAGCGACATGACCCAGCTTAATAGCCACAAAATGTCTACGTCTCCGTACTTTGCAATAAAGGTCGTAATGATATGTGTAGTGTCATTCATATTTACAAATGCAATCCAAAACTCTCGTCCTCTATAATACAAACCGACAAGGTCGATTCTTCACTCTTTTGCCTCCGACAACTTATTCGCTTTGATAACTTCCGGTGTCTCTGCCCAAAATCGTATGACATTCTGCTTGTAATCGTGCTCGGCTCCTTCAAACGTGCGTAGCCGCTCCAGGCGAATCTTCCGTAACCGATTTTTCGGCAACATACCACTCACAGCTTTCCTCAGTACCTCACCGTATCCTTTTTTGTTGACTAACCGTTCCATTGTCATCTCCTTCAATCCGCCCGGCGTCTGCGTATGTTTCCGGTAAATCTTCTGCTTGAATTTATTCCCCGACGTCTTCAACAAGTTGCAATTCGAAACGACGACGTAGTCACCGCAATCGCTAGCGGGCGAGTAAATAGGCTTGTGTTTGCCCATTAGTGTGATTGCGATCGAGGACGCCAGACGGCCTAGCGTGCGAGAGTCTTTCCCGAGGTCGACATGGTGCCAGACCCGAGTATACGCGAGACGAGTCTGTTTGGTCGTTAAAACTGGTCCACAACGACACTGTAGAAAAATAATCATACCTTTCCTAACAAGTTCGACATTTTGTTGAAATTTTGTTGTGAAAAGTCCGGAAAAACGCGAATTGTCAAATGCGAGATATATCGACCTGTTGCTCCGAAGAAATTTAGACGTCCCCTGATGGAAACCAGCAATGGTTCGAGGAGGTGACTCACTTTCAGCCCTAACTCCCAAGATCATATGATAACTACGGCCTCAAATGGCTACGTCTCCAGCCATCACTAAAGAAATCCGCTTGAGCAACACCACCATCGCGTCTCCAGCGAGCCAGCTCGGGGTATTAGGCTAAGCACCGAGCGAGTTCCAGTGCCGAAACACTCTGACACGGTCTCTAGACGCGAATTACGGAGCGGTGCGGCTACGCGACAAGTCAACGAACTCGCGAATTTAACGGATCTCTGCACAGATAATCTTGTGTGCCTGGATTGTTCGATTTGCGCACGGAGTCGGATTCGGGGAATACGGTGTATGGGAGAAATCAAAATTGTTGGCGGAAAGTATCGTGTTTACCGGCAACTAAATTGATTGTTTTCTGGATCACCACAGCGACTTATCTAGAGGTTTAATTACTGTCCAACTTTTACGTCTTCAAATTTTCGCTCTATCAAAGGAATCACTATAATTGGTCGTACGTACTCCACATCAAGGAAAATGAACAGAGTCGTTCTCGCAATAAGGTCCAATCTCCCAGACGAGATGGACTGGGCTCTGCAGTCCCTCGTCCGGATGTCGTTCGAGACCCCTGACGATCTCCATTTCGACCGGTACCCAGCTCTCGCACCCGCATTGGTCGAGAAACTAAATTCAGCAGACCAATTTAGAGACATCGACACCTATTCGTTCCAAACTAATGACGGCAAAGTGGTCACAACCGACGACGACTTGGGTCTTTTCGGCGCCACGGTCGCTACTGAGAAGGTTCGGAAGCAGCTGGACAAAGTTCTCGAGGCGGCACTAGTTCTGAGGAACGCTGCGATTAACCCGGAAAACGCGAGGCATCTGTCACGGTCGCAGGTTTGCGTGGGTGCACTTGTCAAGTGTTTAACATTACCGGCTGATCGTCCGAGTTTAGTGGAACTGCGTCAGTATTGCTTGGATATAGTGGAGTCTGTCGCGCTGTTTTTGCGACCCACGAGTAGTCAGGATAGTCTATTCCGCGCGCTTGCGGGGTACTTATCCAGCGACGATCGAGGCGTGCTGATCAGTGCTCTGCGAGCTATAGCTCGACTGGTAATCAACGTGGAAGCGAATCTCTTACAAGCTGTCGATCGCAAGGTTGTTGCTCGAATATGCGTGTTAATACTCCTGGACGACGAAGAGTTACTCTCTGTCTGCTTGGATTTCTTGTACCAATACACCGCTGCGCCGGAAAATATAGAGCTAACGGGAGAGGCGGTCGACTGGCGAGAACTTGTTCAGCAGTTGATTCGACTATTACTGTACCAGGCTCAGGAATGGCCTCAGAAAGATGCGCGATTGATCTCAAACATGATATTAGAGAAGAAGGCGCCACCGAGTCAACCACCGGATTTACCCAACGACTTGGTGTATGAACTTCTCTCGTTTCCGGAACCGGAACGAGCGACGCAATGGTACGTTGTCGTAATGGCATACTTTTCTGTGCCTTGACTCACCGGTTATAGGATGCGGGCATGTTTTGAGGAAGATCCAGAGGGTGATGTCACTCAGATTGCGTTATGGAAAGCGTACGAAACTCGATTTGAAGAGTACGTTAAGCAAGGCAAGAAACTTCTTCCCGCAGCAGACTTTATAAAGAATGTGACAACTGCGTTTCGCCGGGCTGCTGCCATGGTCGTCACATTACCTGGTGGCCAACAGAAATTTATTATTAAGGGTATCCGTCCACGCGAAGTTCCTATGTCGTTGAAAGGAGAACTGTATGTCAAATGCCAATGGTCATCGACGTCCCCGAACTGGCCAAGGTGTACCAGCGCGTATCCTTCAATAAAGGATCTATTTGCACATATATTGGCTGTCCATGTTCCGCCTCCATCCACTGCCGCACCGCTTCCATCCCAACAGTCTGCTTCCCAGCCTGCATCGAGTGCAACGAGTTCAGCTCCCATTCCACCACTACCGTTGCCTACTACAAATGGCAACGTCGGTATATCCCCCGGTCCTGATGCGCCAGTGACAAATGGTTTTCCAGCTCAAGTGTCCCGTCCCACGGCTACTGAGCAGTATGAAAACACATCAATGTCGGATGCTCCACCACTCTCTCCAATATCTGCTTCAACAACGGCTGAGCCGGTGCAGGAATCGACTGCCGCGGAATCAGCAACACAGCCATCACCAGTACCACTAGTACCACCAGCGACATCGCAATTTGATCAACAACCGGTACGATACTTTTGCCACTGGAACGGGTGTACCCGTTTCTCGCCTCACGGCGACACCGACCGGCGCAAGATGATCTCGCACATTAAGACACACATCCCAGACGCAGATCACAATAAGCCTTTGCCGTATAACAGCCGCAGTCCGCCTCTGCAGACAACGGCCTCCGGAACATTAACCCTTGACACGGCGATCTTGTCGCAGAACGTTGTGCTGGTGAGCAAGTCGACTATGGTAGATGAGCACGGAGAAGCCACTGGCATTCCGTTGACGTCATGCCTGATATTACGCAACGTGGCGCGAAGCGAGACTGGCAAGCGCTTGCTCAGTGGACTGGAGACGGAACTTATTGGCGTCGCGGCAGTGAATACGCCGTTGAGGAACTATATTGCAGACCTGCTGGATGTCATAGAAGAGAAAAGGCGGACCATTGAGTAAATATGGAGAAGCTGATGGTGATGGTGGGGGTTAAAATCGTGTCTTGAATTGTACGTTATGTGTGTGTGAGTACGTAGAGCAAATATTTTGTATTGTATGTAATGGTATATTTTATTATTCAGTTTAGACATGTTAGAACATCCCATTCTACGAATCCGCAATCCAAAAATCAGTGGACAGATATTTCCTAAAGTTACACCCCGACAAACCTGTCTCACGCGCAAATTGGCTCACGCAAGTTGGCCCCGAGCTCCGGAATGAAAAGTTTCCTGACGAATATCTTCGACATGTATCTACAATCCCAGGGAACACGATTACTCCCGTGACAATAGTTGACGATTTGTATTTCCGCGTCGAGCGACAGGCTATGAGGAAATTGCCTAGCATGCCTTGCGTAGTGTTCAAGTTCCACCTGTATGCTACAAATATCTGGGACTTGGAACTAGAAGAGGGTGTACCGAGGCGATTCGCGGAGCACATTAGAGGTTTGCCGGAATCAGTATTGCGACAGAAACATTGCCTTGAATGTGTGGACTGCATTTTGAAGGTTATGGACTTGATGGCTAAGCGACAGGAGCAAAAAAACTACGAACAGTCACGACTAGAAGAGAGACGTATCTAAGATATGGAACATTGACTGTGATTCGCATTAATACCTCTGTATAACCGCATACACTAAGCACATATCTCGTCATGACCGTAGCAAAAAAACTGATATACATCGCATATCGCCAACGTCTCCTACACAAAAAACTTTATGAAACTAAGAATATATGTCGTCTTAATCCCTCGCCTCCATCGCGATCGAAAACACGACAGAAGTCACACCGAAAGGATTAAACAAATAACATTACTCAAGGGAGCAGGGAACGGAGGACAACCTATCAAGTGTTAATGAAACCCTCAACTGCGCATTACTTTGAATGCAGCTCCGCTGTTGTAATTATACGTAATTTTTAGATTAAGTATAACCACTACTATAGAACTTGTTAGCGATCTGAAGAAGTAATGAAATGTAGAGGGCATTGTTGCACATACCTGATGATGTGAAGAAAGAGGAAAAGAACGGAAATCAAAAAATTGCGTAAGGAACTTATAGTGGGTGACACAGCCCTAACTAGAACTCAGCCCTAAATTCTAAGGGCGTGTCGTCGAGTTGCCGGATGTTAGGGTATGTGTGGCACTATCTCGTATGATCACAAAGTATGACCAAGAAGACAAGACAATTAGGGATGCTGTTCATCAGCTACCAAGATTATGATTAGCGGATCGATAAGAACTAGTCGATGTCTACGCACAATATTACTGAAGTAATTTGGTTTTACAATGCGCTCCGCGCAAGGCGCATCTATTAGGACAATAACGCAGAGAGAAAATACCATACTGCGGTTGGATTAATAGGCAATTACAATGCAGCGGATCATGGCGCTAACGAGTTCTCAGCCCATAACACAAACCAGTGCTGGATTCAGTGAGTGCTGTTAATATCAAGAATCCCATGAATGCAAGCCACCAGTAACACATTCTCGTCTGAGCATTTCACTGTAGATGCAATGTGGGAAACGCTTGCAAATTTCCACAGTGCCCTGCAAACAATATTGGCGCGGTAAGATTGAACTCTTCGAATAATGTATAAAATTATTTTTGCGAATCTCGTACACACTGTATGTAACACATGACTAAGAACAATATACAAGTATCCCAATTTTAACTAGTAACCCCACCCCAATTTCGTTTTTATTTATGCATTGCCGCTTTACTTCTTCGACGACTTCTTCTTGGGCTTCTCCGCCTTCGGAGCACTGGCGGTAGTCTTGACAACCTTCTTGACAATCTTCTGCTCCTCGATAAGGAAAGCGCGGACAATTCTAATCAAATATGTGTGAGACACATCTTCGTATTTCCTGCAATCGTGCACTATAGCCATGATGACTTACCTGTCCCGGATACATTTGCCGCAGTAGACACCACCATAGGCACGCTGAACAGTCTTCTTGGGTTTAGAAATAGTCGCGAACTCCCTTGGTCGCAGAGAGGGGATCTGTAATCACAAAATCCTATCAGTCATCTAGTTCCCACACAATATTCTTGGTAATTCATAATTCGCAGCTCGCATTATCGTACGAAAGGAGAAATCGGAAAATCCACATACACCAGGCAAGAACAATTCGCAGCCACCACACTTCACTCGCGAAGGAGTTTTCGGCACATGCTGGTACACAAGCTTTCCACCAGGGGTCTTAACGATCTTGACCTTGTTAGATCGGGTGTTGTCTATACATTCCACCTGTTAGCATGCCATCACTATCTAGCAGTATCCACAACGCCTGTCAAATGAAACAGCAATCCACTACCCAAACCGTTTCAATCATCGCCAACATGACGCCAAATAAACCGCAACATACAAGGATTTCTCTTTCTATAAGCGAGTCTCTGAGCCATGGTGAGTAATAGTGCTGTTGCTGCCGAATATGTTGTAACAGTACGTGCTTTCCTGGGACCTTCAAACTGAGCATTCAAGGCGGGTCTGAGGTGTGTGATCGCTAACCTTAGGTCAAAAAAGTGACTGCTTTTCACTATTGTTACTTGGGCGAGACATTCGAGCGCAGGGCTAAGCCCTAAGCTAGATTTGTCGCTACAAGCCCCCTTGTACAAATGTATGCTATTCTGCGAGCTGGGCAGCTGGCCCAAGTCGACAATAATACTTCGCAGGGTAATCACAATATAGTATTTTGTGAAGTTCAGTGTGGGACGAAGTCCAGCACATCGGCAACAGCTTCCGCGTCCCTGCCCAAATTAAATATTACTGATAAAATGACAGATGCTATGGATATTGATGAATATGCTCGGAGTCGAGGTATGATTGAATTTGGTCCTCTGCTGCTGCGGAATATCTAGGGGGATCATTCCGGAACCATGTCGAAGCTGATAGTATTCTCATTATTGTAGTCACCCCAAATGCCAAATTTAGTGCAAACGCCGTTAGATGTGAGTCCAGCTTCAAAGATATAAATTGCACATGCTATATTGCGGATAATCTGGGTTGCTAACATCTCTTCTTTTCTTTAGCGATCGAGGGTTGGATTGTAGTTGCAACTAATATACACGACGAGGCGACCGAAGAAGACTTAAATGATTTTTTCTCAGAGTTCGGCGAAATTAAGAATCTACATCTTAATTTAGATCGACGGACAGGCTACGTTAAGGTATTCGTCTAAAACTTAAGATCGAATGGATCAGAGTGTTGACATCGTCATAAGGGATACGCGTTGGTTGAATATGAAACGGCTGGCGAAGCTGAAAAGGCTGTTGCTGGCGCACGAGGAGCCGAATTACTTGGAAACGTCATTGATGTTGATTTCTGTTTCGTTCAGCCACCACCGGAGAAGAAGCAGCGTGGTAGCGGAAGGCGAGGCCGTAGCAGAAGCCCTGATCGGCGATAATTTTTATTCCGAGCTATCACCTGCGCTTAGACCAATTAACAGATAGTTTCGGGTCGGTAAAGTCCATATGTAATATGTACTTGTCAGGTTGTTTGAATTGTATATTAGATTTTTTTGCTGTTAGTTTCTTCTAAGGAGTTGGCAATTGGCATTGAATGACCACATGTATATAAGAAATATATATATCTTGCTTTTAGGTGTCACAGTATCACATTCATCCATTTTTTGGTCACATATAATCGTTGCTGCAGACAGTCCGGCAGTTTTTACTCAAGAGCAATGCACTCGATCTCGATCTGTCAGAAGTCAGCAACATTCTACGAAATTAACTCATAGTTGCGTGAGAGAAGGGACCACTTACGTGAGCTCCAAGAGGAAGTTGCTTGATAGCAATGCAGGTCCTTGCAGGTCTGTGGGTACCGAAGAACTAAGGATAAGTTAGATTCTGAGTCTAGTGCTATGACACTAATTTCGCAATCTATCGTTACCTCAGAGTAGACTTCGTTTACGGCTGCGAAATCAGCCATGTCGACAAGATAGACGTTGACTAAAAAATGGCAAAGTTAGCCACTAATTCATTGATCTTTGATAACTACCAAACTTACCCTTGAAGATCTTCTCAATGCTAGAGCCACCGGCCTCAAGAACAAGCTTAAGGTTGGTCAACGATTGAAGCTATCATGAAATTTTATATTAGCAAATTGCATCCGATTGGATAGATGATATTGAGTTACTTACAGCACCGGCTTTGATATCGTCGATGATAAGATTTCCATCAGGGGTCATAGGAATCTGGCCAGAGCAGTAGATGAAGCCTGTAGTGAAGGTTAGGTACTGCGCAATACTCTGAAGTTTTCCACTAAGCTACCATTGACGGCAATTGCCTGGGAGTACGGGGCTCGAGGAGCAGCCGAGCTAGCGGTCGAAATCTATCATCTCGTCAGTTTCATCATGGTCCGAAAAGAGCACAGTCAAGTGCCCACTCAACTAAAGATAAATTGAAAATATCTTAAGGCAGACTTCATAACTGGAACATGTATACTTACCACCCTAAGAGCGGAAGACATTGGGATTGTTGTGGTGGAAAACAACCTATGAGATGAGAGGATAGTCTGGCTATTAAATGTGGATGAAATCTTGCGCGGCTGACTACTCGTCTCGACGTGGACTCGCCAGTAATGTCGCCGGAGGCCAGCGAAGTCTCCAGCCGACTTGACAAAATACCTCCGCGGTGCTGTAAACGATAAGGCCGTCAACGGAAAGTTGAAATGCAGGGACATTACTAAATTTCTAGAGCCTTCAATCAGTTGCTTATTTGCTTAGCTAGGGCTTCTTGTTAGGATTATTAAATCCAACACATAATAGTAATATCAATCTGATTTATAAATCTTGCGTAACAACTCTAAAATGTAGGAGTCGGGCCACTTGATGGAACACTCGCTGCCGCGCTTGGCTAGAGCCGGCATATTTCATTTAGCAAAAACAAAACTTTCTAGCCTTTTTGACATCTCCAATAATATCTTCAATACGGCCATAATAAGAGTCCGCAACCATCTAAGAGATTGTACAAAATAAAAAATTTTGAGAATCTCAATTGAACGGTAGGAGAATCGAACCCCTGTCATTTGCTTGGAAGGCAAATATGATAACCACTACACTAACCGTCCAGTTCCATATAAATCACATTAATGAAGCAGCTGATATTGTAATGCGCGTAAACCGTCAAAACTCTTGCTCAATAAAGAGTATATGTGCAACAACTATTTGAGATTCTTTGCATAAACGTATATTGCGGATTCTTAATGAACAAAGGAGTTTCCTGATCGTAATGTGGGTGAGTCTCATTCATTTTTAGCGAGTTTTGTTTATGTTGTCGCGTGAGTGTTCGTGTCAGTTTCCCTTGACGTTTTGTTTTCTCTTGTTTTCTCCTCCAGAAAACTGTATATAATGATTACAATAGTAAGCTGTATATCAAACGAAAGTGATTAGGTACAGATACTATGATACTACTACCGTTCAATTTCCAATAATCTGTGCAGAAATTTTGAGGTAGACTTATTGATGCGAATACAAAATAAAGACTGAAACAACTACATATGAGACCAAATATATTTGTACATGATTGCGAAAGTTGACATACAATGAAGAACAATTAATGAGACAATAGAATTACACTCTACTCTTTTGTTGAACTACAAGATTCTTAAAAATCCAAGTGTTCAAACTAACGACCAGTACATCGACAATGCCCAGATGGGGTTCTTCCTATTAGTTACATGGCCGTCTTTACTTATAAAACACATCTAGAGTGCTTCACCACGACGTTAGCTCACTACAGCCCAGTAAGTGTTACCGCAATTAAACCTTCTTGGAGTGCTTCTTCGCAACCTTAACCGGGGAAGCAGTTGCTTCCTTCTTTTCACCGTTAGCCGCTGCAGCGGCGGCAGCAGTTTTCTTGGCGGCAGCCGCCTTCTTGCCCTTCTTGTGGTAGACATTGATGTAGAAAGCAATGAACAGAACGAGGTAAGATGTGAGAAGGAGGCAGCCATAGACAGCAGCAAATTCCTCGCCAGCGCAATTACCAGCGTTAGGGAGATGGGGCATGTAGGTGCTGGTGAAGTAGGTGTAGGACGCAAAGTAGACGAAGCACAAGTCGATAACAAACTGAATAATCTGCAGCCGAGTGACCCACTCCTTCCACCAGACGCGGATACCGCAAGATGACAAGAAATAGTACCAGTACATGACGACATGAACTCCAAGGTTAAGCGTAATAACAACCCATGAAACGGAAGTGTGTCCAATGATCTGGGAGTAGCACAACGCGGCGGTGGCACCATGGTGGTAGCAGTGCAAGAAGGCTGAATAAATATAGCATTAGTTTCCAACCCCTTTTTTAATTGAGCATCTAGCAGTGAAGTGGTACTCACTCAAAGGCTTCTTCTTGAGAACAAGGAACACTGTATCGAGGAGCTCAACCTAAACTTTAATTAGCTGGAACTCACAGGCACATTCTCTCCAAAGGTCGAAGTGGACTCGTGTGTGGTTAGGGTAAACAATTAAAAAAATTCACGTGCATATTTGGTGAGGTAGTTAAGCTGCACAACAAAGCCGAATTAGTACTCTCCGACACAACAAAAAAAGGCACAAGCCCGAGCGAGAAAACACGACCATGCCCGTCACCGGACAAAAATAACAAACGAGTTACCAAGAAATTGTGCAGCCGCTGCACTGATGATACTCCATTGTTCCAGGAACGCTGGCCATCCAGATGGACCTGCGTGGTACCGCAGCTGGTGGGGCAAACAAGCAACCCAACCAATCCCCTTGTACCGTAGCATAGCAATCCCAGTGAGGCTCGCACAAACTCTTGGTACAATGGACGTACTTCTCACAAATTAGGATGGCCACTTACATAATAAAGAGTAACAATTGGCTGAGTCCAGCAGCCCTCGTTGCAAATAGCGTAGAATAGGCCGTGACGGTAGAGAATGGGGAACAGCTGCTCAACAAAGAGGGCAAGGAGGAGTCCGGACACGAAAGTGAGGAGAACATTGTGAACGCGGAAAAGAAATGTGAGCTTCATCGGCGCAAAGTCTTTCATAATCTCCCGGCCGCCAAGAATGACGACATAGTAAATCGCAATGGTAACGACAACAGGGTAGAAAGTCGAGAAAGGTAACGAGCCCTGCGTGAAAAGAAACTCAGAGGGATTCCATCCGAAGAGAATGGCACAACCATCAACAAAGATGTCCCATAGATAAATGCCAAAGGGCCGGTCAACCGTAGGGAGCTGCGGTTGCAGATAGTCTTTAACGGAGTCGAAAGTGATAGCCATTACGTCGGCACAAGGGGAAGGCGGGCAGTAAAACACAAGAATAAGGAAGCACACAACCTAAACAATCAGCACAGACGACGGCCAACGAAAATAATGAGCAAATGCGCGTCTTTAGCTAACTTGTTTGTGAACTACTCCCGGAAATCCAGAAGCTAGCTGTAAATGAGGGACGGATGCGAGGAGCGAGGAGGTAACAAGAACTGAAGACGCGCTCCGTCAGCTGAAACCAAGTTCGACGTCCCCGAGACACGGCTGCTCGCAGCTCCCATATAGTGCACCGGAAACAGCTATGCATTTGCAACCATATACGCATTGAATCGTGAGCGTTTCGTAATGCCACGCTGCCAAAAGCAGCCACAAATGCCCAAGAAGTGGCTGTGTGCCTGAGGCGCCGTTTCGCACTTTTGGAAACTACATTTTCTACAAACTGCGTTTTGCCAGAATCCCTGTAGTTCCGCGTTTCTTATGAAGCGCGCCAATAGGATGGTTTGTCTTTCTGCTTGCTCTCTCGCTGTCCATTCACTCGCACGTTAGCCATCACTAAACTGCGCAACTGCAATACGCACCACTCTCCACTCATCAACATTTCGTGAGCACCGTTTTAAATGGCGTCGTTTATTCGATATTCAATGCGATCACCCGTTGCCCGTCAGGTCACGTCGCAACTGGCATACCGGGCGCGTGCACTGCCGACCTCGAGACATGGCTTTGTTCGAAACTACTCTGCACATGGTGCCGACGAGACCTTTGAGGAATATAACACTAGGTATGGGATTAATTTGATTAATAACAACTGGCATTGCTCTACGGTCACGGTCGCTGGATATTGTGTGGGAATCTGTGAGTTGCGTTATTTTGCACTCGTTGGGCTTTTCAACCACTACAACCGCATATAGAGAAGTATCAAGGGTGGGCTATAGCAATATCTGTTTTATACTCGACATGTCGACGACGGCCTAGGGAGACTTATTTTTACACGAACCTGGTGAGCTCTGAAGCAAGATCACATCAGGCTGATTTGCTTACAAAGTTTGAAGTCGCAGCAACTTGGTATACGACATTATTGATATTCATTTTGGTTACATTATTTTTAGCAGGCGTTATGAACTTTGGGGAATTTAATGCAAGTGGTTCTGTGAATAGGCAATTTTGATTTTGCGTGGTTAGGTGAAGTCGCGGCGAGGGTTAGGCTCTCTCAGTGCTGCCATGATACGATTGTCCCAGGCGGGGTGTTCTCTCGGGTGCACTGGATTTTCGCGACTTCTGGTTGGCTGTCTCTGCGGCGATGGATTTGCCGAGAGCACAACTAATGTACGACACCAATTAATTCCACAAGAATCACAGTGCTCAGATACTTGAATAAGTTTGCTGCCAAAGATTGTATTTATTGATTGAACAAAATACGGATCAGGGAAGGTTTTTGATCTCAACCGTGACCTAGATGCAATTCAGTACAGATCAATCAAAAAAATTGCGATTACGCGACCGACGATCTAATGATGTATTTTTATTAGATTCGAGAAAGAATTCGAGAACGCTTATGATCCTTTCGAGGTTCAGCGAATCCTCTCCAACTGCTTCTCCTACGACCACGTTCCATCCCCTACCGTCATCACTAAGGCTCTTGAAGCTGCCCGTCGTGTGAATGACTTTGCTACGGCCGTGCGAGTTTTCGAGGGTAAGTCATTGTTATGTCGGTTTACAAAATATATATCTGACATGCGAACGTAGCCATAAAATTGAAGGTCCCAGCTAAGCACCTCTACGAAGCATATCTCGACGAGCTGAAAGACATCCGTGAGCAACTAGGAATCCCACTCAAGGAGGAATTGTTTCCAGGATCGAAGTAAATGTCATATAGCACAGGTTTAAACATTATATTGGAGAGCTGGGGTATTTGGGGGCATCGGTAACGTCAAAAAGCTCTGGTCATGTCATCGGCAGACATTGTCATGTAAAGGATGTGAAGTCAATCTTACGGATTGTGTAGTTAATCGCAGTAGTTAATGTTTACATTTTTTGTCATTATCTGACTGTCATGGAGTTTCGCTCATACAGGGCAGTACTTTGTACGTGCAGCCAATTGTAACGTCGGACTTCGAGAGTCTCCAAATCATATCTAATTGTCAATTAATTTTGTCACAGGCCGTTGCATAATATTATCTCGCCACTGTATATCATTGTTCTTGTGAAACCATCAAAACAGAAAATGACCGACCTCCCAAGCAACCAAACTACAAAATATGAAACAAAAGGCGCCGAGCCCAACGACATAATCATATGTATAGAACGTGAGTCAAACATGAAAATATTTACTGTCATGAAAAAAAAACTTGACATGAAAATACGTTACTAAGGAGACCGTACCAGATGAAGTAATGTACAAATCGACCCAATGGCGAATAGAATAATCATGTCCAGTTGCGTATCTATCCGAAAGTCATAATCATAATCATGTGCAAAAAATCATTACTAAGCGTTCCAAAATGAATCGAGTCACCACAACGTACAAGTCTATGGAAACAATGATACGCCTCTACCTGTGAGATCAAAATTTGAACCATACAAACTCATTCGCTTATTGCCTGCCGAAGCACGCGATTGCACTGCGTCCAGCGACTGAAAATTATTTGGTGCAATTTCATCCTCAGAAGACTCAAACTCAATCAGCGAAGTGGATGAGATGCCAGCCGGAGTCTCACGCAAAACATTGTAGCCACTGTATTCACCAACCTGTTTTTGCCGGGTCCCAAGTTTGCTCTGTGGCGACCCACGATATTCTGGTGAATCAATGCCAAGAGGTTCCGATTTAATTGGCGAGTTGGCGAAGCTAGACATATGGCGCACTGGAGGTGAAGGAGAACTATCGGTCTCGTCGTCCACATAGTCGTTAGCACTTTCGCGCGAGTCACCTGTTGTCGTTCGTGACCTCCTCCAGTCAAGCGATGCCAACGGTTGAGTGCTGCTACCTACAGCATTTACAGATACCCGCTTTGCTGCAGTTGGACCAGCACTTAAATCTTCACCGATTGCGGCCTGCTTGATATCATCGAATAAATTCCACAGATGATTGTTAATTCCTTCTGCTAGCTTCCGTCCCATATGGATGACCTCGTCGGCTCGAATGGGAATGTTGACATTATTGTTGTTATCAAAGTCATACTCAAATTCTTCATTGATCCCCGGAGAGTTTATTGTACCGGGCGTAGCCGTAGAGGCACTTGCAGACGTAGACGTAGACGTAGTGTCATTAAGTGAAGAGGTACGCGGCGCAAACGGACGTCCTGAAGGCGCCGTCTTTGGCGGACTTGGGAACGGAAATGACGTTGAAAGTAGCCGACCAAAACCGGTTCCACCCTCTCGCCTGTTGTCGGTGGAGGTTGTAATGGACGGATTTGACGCAAGCACAGTGCTCATGGTCTTTCTTCCATTATTGCCAAGCCGGCTACCGTCGAAACTTAACCGATTACGTGCCCCGTTGGGAAGCCCAGTAACGGCCTGCAGCTGAACAGATCGTCGCGTCCGATCCTCGTGCGCGGACCACTGCTGCTGCAGGTCTTTGAGATCAACTTCAGCCTTCGAGAGCTCTTCTCGGAGTTCAAGCACTCGACGCTGCTTTGTTGCCAAAAGGGTAAGAAAATCAGTCTTATCCTCGTAAATTGCCGGTTCCGTGCTGATTTTGGAAACGGTAGGCAACTTGGGTGACACGAAAAGGTCAGGTTCTGGTAACAAGAGCTAGGCGTTAGCAGGTGCATTGAATCACATACTGTGTCAGAAACACAACAAGAACGGTACGTACCGACCGACGACGGCTCTTCAGCAACAGGAGAAGATGGAGCAGGAGCTGCCGGAATAGAGAGACTCAGTCGAAATGATCTATTTCGACGGCGTTCATGTAGCTGTCGCGACGGTGTAGGCTCTGCATCTGCAGCGGGTGCCGACATAGTCACAGAGGCATTGATGGACGAGCCTTTTGAGGCTGTCGTCGAGACGGACGATGCGGGCCTCGACGAGCTCTGGCCAGAGTTGACTTTATCAACAAGCCTGAGTTTGTAAACCCTGTTGCCAGAGGACGCGCGTAGGCCGCTTGCACGCGCGAGCCCGGTCGGGGGGGTTGGATACGTGGCAGCGACGGTGGGATCCATGAATCTCGCTTGAAGGGCACACCGCTGGAGAACCCGCGAAGAGCTCTTTCTGCGCGACTTTCGGCCAGGCGCAGGCGGAAGATCAGCAGGCTGCGGCGGCGACTGGAAAAATACAAGCGTTAGAAGAACGACTGCCGGGAGAACGGGAACGGCAACTGAGAGAACCGACGCGAGCAGGGACGGCAGACCAGCAACACCTGAACGCGGCAGAATGGGCAGAGTTGGTGACGGCAACGACGTGGCGACAGAACCGCGCGACAAAAGCGCAGGCGGCTGTTCAGGCGGAGGCAGGCATCAGCCAATAACGCAGGACGGAATTTGGAGTGTTTTGCGAAGCAGGCAGCTAGCTGGCTGCGGTTCTCGTGAAGTGTTGGTAAGCCCCATGCGAAGTTGAAAGCGGTTCTCAGCCTCTGACGACTTCTGACTCTCCCCCCTGCGTGCGCTGTCTTGGGGAAGCCAAAACTACAGTAGCTAGTAGTGCTGGGAATACATTTGCTGGAATCTACACCAAAATAAGGAACAGGATACTGAGACCTAAAACGGCTGCCGACTCAAAGTAGTACGAGTTCCTGGCTGCCCCTTAACCTTGATGCTAGGCAATCCTGCACCTACGCCGTAAAGCGGACAAGGTTGGGCATTTGCAGCCACCCGACTTTTTTTCTCTAGACTACTTCAGCACATCAATCCATGCAATAACCTGACCTTACTATCACATTATTCTAAATCCTGCTACATAAAAGATACAATGGCTGACGAGCAGACTTTCATTGCCATCAAGGTATGTTAGACAATGGTTTTTTTCCCGTTGTTGGAGATTATCGGAAATGTAGCAACAGTCAAATGTTGTCTCGCAATCGACGACGTGTTCATTATCAGTAGTACTATTGCTGACAGCATATGCTTTCTAGCCCGATGGTGTCCAGCGTGGACTCATTTCTCCCATCATCTCTCGCTTTGAGCAGAAAGGGTATGAGTTTCCAGTTTGAATGTTGAGCCCAAATTGGTACCTGTGCTCGCCAGATATTGTCGCTGACCTCGGCTCATTTCATAGCTACAAGCTTGTCGGCATCAAGCTTGCCCAGCCCACCAAGACTCTCCTTGAGGAACACTATGCTGATCTCACCGCAAAGCCCTTCTTCCCTGGGTATGTATTGCCATTGTTAACTCACTTTGGAGTTTGTCACTAAATCTATTTTTAGTCTGTTGAAATGTACGTAGAATAGCTCTGGATATCATACCTGTGCGAGTAGTAACATTCAATAGATATGCTTTCTGGTCCTGTCTGCGCCATGGTCTGGGAGGGTAAGGACGTTGTCAAAACCGGTCGTGGTATGTATTGCAGTATTCATTTACTCAACGTCACACCAAGTTAATCTAGAATAGTTCTTCTGGGTGCTACCAACCCCCTTGCCGCTGGCCCCGGAACCATCCGTGGGGACTTCGCCATCGTAAGTACTTAGTACTGCTGTTGTTGCCACATAAAATCCTTGCTAACTCTGCGCAGGATGTTGGCCGCAACGTCTGCCACGGCTCTGACTCCGTCGAATCTGCCAAGAAGGAGATCGGCCTCTGGTTCAAGAAGGACGAGCTCGTTAGCTACACTCCTACCATCTTCAAGTGGATCTATGTAAGTTTGGTGCAGACGCTATCGACCTTGCCGTGATAACTAATGCATTCCTATAGGAGTAAACGTCGATTACCTAGAAGGTCCCAGTAGATAAAAGTGTTTGATGTTTTGGCGAGCATGATAATACTGTATAAATCCGATATCTTGCTTTTGAATTTGTTGTGCTGTCTTTTGCAAAGTTCTACTGATCTACGATGTGAGCTTTTCTGCGAAATTGTAGATACAGAATCGAGGAAAAGACGATATTTTAGCCAAATTTGTTCCATTCGTTACTTAAAACCCTTTGCTATGGGAATGCTGCACATAAATAATCTGTGACTGGAAGTCATAATTTTCTTCGACCGCGAAAAAAGAACTGGTGAACATTCACTAAGATATATAAATCGCATTGCCACATCTAAAATCCGTTTTACTAACGCCACAGTGGCCCAGTCAGCGTAAACTTTAAAACTTTCGTTCAAAAAGTGGGAGGGCAAACGCATCGCGACGAGGATGAGTCCACTCGAGGCCGATTAACGATTATCACTTTATCAGAGCGTGTGTCGCACTATAAGTAGTGATATACTATACTTTTGTCGCGATGTCGAGCTCAAATTCTGAATCTGTCCCATCGATCCCGCAGGCGTCATTCCCGCCCCTCCCATTCATCCCGCGATTTCCGCCGCGACAGTCAATGACCGAGGAAGAAATAATGATGCGGCAAATGCAATACGGTGAAGAATTTTGGAAATCATGTCCCATGAAGAGTGTCATGGCTGGTGTAGCGGGATTCGTATTGGGTGGTGCATTCTCCCTGTTGATGGGCAGTATGGCCTACGATGTTCCCGTTGGCTTAGGTGGTCGTCCATTGTCAGACTTGCCGCTAAAAGAACAAATGCGTGCTCAATTCAAAGATTTGGGGGGCAAGATGTGGGGTTCTGCGAAGAGCTTTGGAAAGATTGGTGGTATTTTTGCGGGCGTCGAGTGCTCGATTGAGGCACTGCGGGCGAAAAATGATATCTGGAATGGTATTGCGGCGGGATGTTTAACTGGAGGTGCGTTAGCTATCAAGAGCGGCCCTCAGGCGGCATTGAGCGGTTGTGCTGCGTTTGCGGCATTTAGTGGTGCTGGTAAGTAAATTTTAGTAAAAGGTAGAAGACATTATGGCTAATTCAAACCAGTCGACTTGTATATGCGACGAGAAGACTGTCCTCCTCCTGATACAGACGAGGATTAAGATGTCAACAGTAGTAGAAGTATACGACTCAGTAGATAGAGGTCAAGGCGTTTCGGAAAATTTTAGTTCTAGCGATCCATATTCTTTCTGTATATATTGTGGCATTTATTAACTATCTTGGACAATACACCCATATGCATTTCCCAGCTTGTTAAAATCACCGTAATGAACTGTAGTATTTATACAATATATGCAATCTATTCCTGCATGAATTTTCGGATCAGCGGCGCTACTTGCTTCCGACTAGCTTTCAGATTAAGTTGCTTGAAACACCACAGCCCTTCCTCGTCGTTATTCTGAATGTCGAGACCATCTTTCTCCGAAAATGGCTCTAATTCAAACTCAGTCTCGGCAGCGTCTACAAATTTTCGCACACTTGCATCGCCTTTTTCGCTGCAAACTGCTATGAGTAAGTCACGTCGATATCCCTCTCTTGGATCCTGGAATGAGTCCATGAATACAAATGCGTCTAGTTTCCGTTCTTTTGCCCAACTGTCTATTCCTTTCTTGAACTCATTCCATCCGAACTTCTTGACAGTCCAGGCCAACGACTTAACACTGGAACTGATGCCGACTCGAACACCCTTATCCTCCAACCACTCCTTATAGTCCTTTCTCAGAATGTCACGTAGACCGAAGCTGTCAATGCTGCGTTTGGCGGTCATCAATTCACCGTAATACCCCTCTTGTTCGTCGCTAGCGGCCGCGATGCCTGAGCTTATGATTTTCATTAGCATGGCAACGGCATCTTTATCCTCTTGTGTCTCCTTAGACGTCAAACTCGCAGTGTCGACGAGAATAGGAGCGAGGGCCAACCGCGCAACATCCTTTTTCTCGTCCGAAACTGAGAACTCGTCGGGACGAAGCCGAAAGTAGTCCGCAAAATAATTCACCACGAGCGACGTGCAACTTCCTACTGGGGCTATTATCCGAGGTTCTGCTGAATTGTACAAGCCTTCGTCAGCATGGTGATCTAGAATTGCCACAACATTTTTGCCAAATAGGTCGCCGAGGTCCGAAAGGAGGTTGTTGTGATCTAGCAAGACGACATCGACTTTGTCGGTCTTGGATCTATCGATTGATGAAAGGAACTCGTCTTTGCAGATGATATCTGATTCCGGTATCCTCAATCTCGCGAGCACGTAGTGCAGTTCCGGACGCAAGGAAACTTCTTCTCGTGGAATATTGAGCATAGGGATGATATTGTCGTAGCCGGTCAATGTGCCCCGCGTGTACTGCGCATGTGAGTCGGTGAGGTACGCAAAGACCAGAGAGCTGGCAAATGAGTCGAGGTCTTAAACGCCCAATCAGTTCGTTAGCTCCTATAGGTGCTAGATAACTAAGGATCCAGAGGAGACGAGACCTACCTGCTGACTCGTTACCCGTCACTAGTAATATTTTACCAGAAGTAGACTTCAGGCCCCTTCGTACGGCTGCCTTTGCTGCAGCCAGGAATTGCTGAATCGATTTGGCAGTCATCGTTGCTATGGCTCCTCCACGTAATCGGTAGCAGATATAAAGCAAGATGCTCTTCAGATATTGATCTACCAGACGACCACTTGGTGTCCACGACTTCGGATAGGGAATAATCAAACTCGCGAAGTGGGGCGATCGATAACCGTCTCCCGACAAGCATATTCCAGCAACGAATATGTGACGTCTACAAGGCCGTCAGGGGCGAAAGTTTCACTGCCAAATCTCCGAAGATTCTGCGGCATCGACTTCCCCTACTATCGATATCGCATTTATTTTGGTGCAGGCACCAAAAACAACTATGGCGGACCTAAAACTATCTGAGGTAGATCAACTACAGACCAAAGAATATTGGGTGCGTCGTTAAATTGTATGCTCGTTCTAATAACAGTTTAGCTAAGGTTGGAGAATTCAGGATAGGCGGTATCAGAAAGACGAAGACGCTACGACTTTCGACTGGTTCAAGACATTCGCGGAGTTAGAGCCATTCTTCCGGAAGCATATACCATGGGACCAAAATGCAAATCTGAAAGTAGTTATGCTAGGGTGCGGCAACAGCGTACGTACTTAGTCAGTCCTCTACACTGGAGGGGTTTCTGAAGATACCTAGACACTCTCGAAAGATTTATACGATGCTGGGTTGAAAAATATTGCAAACGTTGATTTCTCGGAGACGTGCATTGAGCAGATGGCGATGTTATACAGAAATGAGTCTGAAATGACATGGGACGTGATGGACGTGCGCGACATGTCGACTTTCAAAGATGGAATGTTTGACATCGCAATAGACAAGGTACGGGACGTTGTATGAAGTGAAGAGGCCGATATATATTGACAAGAGAAATTAGGGAACACTGGATGCATTACTAAGCTATTCTGGTTCCGTGTGGGACATTCCGAAGCATATTCAAGAATCGGCGGCAAAATACATGGACGAGGTATTTACCTACTTGGCCGCATAATACAAAAGTCATATATGATCACGCTAATTCGTTGTGTAGGTACATCGGATCCTTAAGGTGAACGGACGCTTGCTATACATCTCCTACCGGCAACCTCACTTTGCACGACCTATAATAGAGCGACCATATTGGAGGGTGAAAAAAGAGACACTGTCAGACCCTGGCGGCTCGTTTGACTACTTCGGGTATGTCTTACAAAAGTAATTGTAGAAATTGTACGACCAGTGACTTGTAAGATATCTTGTCGGCAGTCCAGCTCTGATTGATGGTAGCAATCATTTTAATCGAAAATCTATAGACTCGTAGTCACTATCCTGTCACATAATCAGCATGCCTCTTCCAGTTGCAGAAGGTCTCTCGATTTACCTCAGTTACGTTAATTTTCACGTCGTTAGGTTCGGTCTCTTCTACTTCTATTTCGTCGACTCCCGACGAAAGATCGCTTGATCCAGGCTCCCAATTCTGCCAATGCTCCCCTTCTAGAGGATCATCTTTAACGATATCTTCCCATTTGATCTCCTCCTTTGGCTCAAGGTGATAACTAGTGATGATTTGAGGAATAGGTTTGTCCAATGCCGATGCCTGCGCAAGATGTAAAAGCATAGCCAATACAGACAATACACTCTACCAGTTCATCAGTCGAGTAACAATAGTATACCAAATAAGTTATATATACCTCGTTTTGGACAGGAAAAATGAGTTGGATACGGTCGGCCAATGCGTCGGCCAGATCGTCCCGTGCCCGAACACTGCACTTTTCGACTAACCTTATATGAGCACCATCAGTATTGCGCCTATCTAGTCATATCGCAATGATGTCAACTGACCCATCAAGTCGTTCGCGCACATCGTCCCGGTCTGCCGGACGATACCTTGAATCTGTTGCGATTGCTATGGCACGCCTTAGAACCTGATTATATGTTTGTGGGTTGTTCGACTAATTTCAATGGTCAGTACCACGTAGATTAGGAAAACATTAGTATAATATAATACCTTCGACAAGTCTGTAATCTGAGTGACCAGGTCGGCTATCAACCTGCGCGACACGTTTGCAGGAGTTGATTCCATGGCGAATGCTGCGAGGGAGAACGCGTCTAGTTTTACGGCATCACATCAATGATGGGTGTTTGCTATCATGAGCCGCATGGTACAAACCCCACATGCGGCCGAGTCTGAATATTAGCGTCACATTAATAAACTTTTAAACAACACAAAAAATATAAAGGAGAAACATTGGAACCCTACGCGCTATTCCCCGTTGGGACTAGCTTATGTGTCACTCCGTACCTGGAATTTTTGAGGACGGTAGCGGCTTCACGACATAGCCACACAAAGGGAATTGCCACAACACAAGCCACTTGCTTAATTCATATCTGTAAACATGACTCCGCCTCGTGTCGTAAAATACCCATCTACGGCAAGATGCCTGCCTGCCCACCTCTCGGCAAATCCACATCTTCCTCAGCAAATTCAACATCTTCGTCGTTCATACTATCCTCGTCATCCTCGCCACTCCCACTCTCCTCCGCCTTGTTCCCATCTTCACCGATGCTCTGGGCCGGTAAAGAGCCATCTTTAGCGTCCTTGGCCATTGTAACTTCAACGCTCTTGAACAGGTGCGCTTGTTGTGTCCAGTTCGTTTGCACAACCGGCATCGGCGAACATTTTCAATGCTGTCAGCTGCCCGTTGCACAATCTCGGCTGATGTAGGGAGTCTCCTTGTGCCTCTAGGGCGACCCTTTCGTGGCAGCGTTACGAGAGGGTCTCTCAACATGGCCAGGGTGGCAGGGTCTAGGTGTACCGTGGAGAAATCGACCATGATATTCGGCTGTTCAACTAACCATCGAGGATGGATATCCTGTACATGGGTGGGGACCCCCAATCGAATTTGGTGGGAGCAAGGAAGAAGATATCGTCCGTAAATGTCGCAATTGCAGTCCTCAGAGGACCCTGATTCTTCTTGATTATAAAGCTTTTTCATCACTTCATCATGGAGAAGGTCAAGTGCCGACCGCAAGATCTTGGTGCATAGTCCAGCTGTCTCAACCTGGTCCCTCACTGCGGTCTTGACAATCACATTCTCGTTCGACCCGATTATGCTACTTGTTCGAGCTTGGAGGAGAACTCGTCGGTTAATCTTATTTCGTGCAGTAAAGAGCGTGCCAGATGATGACGTGAGCATTGCTTTCAGAGCTGCATGGCTTCCCTCGACCCGCGAAGTTGTACTGACGCCAAAATTGACATGTTTTCTGACGTGAAGTTCCATCCAGCGCTCACGATCATCCCACCATTGTGCTTTTAAGTAGCCAACAGCTTGTGAAGGAAAATCTTTCTTAAGTTCCTGTAACGTTTTCTCAGTATCTTTCTCGGTGTCACTGATCGCAAGTTGCTTGACTGCTGCCAAGAAATTCTCGAACTGCGGTTCCTGCTGTTGAACATTCGACGGCAGTGTCTAACAAATGTTCTGCTGAATATGCCAACGGCAAATCTGATTGAAAGTTTGCCGAAAAATTTGAGCCAAGGCTTTCATCAACGCCTTGTCGGCATCGGTGATCACTACCTTAGGCGCGACGTCCGGAATACTATGGTCTCTATGGATATGCTATTAGCTTCGAAATTATGTGATTACAAGCAGGTGCTATTTTTTTCACGATAATTGTAGTTTACGCTAAACGGCCGCAGATTTAGTTCGCAGAAGCCTGACCGTGTAATCATGTTGTTCTCCGATAAATAAGCCAGGCTAACTTCACATATAGGGAAGAATTTAAGTGGAACAAAGTTTCAGGCAAAAATTTGCGTACTTCTGGCAAGATAGAAAATAAGCACTACATATTCACTGTTTGGTCGAAAGCCACTGATAATTATTATTCTTCTTCGTGCCCGTAGACAAGCTTTCGGGACACGGGTCGAGATAACGCGCGTTGCCTTTCTGAGAAAGGGACAAGGTCAGTGTGCCGACAGGGTCCAATATTCAGTACAAGACCCTCGATACAATTGTAGAATACGGCTGCTCACTCACGCTGGGCAAAATAGATGTCCGTTAGAGTTGTGAAAAAACAGAGCCAAGCGAAGGTTGGTCAAGCAGGCCCTTACCCAAGCTCTAACTCAAGCGTCGCCAATTCTCCAATCTTGGTCTCACAAATATCTCGAATCGCCTCGAATCGAGATACTACCATAGAAATAGGACGCCTACTGAGCGTGTTAAGCGTGCTCTCCACCTGGTCTGTTACCGAACACCCTCCTCTGCTCTACGGCAGCGAATTGTTTTTTTGGCGGTCTCCTGTTGTGCATTTCAGTTATGCCGCTGAATCGGCGAGTAAAACGGCTGCTAGCCCTCATCGCTCTCGTCGTCGTCTCTGTGTTCATTATCCGCAAGATAAAGCATTCCGGGACGCCACAAGTCAGTCAACAACAGCAGGAAGAATCGCTGCGGACAACAGCCCTGAAGCATCCAGGCTCGAGTCCCCCATCACCGAATCCACTTCTCCAGGAAGTTGGCGAGCCCGACGGAATACTCACGCGCATAGGCGACACTGACCGGCCACGAGCCAGTGCTACCTTGCTCTCACTTGTTCGCAATTCGGAGCTCAGGGGTATCGTGCGGACAATGCAGGATGTCGAGCGGACGTTTAATTCCAAGTTTAATTACCCTTGGACGTTTTTCAATGACGAGCCATTCACAGAGGAATTCAAGAGGAGGACGCAGGAGATGACTAAGGCTCCATGCCGATACGGTAGGCTACACATGAGATATTAAAGCAATGAGTGTTTCTAATTATGGACTGTGCAGAATTGATCCCTAAAGAACATTGGGAGACACCACCGTGGATAAATAAGGACATAGTCGCAGTCTCCGGCCAAATACTCGTGGAAGATAATATCATGTATGCGAAGCAACAGAGCTACCACAAAATGTGTCGGTGGAACTCG
Organism: Lipomyces mesembrius; assembly: GCA_038497805.1. Lineage (NCBI taxonomy): Eukaryota > Fungi > Ascomycota > Lipomycetes > Lipomycetales > Lipomycetaceae > Lipomyces > Lipomyces mesembrius. The sequence continues at coordinate 100,183 of MU972921.1, forward strand.
GGTATGTTTTACAAACATCCGGCTTTGAAGGATGTGCGATGGTACTGGCGAATTGAGCCAAATACCAGATACTACTGCAGTATCGACTACGACGTATTCCGGTACATGGAGGACAACGACAAGACATACGGTACGTTGATCTCTTGATTGTCATTTGGCCTCAACCTAATGGAGACTTTGTAGGATACGTTATCAATATCTATGATGCTCCACAAAGTATCCGTTCTCTCTGGCCAACGACAATGGAATTTGTTGCTCAACATCCAGAGTACGTGAACCCCAATAACGCCCTTCAATGGCTCACCGACAGCGAAATACGGCCAGACCACAATGTCATTGCCAACGGATATTCAACCTGCCACTTTTGGAGTAATTTTGAAATCGGCGACATGAATTTCTTCCGATCGGATGCGTATGACAAGTACTTTGAGTATCTAGACCATGCAGGCGGGTTTTTTTACGAACGGTGGGGAGATGCGCCAGTGCACAGTATAGGTCTGGGATTATTTTTGGACAAATCAAAGATTCATTGGTTTAAGGACATTGGCTACTTGCATATGCCGTACTATAATTGTCCGGCTTCAAAGAAATGCTCGGGTTGTCAGGCCGGCCGATTCACAGACGCCGGATATCTGAACCGAGAAAATTGCATCGATAACTTCTTCAAATACGTTCACGCGGACTAAACAGCGATCGTTAATATTACTCGATATTTATATGAAATTGGTCTATGGGGTTTTGATACAGGAAGTTGTCACGTAAATGTTATAGTCTTTTTGGGTAAATGTCGTCATCGTTTGGAGCACCGTCTTTGTTGTCAGCCGATCATGTTTTACATTTTATCTTGGCGGCGTTTGTAAATATTTTTGTTTGTGCTGCATATTCTCGATCGTTGTTTTGGGGTAATACTCTACGAGTTTGCTATTTGGCTGTCTGGGCAAAACGTTAATGTCTGGTTGTCCAGTTGGCATGCACGTTTTGAATGCTACAATAGATCTCACATCTCGGGCAAGAACTATACATTTCAGTATGAAATGCTTGTTTATTTCGATCAGATCGTACTGGAATCCTCTCCAGCGATAGACGTCATGACGCTATGCAACAAGTGTCGACTAGCCGGGCGGAAATATGAACTCGCAAATTTAAAATGCATATGACCGTAATCCTATCCCAACAGTTCTCGTGGCACCGTTCAAGAATATGTCAAGAATCATTAACACCATAGTCCCATCCTTGCTCCATGCAATTGAATGACTGTAAACAATACATCCAAAATTTCCTTCCGTCATCTCCTGCGTCAAACCAAGCCTGCAAAAAGCGTTACTATCCAATAATGAATCAATGCGTAATATATCCACGCAACACAATATCCAAGGTGCTAAACATCGGGCCAGCGACTACGCAAGCCTTCCAACCATCGAGCATATAACAATTGCTCAATAGGCGATCGTTTCGGAATAGGAGGGGGATCCACTTTCGAGCATCTTAAACTGCTCTTCCGAGAAATGGTTCCCTCATCATTATCTAGTGACTTTGTGGAGCAGAGAAACGCACTTCGCAATTGCTCATGACTGTTAAAGTATCAGTGCGGAAATATCATCACATTATCACACATTACTCACTCTTGAATCTTATGAACAAGTGATTGCAGCAGCAAAAATTCTGTCTCGGGATCAACGGCATCTAGCGTCTTCCATCCATTGACCAATCTAGCCGCGGCGTCCATCTGCTGTACTGATTGTCCGCTTCGGTGCTGCAATGTATCTAGCAATGTACTCAGAATATCAACAAACGCCGTTCTTCCTAGACGACCTTCTTCGGTGGTAGGAGAAACTTGGGGAGGCACATGCTTTTCATTAACAGCAGAATTTTCTTTCAACGAGAAGGCATTTTCAGTTGAATTCAAATTATTAGTAACCTGCGTCGTTTCGCGCAGGTATCGAGATGGGCGGATTGTCCGTTGTCCGCTGACATCACTTGTTAGTAATTGTCCTATACCATATATGCACAGACGCACTTACTCTGAGTGGACTCGCACAGACGATGCACCTAGAGTTTGCACGCGGGTACCGTTTCCCATAGCGCGGATCGTCCGTTGTTTATCGTCGTGCGACTCTGTGATAATACCCAGACCGCTGAATGGTTCCGAAAGATTTGACAGACTTCGCCGAGTTCTAATAGTAGAACTTCGCGAAGAGTCATCGTCATCATAAAGATCTTCTGCCATGATCTCTGTTTCCGTAATATGAACGGGACTGACGGTGTTGACCGTGAATGACCATGGGTCTATTGAATTATCCGCGGAACTCACAGTGGCACTAGTGCTTCATTAGATGAAATTCCACAAGAATTCGACAATTACATACACAGTCTCTTGGTAGAGTTTGGGCTTAACTCTGTCGAGCCTTCGTGCCTTCCATTCTTCTTTGCGGCTAATCAGCATCTGCAATTCTGAAGTCTTTCCAGCATTTTTGATAAATTTATGCTTCAAGAGCTGCTTGGCTAAAACTGTATGTCAGATTACAATATATCGGAGAAAAATCTACATGCTGCACTTACCTGACGAACGCCGTCTGTGATCTTTAACCAAACACAGACTGACAAACTCTTTGAATTCTTTGCTGAAATTACCCTCAAGCAGCGGAGGAATTGCTTTTGGGATCAGAAAAAGCACTTTCATCGGATGGTATTCCGATAAAGGGGGCTCGCCTCTGGCCAGCTCGATTGCTGTTATACCCAGAGACCATATATCGGCCTTGTAGTCATAAGCTTCTTGCTTGATGACTTCAGGCGCCATCCAAAATGGTGTACCAACGAATGTATTGCGACGTGACTTGTTGTTCGAGAGTTGAGCAGCAACGCCAAAGTCGGCTATACTGTGTTAATATTGCCATCAAGGACAAATGCGAACATTTATACCTAGCTTCACATCTCCTTCTGAGGATAACAGTACATTCGCAGCTTTGATATCTCTATGAATCTACACTCCCAGTTAGCAGTCATATAATAACAGTGGCAGTACAACAGCTTCTGTACTTTTCCGTTACTATGTAAATACGCCAGTCCTTCCAACAATTCGCGACAGATAATGGCGATTTGCCGCTCGGGAAAGGGGCCGGGTTTAAGCTATAGTCATTAGCAAGGATGTAATCCTATAATCGCAAATAGACCGCCAAAACTCCATACGAGATCTAAGCTTGATCCACCAGCAAGGAACTCCATAACTATTGATTTTAACATTGGTCAACACCATATATCAAAGATAACCAATACTTACTGATCCATAATTTGTATCCCTTCACAAAGCAGCCTAGCCCATCGATGCGTTAAACATAACAATCAACCAGACGACAAGGCTGATAATTACCGTAATATTTCGTAACGTGCTCGCTATCGCATCCGCTAAGTAGCGCGATCTCAAGCTGAATCTCGGCGATGTCATCATCGCTCGATTCGAGATCGATCTGTGCCATAGTCAGCATTTATGGTATTAGCGAGCAAAATATGTGGTTGACTTACTTGTTTAACAGCAACAATTTGACCGGTTTCCCTATCACAAAAGCAGTTAGAATATGCTTCTCATCGATCGTGAAATAGTACACGTACTTGTGTATTGCCCTATACACAACACCAAAACTACCGGACCCGAGCTCCTCAAGGAGAGTAAACTGATCCGCCGTATATGTCCGCGGAATCGGCATTGTGTTTTATTTTCGCAGAACCCGGCCGATGCAATAATCTTAAATAACAATGAACATAAAATGTAATGGGAGGTAAAATACAAATATGTCACGTCACACGAGTCAGGTATGCCGTGCGCTTGAGTGACAAGGCAGTTCGAGGATTCCCTGGGCAGTTTAACACTCTGGTAACAGTCAACTGTCCGACCGAATGTTCAGGCGCGGTTAGCTTGCGTGAAAATGCCCCTTTCGGAATATTCCAAATAAAGGCCTTCCAGTGAAACTTCAGGGGTACACTAAACCACCCACAGTACAGCTTCGTCCTGTACGAATCGACTATACTAAACTCCCAAGCTCCACATGAAATTGGAGTGAAAGCAATTGCTACTAAACCCTCGTCGATATCTCTGGTTGCCACAGCGACACGAAGAGGGCTAGGGCTATCTGTGCACAACCGTCACGTGGGGGCGGCTTCCTCACGGTCTCAATAATTTTTGAGCGACGCGTTGGCTTGAGAAGCCGGTAAAAACTTCGAGGTCAACGTTTACGGCATTGCTAATACGCCAGCGAGTCCTGTAATTAGCTTGGATCTGATAGTGAATTATAATTAGAGATTATTCAAGATGGCTCAGGCGATTTATCCGGATATGTCCAACGCGATTGTCGCGCAAGATGAGATGGGGAGGCCATTTATCATTGTTCGAGAGTGAGTGAAAACTGACACGTTTGTGGTGGCGTGCAATGTGATAACTGATTATTTGCAGTCAAGGAAAAAAGAAAAGGTATTTTGGGAATAAGAGAACTTCTTGGATTTGTGTTTTATTTGCTTACGTATATACGAAGAACCCATGGCATCGAGGCTGTCAAAGTATGCTCTTCTTATAAATTATGCCTTTTGTATATCTGTTGCCGATCAATGCTAACAGGTACTGTATAGTCCCACATATTAGCCGCCCGAACAGTTGCGGATATTGTCAAGACATCGCTGGGTCCACGAGGTAATTATGAAGGTTTGCACTTCTCTGTAGAAGGCGGACTGACGATTTGAATCCATAGGCCTCGATAAGATTCTCATATCTCCAGATGGAGACATTACTATCACGAACGATGGAGCCACAATTTTGGGACAGATGCAGGTTGAGAACCAGATTGCGAAACTGCTTGTTCAATTGTATGCACACGTGTTTCTCATGCTGTGATGGTCTACTATATCTAATCCGTGCAATGCAGATCAAAATCTCAGGATGATGAAATTGGCGATGGTACGACCGGTGTTGTTGTTCTGGCAGGCGCTCTTCTAGAACAGGCCGCAGAACTCATTGATAAAGGTATGCATGAACGGGGCAAACGGATCACCGTTGCGTTTTGGGGACATGCATTGACTCATGGGTCATTTAGGAATTCATCCTATCAGAATCGCAGATGGATACGACAAAGCCTGCAAAATCGCCGTCGCTCACCTTGATTCAATTGCTGACACTGTTGATTTCAGTCTGAAGGACAAGACCAACCTTCTTCGGGCAGCGCGAACGTCGTTGGGTAGCAAGATGTATGTGGACAATTGTTAAGATGAAAATCATACCTGTTGACATATTTTGCTAGTGTCTCCAAGGCTCATGATAAGTTTGCGAACATCGCCGTTGATGCTATAATAAGCGTTGCAGATCTCGAGCGAAAAGATGTGGACTTTGAATTAATCAAGGTTGACGGTAAGGTTGGAGGCGCTCTCGAAGACACCACACTTGTCAAGGGTGTGGTTATCGATAAGGACATGTCACACCCACAGATGCCACGGACCGTCAGGGATGCGAAAATCGCTATTCTGACTTGTCCGTTCGAGCCTCCGAAGCCGAAGACCAAGCACAAGCTTGACATCACCACCGTGGACGAGTTCAAGAAGCTCCAATCATATGAACGTGAGAAATTCATGGAAATGATCAAGCAGGTCAAGGACACTGGCGCGTCTCTCGTTATTTGCCAATGGGGTTTCGACGACGAAGCCAATCATTTACTTCTTCAGAATCAACTCCCTGCGGTTAGATGGGTTGGTGGCCCTGAGCTTGAGGTATGCCGGACTCTTCGGTCGATCAGATATAACCGTATACATTTCTAATTAGTATACAGCTCATCGCTATTGCTACAAACGGCCGCATTGTACCTAGATTCGAGGATTTGACTACCAAGAAGCTCGGGTACGCTGGTTTGGTCAGAGAATTGTCATTTGGCACCACTAGGGATAGAATGCTTGTTATTGAGGAGTGTGCAAACACCCGCGCTGTGACTGTCTTTGTCCGAGGTAGCAACAAGATGGTATGTTGTCATGTTTGATATTATCGACGGCAATGCTAACACTTTTCGGCAGATCATCGATGAAGCCAAACGAGCGCTCCATGATGCTCTATGTGTCGTTCGAAATCTGGTCCGAGATAACCGGGTCGTCTACGGTGGTGGTGCTGCGGAAATCGCGTCATCGCTTGCTGTCGCGGAGGAAGCCGACAAATACCAAGGCATAGACCAGTACGCCTTGCGCTCCTTCGCCACCGCTCTTGACGCGATTCCGATGGCGTTGGCTGAAAACTCTGGACTGCACTCGATAGAAGCTCTCGCAAGTGTGAAGGCGCGTCAAGTCAAGGAGAAGAACAGCAGGCTGGGAATTGACTGCTTGAACATTGGTGTCAACGACATGAAGGAGTTGTTCGTAATTGATCCATTAATCGGCAAGAAGCAACAGTTGCTATTGGCTACGCAACTTACGAGAATGATTTTGAAAGTTAATGATGTAATTATCAACGGAAGTGATGAAGCCCAGTACTAAGCGAGGCGATGGGCACGATATGCCGGGGATCTCTTGGGGACAATTTAGTATATATTTTAGCATAAAATCTGTCCTGCATGTTTGATACTTGAGGTATTTAGCTAGGGAGTCGTCAATAAAATATAATTTGTACTATCACTATAAAATACCCCTCACGTTAGCACTCCGAAGGATTCGAAATAAGCACATTGGTAAAATCTATTCTCATTTGAATCCTTAATATGAAACATGAAAGGCAAGTATCCACTGGATATCCCCACAATCATTCGCCATCATAAGGCCGCGCGGATTAAGGCTAGTGCGCTAATGTTAGTGCATTATATTAGTCCAGGTTTGACTTAGTAGCGGCAGCTACTGTTCACTCGGACCAATTTCCACGGCGTACGAACAAAGTCAAAGTATACAGCGTTCTTGTTTACGTTCAGTTGCACATCAGCAACGTGTTACTCGCATAGCCAGCCAAAAGCGGGAGCCAGCGTTAGGTTAAGGCTGCGATGTCTGGCGGTGTAGAGACTTCGAGGGAAGCTGACGAAGCCATGGCTAGCACGGATGATCCAATTCTAATCCGTCTCGTCAGATTTGATAATAGCATTAACCACCTGAAAAAATAACTATGCAAAGAAGACGCATTTCCCCAAAATCCCGACCAACGTAGCGATGCCGACGGCAGTCTGGCATGTATGGGATGCTAACTGCTAGTTCACTAATTTTCGCCGATACCGTCAAGCTCCACCACGAACGCAGACGTACGAGACAAACCTCATCAGCTATTCCATACAGTGACATTCAATGCTAGATATGGGCAATACAGTATCTGAAAATTTAGTGATAGCCTCAATGCAGCTGATATATATGTGTGACCGAATGACAACAAAACTGAGAGAAACGACATTCTGAGTAATCCCTTGAAACATAAAAGTGAAACCAGTAGACAATCAAATTTCTAGCTGATGACTTCTTCATGGAGCAGCAATGACCCCGATGCCAACAACCACGACTTGAACTCGTGCGCACATATGGCCACCAGAGTTGATAGCACCTGCTGTACCTGCTGGTAGCAATGCTGGTACCGTCAAGACACTGAGGCCTCCAACTAGCACGAACCAAGACCTTACAAAAAACCAAATAACCCTGGGCCTGATTTCCGACTTTGTACCCCCCGCTACACTCGTGGCCACGGAACCGCAGAAAATTTGAGTTCATTCATGCACCTCATTTGCTCTCTTGAGAAAGTCTTCGGAGACGCAATAATGTCCTAGAGTAAAGTTAATCCCCCAATAACCTGCGGCACAGGGCCGGCCAACGCAGGTAACACCATGCCCAGCGATTCTGACCAAAGAACTACTTCTCGGGCTAGCTAGACAGCTGTACACTGTCATATTCAAGCGTTTCGCCTAAAGGCAAGCTAGCGACTGCACGATACGTCTTCTAATTAATTTTGAACAGGACAGATGATGGCGCTAAAACAAGCCGTCACGGTGGATGCTCGGATGGGTGCGGTCCAGGGGACATGGCATTAGTTCGAGGACTATAATGATGTCTAAAGTCTCTTCGCATTTATTCGTGACGGAGCATTTAACAATATGAACTGACCTTGATGCGTCTAGCGGTTCCGACCAGGATATAATCAAGGTTAGCATTTTGAGCATATATCCCGCGTACATTGTTCGCATGGCTCCGATACCATATCGCTAATCTCGACGGGAAGGTTTTGCTTTTTTGCCGATAACCCCATTCCTGAGAGCACAGCGGTTGATGCTGTAGTAATGGCCGAGGTAAGGAGTTGCCCGGAGGTGGCATGGATACCAAATAGGCTTTGCTCCATCAAACATATAAACCTTAATGCGTGGCGACCAGCAACAAAAAATTAGGAACTTATTTCAGCACCGCCACGCGTTTCAGGAACGGCGCCTACCTGCTGCCAAATTCGGGTAAGCCGATGTGGCCTGTGGGTCTTGAATCAGCCTCGGAGCGGTTAGCTTTTTGAACGCGAGAGATGAAAGGTATTTTCGATGGAATATACTCCCGGAGAATTATATCTGACGATTTGATGATTATCTTTGTAATTTGATGAACGATATACAAAACATTGCTTCGTGGCTTCCGTTGGGCATGATGGTAGACACGTGCTAGCGTGCAACTCGATGATACTTAATTTTGATTTATTGAGGGATGGAATAAGCTCAATGAATTAAGCAATCGTGTGGATAATAAATACTTTTAGGAGAATTCCGAAAGGACATTCATGTCCCACTGACGTTGACAAGCTGTCGAGTGAGGTATTGCTCCGTGCCCACACCTGACACGGAATTCGAGACGGTTGGTGAAAAGCAGATGATTCGGGTATCGAGATGGAACTAAGGACGTTAGTACTGATGTGCAGTCAAAGCTACAAAAGTGTCCAAAGATAAGCTGAAACATCTAACAATGGACCAGGCGAGCCATTCGCAGCTGTCAGTCTTTTAGTGTCCCATCAATTCTCAATTGCAAGTTGAGTTGACGTTTAAACCAACCTTTATATTACTTTATCTAGTACAATTGTCATTCGTACGTAAGGCTGGGTAGAATTACAAGCGCGTGGCACCCATATAGTTTATGTGTTGATGATACCGACAATGCGAATCTCGCTTAAAACATGCGAACCGAATCTTAGCAGCCGACGAAATTTGTAAATGTCTCTCGAATCAATAGTCTGGATGTATGCACATAGTGTATTAAGTTCCGCATTGGTTTGTAGCGAGACATAAATATAAATATAGGTAAATTTCGGGCTTGCACTCTCAAGTCCCCTCCTCTGATACCGGCTCGCGAGTAGAAGCATGCGGCACGCCAGTTGATATGAATGGTGCACTATTATTGAAACTACAGGTACCCTCCTATGGGGTGACCGCATGCTAACAATGTCTTTGTAATTCGTTGACGCTCATCTTGCCTCTATCTTGGTATGGAGATTGTGCCAGAGCTTCGAGGGAGTGGGTCTCAAGCCTCAGAGGCTGCAGACAAGCGGCTCATGTGAAATGACGTATGCAGTGAGGCGGAATCGGCCTGCCACTTTCCGTGGACAATATTGCGGCTGGGCGGCGATGGGCAAGCCTGACAGCGTGACAGCCACGTTTTTACATTTTTGTATGCTTATTTCAAGCGCAGCAATAGATGAACTTGTAAATATACCCGTGCCTGGGGTTGCTGAATAGTATTACCAAGTGCATGTGTAAATTCGAGTGGATTACTGCTCGACGTCTATAACTATCTGAGCTTGAAGGAGTTGCCGCGCGGATTTGAACATGTCGTTATTTTGCAGGACACCAATAAGACGGTCGTAGTGCCCACCAAAACTTTACGTCACGGACGACACCCACTGTTGCTTAGACTGTCGTCGCAGTTAGAGATCAGTACTGCTTGCATTCACATGTAAAGATTTGTTGGCTTATAGAGAACTGAAACGTGATATGCCGACTTATCATAGGCTCACTGTTATCTTGAGCGAGCTGTAAGAATGGAAGTAGACTACATCTACCTGGATGGCTAGCTATAGTGCTAGATATATATCTTAACTCTAAGCTAATAAAAAACGAAAATATGATGTTGTATGATCTGGGCGATGCCATTGTGCGACGTCTACCATTAGCGAATTCGACAACTAGATACGTTGGGTATAATTGGCCGAATTTGAGAGTCATCGGATAGTCATAACAACGTTTAGTTAAGAAATAGAAGCAATTAGCTCTTTACAATTTTGCAATTTCCTCTGGAACAGGTGGGTATCCAAAACCGCGACGCACGGCTACGACGTATCTACGAGTCTATGAGCATTCGCCTCGTGGACCGTCCCGGCCCGAATGGTTTATTGGTTTTCGTGTTTGCATCCACTTAGATTGTATATGCAATTGCTGCGAATTCGTAGTCTGTGCAATTTATGTCACTATCGTGCGTGGTATGATACTAATTGAGAGAATGGCTAATGGATTTTTGGATGCCCCGTTGTCACGACCTTGTGGGTAGGGAATCGGACTCGGGAGCGGAAGCGGGGGCGCAAACATGCTGCCGGGTCCAGCTTCCGAGTCCAGCTTCCGGGTCCTGATTGCGGCCTTTGGTGCGGCCAGGGTCCACCGACCACAGTGGACTTAGGTCACTTATGTTATTTACTACTGTAGCCCACTGAAAAGTTTCCGCTTTAGCCCACACTAACCGGGAAACATCAGTGCTAGACACAACAACAATAAACCTTCGCTCTCTGTGCATCTACAATCTATTGAGAATGCGAAAGACTTTTGCGAACATACATAACAAATGTTCACTCGACAGGCTTTCGCGTACGATGAAAGGTATCGCCGGGGGTTGTTGCAGGCGCGTATGACATTTGTCAGCCGTACAAGTACCGGAGCATTCCGCGTATCTGCACGGCCACAGAAATACGAGCGGAGCAGGGTACGGGTTGGTACAAAGGCCGGGCGGGCGCGGAAATAGTATTTTGGACGTGTCAAGTTTAGCGATGCAACTGTGCATCGGGAGAGACCGCGCTAGGCGATATCTGGAATTTTATATTGTGCCAGTCAGTGCTAGCTTGCGTTAGCGCCTCTAAGCTGCAGACGAAACCCTTACTTTCTTCCGCCCGTTGCGCTTCACTATTCGTTTTTATCGTGACAGCCTAGAATAGGAATTAAACTGCCATGGAGAGGAGGCGGCAGATATTACTGTACGCTAGGTATTTATTGCGGAGGGCGGGCAGAGTATGAATGTTAGGTATAGGACTGAGTTCGGGCGACGGCGCCATGTTTGTGTGTGGTGGCCAACTAGTCCCAGCTGCCGTCCGTCGCGCCACACAACACTCAACCATGCATTGGCTTGCGTATATTCCTGCCTTTTCCCTAACATCCACTCTGCACCATCCATCAGCCCGACGCTTCACCTCTCTCTCGGTTCAAATCTGATTCACGCTCCTAGACCCTCACCTCCTCATCGCCATCCATCCGCTTGTCTCCGCTGTCGACGTTACAATTACTTCCGTCGCTGATTCTGCCGCAAGTCTTGTCAAGCAGAGCCACATGGTTCAGCTGTCCGTGTTTGTTTGGGCTCCGCAGTTCTAGAGCAACAATGTAATACTACCCATTCTCGGCTTGTTTTTATGTTTTCCAATTTATATGTGCTCCTCGACTGAGTTCAGATATGAATTATTCGCACGATTTTTGCGGAAATGCTTGATATGTTATTTTCCTGCATTGTCGTGTTATCTGTCCGGTTTTGTTGGATCGAGCTGGCACAGGATTCATAATTCGACAACACAGTGTGCTAACAACATCATTTAGACGATTGAACACGGCATGCTATCTATCTTTCCACCGGCCTCTTCATCACAGAGTATACATTCCTTCGACTCCTCGTCCGTGACATCCGCAGCCCGACAATCCCACTCAACAACGACCACAACAATGGACAGTCGCGACTCACAAGCGACATCGTTTGGTTCATATAACGGCCCGTCTACGCAGGCTCATTCCCTGCCGTACGATGGCCAGGACGGCAACGCGACTGTCGCGACCCGCCAACATTACGCGCCAACCGGTCAGTACGACACCACCACCGATGCCGCTGCCGCTGCCGCCGCTCGCCAATACGCACAGGCACCCACATACCTCGCGCGTCCATATCCAACAGACCCGCGCTACGCGCCCACGGCTGCAGACCACACTCGTGTGCCCGCGAATGGCTACGCGACCGACCCCTCTGTTGCGCTCGCAGGATACCAAGGCTACCCGCATGGCTCGGCGACCGCCGCCTGGCGGGCAGAATGGTATCCACCCGTCTCGAGCGCTTTTCCACAGCACGCGATCCCCGTTGGTGCTGCGCCACCAATGGGTACACTGGGCGTTCCTCGCACTGGGGATAACCGTATGCGACGAGGCGGTCGGGTGGGTGAGTTCCCTGGCAACACCGTCTACTCGTTCGTCCCGCTTCCTGGCGCGGCGCAGCAAAAGCGACCGCGACGACGATATGAGGAGATTGAGCGGATCTACAAGTGCGGATGGCAGGGCTGCGAGAAGGCGTATGGTACACTCAATCATCTGAACGCTCATGTCACGATGCAGAACCATGGGCCCAAGCGGACGCCGGAGGAGTTCAAGGAGACCCGTAAGGAGTGGAAGGCACGGAAAAAAGATGAGGAATCTCGTCGGAAGGCGGAGGCCGATGCCCGGGGGCAGCAGCAGCAGCAGCAGCAGCAACAACAACAACAACAACAACAACAACAACAACAACAACAACAACAACAACAACAACAACAACATCAACATCAACATCAACATCAACATCAAACGACTGCCACTTCTGGCGCGCCAGGACAGCCTGGACAACAACTTGCGCCTACCCAGCAGGCGGCGCATCAGGGCGCACCGATGCCACTGCATCCACAGAGTTACCCGTATCCTGACCCATACGCGCAATATCAATAAGCTTGTTTCTGCTCAGAGAATTCAACGAAGGGTGTAGATGGAGAGGATTTGATTGCGGGGATCCAAGCACACACAAACAACGGGTATCCTTAGATGCACAACATTTTATACATTTCATCTGATATTTCAATATATGGTTAAAAATAATCTTTGGAATGAACAAACAAAGATTTGGTATGATTTTGTGGGAGCAGGTGTACACTCTACGGTAGACAGGATTGCACTTTTAAACTTTCTTCTTTTGTCACAGTTTTCTTTGGGATTTGTCTTCTTCATTTATAGTTGTTACATACTGCTAATTAATGTCTTACATGGCGACGGTGAAAAACGCAGTCGATGATTTGGATTAATACGGAGTATTGACATGTAGTTTTAGTTGTCTTTGTTTATTTATATTAACCTGACGATGTAGATTAGTCTGTAGCTCCTGCTACTTTGTCTTTTTTGTACGTTAATTTTTTGTTATGTTTGTATCGTCGGGCGAGATATAAAGTGCTGTGACTTACTATGTATTTTATGGTTGTTAATATTACTGGTCATGTATTGAAACATTTTTTTAGTGCGACCAAGCCTGCAATGCATACTACAAAGAAGCAAGCTATAAATTTTTAAAAAACGCGTATTAGCTTGAATATCGATATTTCAGATTTATATTGCGCAAGTCTACGTAAACAACAAACATCGAACCCCTCCCTCCCCTCCCCTCAGCGCATCTTGATTTCGCCAGTGAACGCCGAAGTAAAGACCGCTCGGGACCGAACTCTCGGAGGTTAAGCTCAGAATGTCTAACTCTCCGGACTTAGCAATACTAAATCCGAAAAACCTTCATTTTTTTTGGGTTCGGACCAAAACATCGCACTAGAAAGCACCATGCAGCAGCCCGTTTTTTACGTTCAGCCATAAGCAAGAGTAATGCTTTCCAAGATTGTGGCGCACTAGACCCAATTGTGATATCGTGTCCGCGCTGCGCCTGGGCCCCCGCGCACTTTTACTGAACGGGCAGTGCAACCAGGCACGAGGAATAGGCGGGAGGACTCCTGTGGTAGTACGTAGCCGCACATAGAACCAAATTGGCTTTGCGCTATAAAGCCAGCCTTTCCGGCCGGCACGATAAGAAATGAATTGCCGCGTGCCCCTTTTGCAAATAGGTATGAAAGATAAAGGGAATTTCTGTATAGACAAGGGATCAGTAATTGAATGTAGAGTGAATTTTTTTGGACGTATTAGGTACCCGTATCAGAAGGAAAGTACAAGACAACAACAGTGATTCATTATTGATGCAGTTACGACGGAAATTAGCCGGTTGGTCTGTGCGATGAGTTGTTAATGATGTTGTTTGCGGTGCGGGTGCGACAACTGCGCTATATTTGCAATATCTATAAATTGGACAGATATGTCGCTGATTGATGATGTAGTCAGCAGAATTAATTCAAAAATCAACAAACAAATAATGGACAAAAACAATTCAAATACGACAACGGATTACGCCAACGAATAACATATCTGCATCATTCTGCAGCGTGCATTTGGAAAAAAAAGTAATCTTGCTGCTATCTATCTTGGATGGCACGATGTGGCTGAGCGCTATGTACTAGATTCATCTACTCAGTCTGGTACTGTACCCAATCTTCTTCCGTCATTCTGCATAAACGTTTACATTCCTTTCTTAGATCCGCGTTAGCATGCACGGAGACAGTACATCAGACTCTATCCCCACCGGTCCTGGACTTCCTGAATAAGATTTATATGGTGTGCAACCGGAAAAGCTGTGTGGTGGCTGTTTAGGTCGTCAGCCGTCTTGCATAGTCAGTCACTTACATGGCGACTGAAGGTTAGAGCATATCTAAAGAGCACGATATCCTTGGGGATCCGTGCATAAATTCCTGCGCAAATAGTCTGTGCCATATTGGATATGTATCTTGGAAGTTAGCAGGCAGCTGCTGCCTTGATGAGCCCTGGAGTTAGCCAGCCAGGCAGCCTTCGTGACTATGAACTCTCTCCTCGACAGCTTGTCTTAAACTTGTTTTTAGTGAGCAGGAAATGGCTCATTGAAATGGTCGGTAGTATAAAATGGTTGAGCTTGACTCCTTCTGCAAACAATGCCCACAATGTGTTGCTGTCTTTATATAGGTCAATTTAGCAATTGATTTGAGTATTCACGCGTTACAGCGAGAGTGCGACATCGCGTTAATGTATTCAGCAACAGTTACTGATTATATTACCTCTGTGGCTAAGGGTCCTGTCCGATAGCCATCACAAACGCAAAAAGGGAAGTGTACTATTGCGGCATACCCAGACCGACTTACCTTTCTATGGACGATACATGTCACGATGTAATCAGAGATGATATTCTAGATTACAGTAATGAATGGGTGCTGATTGGGTGCTGCTGGGAAGGAGGGGATATCGGTTTTAGTCATCGGTGAGCAGCTAGCTGTCTTCGCGGTGTCTTACTGCTTAAGCATGAACACGAAAATTCCACTTGTGGCAGAAATGTATACAATCCAGTATGGGCAAGCTTGCTTCACTAGATATCATCAATGCACTGTTCCACCTTACTTGCTTGTCCGCCCATCATGTCCTCCTTCTGTCCGCTAAACTTTCCACGGCCGACTGCGCCATAAACAATTATCCAATCCGTCAATGAAACGCATATTCTGTCTACCTTGGAAAACAAAACGCAATGCAATGATTATGGTATGATAGATGTATCAGTTCGGCACGACTTTCTGGTATCTCTCGGCTACTATATGCTCTGAGGAACGGCGATACCGTAACCGCTGGATGAAGCTTCAAAAAGTGCTCGAGGCGACTGGCATTTTATTCTTTTGCACTCGCGTATCTTAATTACTACCAATTGAAATTGAATTATTCATATTTCCGCAGAAACGAAGTGTTCGCATCAACAAATGGCATAAACTCTGACCCTCGCACGATCACGCACATTACGAGCGTGAGGGACTGAGTCTAACTAAATGAAGGCTTCAGCCAAACACAGTTACTGAAAAGAAAGGCTTTTCCTGCCGTGTCAGCTTGCGCGATTGCTGCCACCGGCGGTGGAGCGCTCACTCGGGGCTGCAAGAATCCACATTTATTTGCTTGAGACGTCACGCACTCGCCCGTCATGAGTAATACTTGAGACGACACCTTTTGCCAAACACAGTTCGCTAATGGACGTCGCTTGTAACTGACATGCTTTGGAGTGCGGATTTTGAGTCGCGATCTTTGGGGCGTCGCGGAGGTGGGCATTTCAGTCGATTTTGCCGAACGCGTTTAACTGGCTCCGATTCTCGAGGGACCGCATCGGAAATGGCGCCGCGATCTTGTGAATCATGTCCCCCTCATAGACTATGTATAAATATCATATATACACATTGCCGCTTTATGAACTACAGCAACCTAAACCAGCGGCCACTCATGTCTCAATCTTGCCAAAACCAACAACGTACAATGCAAATTAACCCGGGTAGTGTATATTCCTCTTCATCCACCTGCATTTATAAAAACAAATAAAATAAAACGTCCAAACGAAATGCCCAACGCCAAGCAACCAAGAAATTCATGTGCGAGATCATTACGTATAAAATGTGCAACAAGTGTACGATATGCAACGCGAGAAGTGCAGCACGAGCAATTTCGTCTATTGAATCTCTATTTGTGTGGACGGATGACTATATACCGAGTAATATTTTCATGCGCTCGTACACAAAAAACGAGCACGACGCCATCGGAATGACCTGCTAACAATTAGTACTGCTCACCAAATTCCAAAACCCCCCAAATCCATTCGAACGTACCTTGATATAACCAATCGTCAAACCAACAAAGAAGCCTCTAAATCCATGTTCGAGCCAGATCACCCGCGCCGTGCTCCAAATACCAGGAAACTTCTTCTCCTTCAACGTCCCACCGACCTGCATCCGCCGCCGAACGACTTCGAGCGGATAACTCGCTGTCTGCGACACCATGCCCGCCAACCCGCCCGCCGTCAGTTGCGCCCAGACTGTTAACGGCACGTGCCGATCCGACGACGCAGAGCCGTCCGCGACGGCGTAGGGCGCTAGTAACTGTGATCGAAATATGTCGTGGATTGTATCGTGTGTCCAGAACGAGACGCCGGCGTATGGGAGCATGCCGAGAACGGTAGGTGAGAAGCCGCGGTAAAAGTTCTGCAAGCCCCGCCAATTCCGAATCCAGCGTTCGCCCGAGGTAGAAGAAGGGGCAGGTCTACCCTCGTTTACAATCTGCTTGCATATATGCACGAAGCTCGCGCGCTGGTCTTTCCGCGTCTCGTACGCGAGTCGCACTCGAATCAGTTCTAGTGGGTATGTGCAGAAGACGGAGGAGACGCCAGCCAACGACCCGGACAATACCCGCCGGACATTTGTTTCTTGCTCCGGCCTGGAAATCAAAACCGATCGAATCTGCTCGTACACGACGAATTTGATAGCAGCGTACGGGAAGATACGCAAGAGCGTGGCAGAGTGGCCTTGGAATAGACCTAAAACGCCATCTTGGCTGTAGATCTGGTGTGCTGCACGCCAGACGCCCATTCGTGTGCCAGAATACTTCGCGAATTCGGGACTGGATGTTTGAAAAAGAATTTTCACTCGGTCTAGTGGTGCGATTATGCTTTTGGCCTGTGGAGCGCAGATGAATGTTAGTACCCTTGAATCCAAATAGAACCACCAATATAATTTTGGTAACTTACAGCGCACCCTGCCAAACCACCGGCAAATCCACTTCTGAGAATGTAATCAGATGAGTGTGTCCGTTCAACGTCATATGCCTTTGCTACCCGCAATCCTTCCTGATGACCGACATCATCGCCATTGGACGACTCGAGCAGCGTCGGCGAAATATTCGAATTTCTGACACTCGTCTTGGAGGCTGGCATCCCATTTGATGATACACTCGACGCTGGGATCATATCTGCATTACTACTGCTTGCAAACTCGGTGCTATTCGTGCCTCGTGTGCTCGACGAACGTCTGTACGGGCAGCTTACTCCGAGTTGGTGAATCCAGCCGCTGCGCGGAGTCTGAGATGTATCCGAACCGTGAATTTTCCTCGCCGGCAGAATCGCATAGAACAAAGCGCCACAGAAAAGAAGAGGTCGCCAGTTAGCACAAACGGCGATGGGGAGAGAGAATACCGGAAGAGCTGGTGGCCGAACGAGTGCGAAGTAATTATTGCGCTCCTTTTTGCGCCGAGGACCGGTTCGAAGGCGGAGACGGGTTTTCATTGGCCGGTTTACCCGGCTCCCGGCTCGTGTAGGGCTGTTACTCAAGAGAGCGCGCTGTGTCCGAACGCAAACTAGGTCAGCCGATGCTCCGGATGACCGTCCCAGTGTCATTCAATCTTAGCGAATCCCCTCACAAAACCCTACAATTATTTGTGCTCCGTGATAACCCTCTGCTACAGCTTGTGTCTGTGGCTATACAACCGGGACGTGTCTCAAAGGCCGGTGCCGAAGTTTTACTCGCCGTGGCACTGAAGGACGTACGGGAGCGACCTCTTCGATCGTATAAAGCGCCCTCTGGACAAGGTGCACGATCTGGTGTGAACTATTGAATTATAATTTTTGGATAGTGAATGGTAAGCGACAGATGGGATTCGTTTTCTGTTTTCATAACTCCGCCGATCATATTCTGTGATTTAGCCAACTGCGTCAGCATGCATTCCTGCCAATTTACTTAACAACAGTGTAACTGACCATTGTCAACGCAGATCCCTACGATTGTCTGCTTTGTCTTGTCTTCTGGAACAGATCAATGTACTCAATAGCAGCAAAACGGGCATCGGCCCGCATACTGCATGCATCTGCCTCGAGGTTTCTCCCACTCTTCTCCAGACGTGCGCTGTCATCAGGCGGTACGGCGTCGCCCATCTCGGTCTTTTTAGCAACAAAATCATCACGGACGCTCTTCAAGCTCTCGTCGGTGTTTTCGTCTACGCGGACACAATTCTCCCGGCAATTAATGTTGAAGCGGCCCTGCCGATTCAATTCGACTTCGCCAGATACGCCGCGGCCACAACAGGCGCAGACGGCCAAGCCCGAAAGGAAAGAGGGATATCTGAAACGGTTGTCGAAAAAGTACGGAGTATCAGTCGTGTATGTCTATCTGGGCTTGTCACTGCTCGACTTTCCAGTCTGCTTTGCAGTGGTGCATACACTCGGACAGGAGAAGATTTCAGAATTGGAAAACACTGTATCGAAATATTTCAAGCCCATAACCCAGTCCGTGAAGGAGGTATTGCGGTCTATTGGTATTAATGTGCCTGGTATGTATACATCTTTCTTGCGTGGATACGACGGAAGCTTACAATGGACATCAGAGGGGCAGGAGCATCCTTCGTCGGAAACAGAAAAGCAGACGTCGCCCCAGCACAAACCGTCGCTACTGACCGAGGCAGCGATCGCGTACGGGATCCACAAAAGCTTGATTTTCATACGCTTACCGTTGGCGGCGGCGATAACGCCTCCTATAGTAAAGTTCATGCAGCAGCATTTTCCAAAGATGTTTGTGAGCAGTGCGCGTGGTGTCACGCACCCAGACATTAAGCGCCGATTCTTTGGAGGTCTTTTCTAGAAGGTTTAGACTGTCTAGTGGAGAATTGTTTAAATATGTGTGAATATATGCAATCTATCTTACACCCCATCAAACTATGTACATACTTTATACTGTCTAATATAACTTCAAATCACCCGTAATCTGATCCAACTTATGCTTGGGCGCAGGGCCCAATCCCAAGACCGTGGCAGATCCGGCCGCGATTTGGGTTCGTCCGGCATCACGCACCAAGCAGTGGTTGATACCGATGCTCTCAGCCTGAGCTTGCAGTATCAAGAGTGACTCCTCACCCTTGGTTTGGACCGTGATCTTGGGCTGCCCGCTGCGTTCCCAGACTTTGACGACAGCCGGATGGCGTCTAATTGCTTTTTTGTAGCAGCCTAGGGTCGCATGGCAGCATTGGGCTGCTGCTTTACCCTTAGTCATTTGAAGGTCCGTCCGGACTACCAGGATCTATGCGCGTTAACCTTGTCTTCGCTTTATCGCCACCATTCCAAACATACCATCTTATGCTCGGTAAACAAATCGGCGAGAGACGAATTTCCAGCATCACTTTCATCTTCGCTCTCAGTCTCATAATCGCTATCACCATCGGCAACTATCAATTTCCGCTCAGATCCCGACGCAATCGGCCTAATGACACCAAACAATGCCGCACCAAGCGCGAACCCGAGTGCGCCAGTTGCTAGTAGCTTTACAGTGTCCGGTAATACGTGCATAATTATCTTTCCTTCTTAATCCTGGCGGATGAGTCAAACCTGAAGGATGTTCAGCCCGCAAATGATGTGCGATGCGCCAACAAAATTATTTAGTTGGTTGCGAGTCGAGGTTGAGTCCCGCGCCGCATCAGATGTGTCAGACTCGTCAGACTCGGCCGACCGGCACGTGCAGTCGAAGTCCAGTTGTCCGGCTATATATAACAATCGTTGTAGCTTACAGCCGACAAACGAGATTGAAGCTTGCATAGTGATAAATGATAAATTCAAAGACGCGAGAATGCAGCCATATGTGATTGAGCCCATCGGCCCATGTTCTCATATAGAGGAGTTTATGTGTTGTCGTGCTTTCGCTCTGTTATATCTTGTTCTTCGTTGAGTACTAGAGTTGACGGGGTTAATATATATATTTACATGACGGCGACCGGGCCCAAATGTAGGAAGGGCCTAGATCCGGAAGCATACGAAGTTTCAGCCCACAAAAATTAGAGTCTGTACATTTGGAAATTTTCGAAAATTATGGCCGACGGGGTTAGGGTTTCACACGAGACTAACGTGCATGCACCATACCCTGGGTATGTGGGGAAGGGAGAAAATATGACCAGGGCATCATGGGTTAGCCGACTCCTCCCGGGACCTGCTTCACTTCCGCACATTCATTCAAGTATTCATCCCCTCTCCTTCCGCACACTCCTGTCCTCTCGTAATCGTCTCCACTCACTGTTCGCCGCATAGCCATGGCCTCTGCTCTTACCCGCCGCTCCGCCTGCGCTGCCAGAACCCTGTTCACTCCTACCGCCGCGACTGCACTGCGATCTGGCGGTTATATTTCAGGCCTTAGAGCGATCTCCGCTGTAAGTTTGCTTTCCACTTGTCCTTACCACTACCCTACATTCGTTCAATTTTTGCCAGGCACAGCTCTTCGCATCGTGTGCTGGTAGCCTGATCTGAGCGCGTCGGGATTTTTTTTTCTTCGCCTCGGCCTGTCGCGACAGTCGTTCTAGACCTACATCCCCGTAAAATTCAAATCACGAACAATTTACTGATGGCCGTCTTGTCTAGTGGTCAAAGGTTCCGCTTGGTCCTCCCGATGCTATTCTCGGTAAGCTGGAGTCATTTGGTAATGGCGGACGTCGTTCAGTGTGAGAGCATGTGAGATGAGCAATTGTCTCGTGTCGTATCGCATCGTCGTTGTGTCGCCATGTCGTGTCGTACGTTGTCCACTAACATCCACAAAGGCATCACCGAAGCCTACAAAGCCGACAAGTTCGATGGAAAGATCAACTTGGGTATGCGTTATTTTTATATTTATGTTTGCCTAATCGGCAGTTGTGCTCACCCGAAGTAAGGTGTCGGTGCCTACCGAGATGACGCCGGCCAGCCTTATGTACTGCCTTCTGTGCAAGAGGCGGAGCTGAGGTTACTTACCCAGCTCCTTGACAAGGAATACGCTGGAATTACCGGTGTGCCCACTTTCACAAAGCTCGCCGCCCAACTCGCTTACTCGCCATCTAGCCCTGCTCTCCAGGAAAATCGTGTTGTCATCACACAATCCATCTCCGGCACCGGCGCGCTGCGCATCGGCGGCGAGTTCCTTGCAAGGTGGTATCCCTACGGCAAGACCGTTTATGTGCCAACGCCTACCTGGGCCAACCATGGCGCTGTCTTCCGCGACTCTGGTTTGGAGGTCAAATCATACCGTTATTACGATAAGGCTACTATCAGCCTTGATCTTGACGGCATGCTTGAAGACATTGAGGCTGCTCCGGTGAACTCTATCTTTCTTTTGCACGCGTGTGCGCACAATCCGACAGGTGTTGATCCCACTCCAGAACAATGGCGAAAAATCAGCGAGATCGTGAAGAAGCGCGACCACTTTGTCTTTTTCGACATGGCGTACCAGGGCTTCGCGTCCGGCGACGCAGACAGGGACGCCTACGCATTGAGATACTTTGTTGAGCAAGGCCACCAGCTAGTACTCTCCCAGAGTTTCGCAAAGAATATGGGTCTCTACGGTGAGCGTGTGGGCGCGTTCTCGATGGTCGTCAATTCCGCCGAGGAAAAGAAGCGCGTCGACTCTCAGCTAAAGATCATCGTCCGACCGCTGTACTCGAACCCGCCTATCCACGGCGCACGCATCGCAGCCGAAGTTCTCAGCGACGAGGGGCTGTACAAGCAGTGGCTGGTCGAGGTCAAGGGCATGGCCGAACGCATTATCAAAATGAGACATTTGCTCAAGCAGCATCTCGAGGAGCTCGGCTCCACGCGGGACTGGTCCCACATCACCTCCCAGATTGGCATGTTCTGCTACACTGGCTTGACTCCTGAGCAGGTTGACACTCTTCGAACTGAATACTCCGTTTACATGACCCGCGACGGGCGAATCTCCGTTGCCGGCATCACGACCAAGAACGTCAAGTATGTTATTTTTTATTGAATTCACGTGCGAACGTTCTAACATGTAGAAGGCGCCTAGCTGAGTCCATCCATACCGTCACGAAGTAGACCACATCACACTAGAATCATACTGACAAATGTATCTGTGTTTTCGGCTACAGGGAGGAGGGTTTGTAGCGAGTACAATAATTTAGCTCGGACACACTGGTATCGTTATTCGTTGTATCAGAAAATAATGCAAAATTTGCGGAAACAGTTGCACTATCAGCAAGTAATTTTTGAGAGGTGCGAGCATAGACTCGATGTTTAAATAAGACCTTGTGCCGCTATATCAGCGTTCTCTTTATTACAGCCACCTTTTTAACATCTGCGCGCGCCCGTTGTCTGCCTGTCCTGATATAGTCCACTCGCATCTCGACCAAAGTCCGATTTATCGCTCGGAAAGAATCTATGTAAACAATGGCATTATCCGCGAAAAACAAAAAATAATACTTGGCATATTACCTTTTTGCAAACAAATACGCCGGCCTGGGAGCTATCGTACATATACAGACACGCTTAACTAAACAACGACGAGCTTTCTTTCTTTCTCTCATCTTCGATCTTCTTCAACCGTTTCTCTGTCTTACCCTTTCCAGATCCTTTACCATGGAACTGATGCGACAAATGCTTAAACGCCTCCTTCTGTCCCATGACGCGTCCAAACTCGTCTTTATATTCGATCTTTATTTCAGGTTTGTAGTCTTTGAACCGCTTCTGCGCCTCCCTAGCCTCCCCAAGTTGTCGCATCTGGTTCTCCCGCTGCGCAGCCTCCTCGCGCTCCTTCTGCGTCAGTTTATCGTATTTGCCAGATTTGCGATCAGCTTCACGCTGCGCCTTGAGCTCGAGCTCGGATCGGGCCTTGTGCTGCGCCATGGATACCCGCCAATTCATGTTCTCGCGCTGAATTCGTTGCCGCTCGAGGTCCTGTTCGTCAGGTGTCTTGATCAAACCGCGCGATCGCAGCATCGACAGGGTTGCGCCGAGACCGATGGACGAAAGCACAGGTTCTCCCTCGAGTCCCGTAGTACTAACTTCTTCGTCGCCCTTGTTTTCATTCTCTGGCTTAATATATTCTTCTTCGTGGTCGTTTGTCATGGCGACATCTTCGGATTCGGACTTAACCGGCGTTGTAGCAGATCGTCGAGAATTTGCTAATCTTTCCTTTCGCTCGCGTTCTTCTTCCTCCTCTGCAGCTATCGAATTCCCCACATTGCCCACAAACTCCGTCATGTCGTCAATAACCAAACCGCTTTCATCTCCCTCAGGCACTGGCGTGCCTTCCGTACTCTGATCTCGGATTGCCTGTGCCAGCATCTCCGGCGTCAAAAATTGCGCCTTCCGTTTCTTCTGCAACGACCGCCTCTGCCTGGACAGCAGAGCCTGCAAGTCTTCGTCGTCGTCTTCAATAACGTCAGGTTGGTAATCCACCATCTCTGCGTCCTGATTCCGTCCGTCTGCGTCGTCCTCTTCCGCACCACGTCTGCGGCTGTTTTTTGATTTCTTTGATTTCTTGGGTTTCTTGATCTTGATCTGTTCGGCAGGCATGTAATCGCTTGAATCTTGAATTATACCTATCGGCGGCAGATCAACTTCTAGCGACACCTTAACTTTTCCGGGATTCTTTGCGTCTAATTTCTTTTGCTTCTCGGAACCGACATCGCCGACCGAAATCACTTCGGAATCCAGGGTGAAGAACTCCTTATTTGACTCATCATCTTCGTCGTAGCGCGAGAGGATGCCTTTCTTTTCGCCGAACGCGTCCTCGTCTTCGAAACCTGTGTAGCGACTCTTGCGCTTTCTGTTTTCAACGTTTTGAGCTGCTTTGGCATGCTCTTCGAGTGCCAGTGAGACCAATTCGTCGTCTGCTTATATTAGCCAGATCCTAACTTCGATATTGTCCATAATACGTACCGCCTTCGTCCAACACATTGCGATCCTTTAACGTCAAAATCACGTCCTTGCCATCCATTATATCTTCCAAACTATGCCCTACTTTCAGCCCCTTCAAGTCTTCGGCAGTATACTGCCTCATCTCTTCCTGCTCGTCGTTATCGTCAGGAATCGAGATCTTGACTTTCTTTTTGGACCGTTTGACCCATTTCCGCACATCATCGTAATTGTCTTCGTCTTGCTCCCCTAATGATCGACCATCAAGGTATTTCAATCTTTCAATGCGTTCTTTAGCTTTCTGAATACGTTTGCGTGTCGCCTCGAGTTCAGCGGATTTCTTCTCTGCTTCGTACTTCGCGCGCCAGTTCGCCAATGCCAGTTCATCTGAATCCGGAGCTGGCGCGGACGTGGACGATGTTCCCATTCCCTCATCGCCTGGAACGGGAATAGGTCGCAAGCCCAGCGATATCCGCAGTTTGTTTGTCTCTTCTAGAGTAAGCGAGGATTCGTCTTGCGATAGACCAGTTGCGTCCTCTTTTGACGGAAGTTTACTCTTCATTGCATGCGCGACAACGGGAACTGGAATTGGGCGGAGTCCCATTTCGGTCCGTCGTCTGTTTGTTTCTTCTAGTGAAAGATCTGATTCTATGTCCGCCATGCCGCCTGCTGTTATTGCTGAGTTCTTGTTGAGATATGATGAATATGTGCTGAGGTGTGTGGCGATTGCTAAAGTCAAAGAGGCATTCCTAGATTTACGTCCATCGGTCTGGGAAGTACGCATCGCTCGGTACCCAGATTAAGGTTCAGAGATGGTTCCGGGCGGCACATCGCATAGAAGCTCCGCGGAACTTGAATATTTCATGCGCAGCCTGCCTGGCTCGCGCAAATCGATCCAAAGGACGATTTCGACGAACTGGTGAGTGCGACAAGAGACGAGCAGCCCGATATATTAGCCTGTACAGGACCAGAGCGGCGCTCTTGCGTCGATGTCAAGCTGATACGCAGCGCGTACCATCGACAGTACTCCGGGTACTACTCGTCTCCTGAATCTCATGCGCAATGTCCGCTTCCCATTCTAACACCGTGTCCGGGTCGACGTCGTCGGCCACAGTTGCAACCACCCCTTCGACCTCTTCGCCCCCCTCTCTCGAGAATCCTTCATCGTCCCCACAACAGCAGCAGCAACAGCAGGGAAGTACAACCCTCCATCGCGACCTCCGTGCTCGGCAACAGCGGCGGCCGATCTCGGTCGCGATGTCGTCAGAGTACCCGGTCCACACCGCTCTCTCCGGAGCCAATCATTCGTCTTCCAGCGGTTCCGGATTCCACTACTCGTCCACAGGCGGAAGCTATTCCTCCATTGATCTCGATTCAAGATATTATCCTCGCGCTCTTCCGAGCCGTCGCGATTCGGGAGACTCGGTCGAAACATCGTCAGTAATCGGCAAGAAAAGCACCAGCGGATCGTCCTTCATGGGTGGATTATTTCACCTCGGCCGGAAGTCAAAGAATAAAGACGACGGAAGCGTGTCGCCGGCCAAGACAACTTCTGGCAAGATCATCAGTGGCTCAGGCGGAACTGTGGTGTACACTGGCAACAATTTTAGTGATACCCATTTGATCAATGGCGGGGCGCGACACCATGGCACGCATCTCGAGCCTGCGAGCACTCTCCCGCAGCAGGCGGCGTTGACGCCAGCACCGGAGCGAACGGTCAGGAAGCAGCCGTCTGGATTGATTGTACCAACAGTCGCGCCAGTGAATGTCTCGCCTCCACCAGGTGTGCCTGCCAAACTGACCACTACGCCACCTAAGCAGCTTGGGACAGGCGTGTCTGTGCTGTCGACGTCGCCGTCGGGGTCGGCCATTACAACAGCCGCTTGTGGGACGAAGAAGATTTTGATTTTCTGTACGATGGACCATGAACATTTTGTTTTAATCAACATCTCCGGCCTGACAACCCCTGAACTCGTCAGGCGCGCAGTTTCTGAGAAGTTGCGTTTGGATGGTGCCATTGTGTATCTTTATATAACGGAGCTGGACGAATTTGAAAGAGGTTTGTTCATCACGGTCAAATGTTGTCGTGTGCATGCTATTAACACGTCATTCAGGCGAACCGCTCTCCGACGACGAGCTCATCGCGACATGTCGCCGCGGCGACAGCAAAGGTACAGTGAAGTTCTTTGTGAGGGTCGTCGGCCGGCATTTCCAATCGGCACCGGATATTATGTACCATGGTATAGCGGCATCTATGCAACAGTCTACGGTACCGAAATCATCTTCTCTATATCAACAGCAGGTCCCGATGAGTCGACGGCAGATATCTCCTAGTGGCCTGATTCAACCGAATTTACGAGTAAGCACTGCACATCTGGAGCGGGACACAATGTATCCACCAACGGTAACTCAGCAGATTGGCCATCGCCACAGCAGTGTCGGACTAAAAGATGATAGACAGCAGCCCGACCTAGAAAGCAAGTTTAAGGTCATTAAGCGCCCTACTCCGTTAATTGACTTTGACCAAGGCCGGAAGTCGCCGTACGGAGTGCAGACTACCCGAGAACGAGAATTCACTGCACTGAGGAATCCGCCGCCTCCGCCTCAAGCACGACAGGGAACAGTCTCAGCTGCATCCGGCAGTCGGCAGTCGACATCTGTAGTTGGGCAGGACGATACTGTGCAGCCGACATTCCAGCCTAGGTCAGCCAGTCTTGACGCGTCCGAACAAGCATCTATGTTAGTGTCCCCGATGACGGCCATTCAGGGCTCGTCAGTCGATTCGCCCATTACCACTTATCGATCACAGCGACTGCAGCGATCGATGGAGCCGCAGTTGGTATGGAATACTACGTACGTTCAGCCAGAAAAAACATTTAGTGTACCACGCAAGTCTGTGGGCAGTTCACAGGCTCAGCCCCGTGCTTCTGCTGAACAGGATCATGTAGCTAAGATGTCGCTCGAGAAGAGGTCTACTCCGTCTACTCCGCCACCACCACTTACTCCTCCTAAGGACGATAAAGCGACTTCGCATGCGCCACCTGATTCACTCGATGTGTCGTACAAGACGGTCACGATCGAAGCATTTGAAGAAAACGAGATTTCATTTGCTGACGCGCCCGCGTTTCGGACGTTTGATGACGAGTGCGGCAGCGACGACAATGATGATGGATTGTGGGCCAAAAAACCACCGAGCACATCCCCTGCATACGATATCAGCCGTCCCGAATCGTCTATTCCTGTCTCCCTGCTCTCCCACACTGGCAGGTTGAGCGGATCAAGTGCCGGATCCACCAGTCGGCAGAACAGCGGGAAGTCAAATCGACCTGTCTTGCACGTTCAAATTGGCCAGACAGAGATTATTGGGTCAAGTGGAAACCCAATGTCATCTATAACCGAGCGCACAGAGTCCTCCAAGGACCTTCCCAGCGCAACAACGCCGTCACCAGCGTCCGTGGTCGGTGAACTTCAGTCTGGTCGCGGGCAGCAAACACCGAGTGGTTCGAGCGCGTATATCTCAGCCGACGTGTGGGCTGTCCGTCCACCTGCCGAAGTCGTATATGACAACCTCGAGAAGTTCTTCCCGAACACTGATCTAGACAAGCCAATAATTGACGACACACCACTATATTCACCCAATTCACCTGCTGTAGATGTCTCTGGTAGTCCGACATCACAGGCCCCACCTTTTGCTCCTCCTATTGCTGTTCCTGCGGATTCTACTGCCGATACATCGTTGAACGATGCAAAGCCGTCGTCTGCGAATGACAAGAGTCTCGATCGCGGCTTTTCGTTCAAGTCGACGTCGCACGGCGGTGTACCGGATGAGGAGAAAATCGATGTGCAGCCCAAGAGTGCAACTGCCGCTGCCGCTGCGGCGGCTGTGGCTGCTGTTAATGCCGCTGATTCCGCCATACAACAGCCGAGTACTAAAGTCCAGCGTCCGATTACTCGTGCGTCGCGAATGAAATCTATTCGGATTGTAGCGAGAGAGGCGAGCGAGGCGCGCAAGAACTTGAATAAGGGTACCGAGGCTAAGTCCGGTAGCGATGGCGTTGCTTTATTGAGAAGGAAGAGCACAAAGATGTGGGGACAGCGTGTTGTTGAAGTTACTCCTGGTCAGATTAAGAAGGGTCAACTCTCTGTTAGACGGCAAGGACAGACGCGTAAGTTATATATTTCAGTCCATTAGTCGGATGATGGTCGCTAACTGACTTAAAGAACAATTCAATTGGGTGAAAGGTGAACTTATTGGGAAGGGTACTTTTGGCCGCGTATATCTCGCTCTTAACGCTACAACCGGTGAAATGATAGCTGTTAAGCAAGTCGATGTACCGCAAACCGCCAGCGATAAGAACAGTGTGAAACAGCGCGAAGTTGTCGATGCCTTGAATGCCGAAATCCAGACAATGAAAGACTTAGATCATTTGCACATTGTGCAGTACCTTGGCTACGAAGCATTACCTGACGTTTGCAGTCTGTTTCTGGAATATGTACCCGGTGGATCCATTGGCACCTGTTTACGGAAGCACGGACGATTTGAGAGGCCGATTATTCACTGCTTAACAAGACAAGTGGTCGATGGCCTGGCTTATTTACATTCGAGAGGAATATTGCATAGAGTATGTCTAGTTTTTCTGTGCTAATGGGAGGGGAGCTTACTTGAACAGGATCTTAAATCAGACAATCTATTACTCGATCTCGACGGTATTTGTAAAATTTCGGATTTTGGCATTTCCAAACGCAGCCAAAACATCTACTCCAACGACGCTGAGATGTCCATGCAAGGCACCATATTCTGGATGGCTCCCGAGGTTATCCACAACGTCGTTCATAATGAAAAGCAAGGTTATAGTGCAAAAGTGGATATCTGGTCACTTGGATGTGTAGTCCTCGAGATGTTCGCCGGCCGACGGCCTTGGTCTAACGACGAGGCAATCGGCGCTATGTATAAACTCGGCAATGCAAAGCTTGCACCGCCGATCCCTGAAGATACTGTGGATTACGTATGTGAAGAAGGAAAGGAGTTCTTGGGCAGCTGCTTTGTGATCGATCCGGAAAAAAGACCTACAGCGCAGGTTCTGCTGGACTCAAAATTCTGCATACTTGACCCAAACTTCAACTTTGCCGAAACAAATTTGGCAAGATTGATCAAATTTAATGACAAGAGAAAGGAGCAAGGTAGCTTTCGAAAATAGTACTTTATTTCACGGATGACATTACGAGGCGTTTGGTATTTGATATTCCTTTTTTATATGTACGATATATTCCTTTTTTATATGTACGATATATTTAATCTTTGTCATGTTTTCATATAGTTATGGTTTTGGGGTTCATATAATGATCAGACACACTGCCTATGACTTGTTGAGCGAAACACACATGTATAAACTCTCCGTCGCAAAACACTTTATTTCTATGGACAACCAATGAGTACACCGCATAAGTATCCAAAATAATAGTAGCAAAACTTCGGCAAACAATACAAACAAGTTATTGGTACACGGCAAACTCCATCCGACGATACTCTCTCCGGTAGCTGGGATACACAAACAAAAAATAAATGGCAGAAAAACCAAATCATGACTACCATAGTATACAGTTGGAACCAAAAAGCACGCACTATACAACATCTGATGTTCTATCAAAATAGAAAGCAACATCTCGCCACCAAAAGTTGACTTGTACCAGTTTCCATTACTTCAACCCCCCCCATTAAGAGTCTTGACACGCTTATTAGATATCTGCTTTGTGACCTTAGGACTCTGTTTCACCTTTGGAGGTGATCGAGTTTTAGATGGCTCGCCATCCTCTTCATTGATACCCAACTCGGACCCGTTCCCATGATTGTCGAGATTAATTGTCGACGACTGGCTAAGGGTAGAATTCGAATTGTTATTGTTGTTCAGATTTGATTCGCGTCGGCGCTTGTTCGCGGCCGTTCGCGGACTAGGCAGCCCCGATGATGGCTGACTCGGCGATGGCGTGTTCACCATTGGGGAAGACGTATCTCCGTGCAACACTGCCTGAGTGGTCGCGGATGAAATAGAAGAGCCAGTCCCAGCACTAGGACCATTTTCCATAACAGACCTTGATGCGACATCAATAGACAAGTCGCCGTTATTGGAGTCGTTACCGTTATCCATGGAGAACTTCATTTCGTCATCGGCTTCGAGGTTGTTGTCGTCATTCAAATCAAAGGAGCTGGTGCTATTTATATGATTATCCTTTTTGTTCTTCGACTCGCCGTCCTTGTGATCATCAAACAGGTCTGGATGATGCGCTTGTTGTTGAATCTGAAGTTGCATTTGCATCTGCTGGTGATGTGCTTGTGCCTGCTGCAATTGGAATTGCTGGTGCTGGTGCTGGTGATGTTGTAACTGAT
Organism: Lipomyces mesembrius; assembly: GCA_038497805.1. Classification (NCBI taxonomy): domain Eukaryota; kingdom Fungi; phylum Ascomycota; class Lipomycetes; order Lipomycetales; family Lipomycetaceae; genus Lipomyces; species Lipomyces mesembrius. The sequence goes on from MU972921.1 coordinate 131,129, forward strand.
TTATTTGTTGCTGCTGTGCGGCCTGAAACTGCTGCTGTTGAGACTGCTCACGTTGAGTGTTTACCAGATTCACAAAGGAGTTAAACGATTGTAACGGACCAGCGGAATTATTTGGGGCGAGGTAGTAAGGCACGAGCTCACGCATTTGTGCCATGACCTGAGTTATCTGCAGAAACCGAGTGAGAGCGTCAGTAATTCCGTATCCATTAACCTGCGAGCGAGAAACGACTGAGGCAGCAGTATTCGATGTCGGCGATACGCCTCCGGGTGCAGCCGCGGCACTAGCAGCGGCCACAGCCATAGCTCGCGAGACAAATTCATTATGGTCATGCGACTGGAATTCCATACTCTCTATCCGCGCAGTCGTATTCATGTACACCCTCAATGAGCCATGAGATATAACATGGTTGCCATTCGAAAACCAATAAATTATAGTTGCTCGTCCACATTCAATGGCACACATTTCTTGGTTAATCTGAATCTCACGCGGATTCTCGGGAAAGATTTGGACACGACGAACTCCGTCTTGAAACAACGTATAGTAGTACCGAGGAAGAGCAGCGTTCGGAACGTCATAATGTTTGGGAACCTTGTCAACTGCATTCACGACGGTATACTTTAGGATGCCAAGATCAGCGTAAAAGTCGTTGACAAATTTCCGCCAGTAATTAAGGTCACGCTGTTGCTCTGTCCCAAAACATAGCGTTTCGCAGAAAGTCAGAAATCGCGTCAACGCCGTGATTCCTGTCGTTTTCCTGATATGGTTAGCATACTCTGTAGTCAATACTAAGCAATCATACTTACCCCCGGATACCGGCTGCCTGTATCGTCGCCAAGTTGGCAGGAATTCCGGCTGCTGCCACAAGTTGGTGCTGCCCTTGCTGCGTCTGTTGCTGCCCCTGTTGACCCGGCTGCAGCCCTTGTTGTTGCTGTTGTAATATCTGTTGTTGTGTCGCAGGCTGTGCCACGCCTTGCTGCTGTAATTGGGCCTGACTAGGGTGTTGTTGTTGTTGTTGTTGTTGTTGTTGTTGTTGTTGTTGTTGTTGTTGTTGTTGCTGTTGCTGTTGTTGCTGTTGTTGCTGTTGTTGTTGTTGTTGTTGCTGAACCTGTTGCCCTGCAGGTCCCGGTGGAATCCCTTGTGGCTGTGTTTGAGCGTGCATCTGGGCTTGCGCATGCTGCTGCTGCGGAGTCGGCTGTTGCACATGTTGTTGCTGCTGGAGTTGCTGCTGGAGCAGCTGCTGTTGGTGCTGGCTAGCCAAAACCTGTTGGATTTGCTGTTGCAAAATATGCTGCGGGATATTTGGATTCGCCATTCGCATATTTGCAATGGCCGCGGCAGAAGGGCCCTGGAACTGGTACGCTGCCGCCGCAGCTGCCATTGAATTCTGGGGAAGACGTTGGAGCTGACCCGCAGCTCCGGGCGCGTTTACGCCGACAGTGTTCGCAGGTATACCAACTTGGCTGACTGGGATCTGTGGTTGCGCCATACCTGGTTGTTGTGGACCGTTAGGTGGCGGTGTCACACCGTTCATCATTTGTTGACGTTGCCGTAGTAATTGAAGTTGGTACATTTGTTGCTGTTGCTGTTGTCGTTGCAGCAAATATTGCTGCTGGGCAGCCGTAAGATCGTGCTGCTGTTGCTGTTGCAGCTGGTGCTGGAACATTTGCTGCTGCTGCTGCTGTTGCTGCTGCTGCGACAACATTGACGCATCGGCAGTGGAGTACTGTCCCGGTTTCGATTGCGAGGTTTGCATACTCACTGGCGCGGGCGCGCTCGATTGAGGAGTCGGCGCAGTCTGCGGCTGAGGCGACGCCATAAGTAATCGTTATTGCCAGCCTAGTGATAGATATGCACAATAGACGTGATATGAAGAGCAACGACACTAGAATTGCACCAATATTAGCTGTGTCCAAATTAATGACCGGTCATTGCTACACATTATGGCATACTGTAGAAGGTCAACGTGGTCGGACGGAAATGACGAAGAACAGGGTGCAGCCAGAGAAATGGCGACGAGATACGACAACCATTTACTCAAGCTCAGCACTCAAGCGTCATCCATCCAACCCATTAGTCCACACCAATTCCATTCCAAAATACAGATGCTTCCGAATAACAATAGATCCCACTTGCCTTATGAGGTTGACTTGGACACAAGGAAGTCTGATCAGATGCGTCGCGATTCCCGCGACATCTGCGAGGTAATAGAATGGCGACGTCCAGTAATCTGACCAACTACACGTGGAACAATAAAGTAAGCAGTTAAGACTGCCGGATGACGAGTCCAATGAGGTTGCGAGAATTTGCCGGAATGTCCAGACGGTCCAATTTAGTAAAACGAACCGGGACAACTTTCTCGCGATGGGCACCGGACGACGGCGGTTAGATTACCCGGATTTTGTCCTGTGGACTGCGCAGCAAGCTTTAAACAGGTTAACTTAGTGCTCTCAATCTATTTGTCAGTGATGACTAATTGCGCTCATGGCAATGTGTTCATTGATATGCTTGCAACTGATGGAGTACGGGCGACAGCTAGTCATTACATGAACATTGCACGATGATTCCAACAGGCGTCGTTTGGATAAATATTTGACATTCGAGAAGCACGCAAGAAGCGATGCTTGTTTAATTCAAGCTGTCGCGATGAATTAATTGTCACTTGAATAGTGTCATCTTCTGCGAGAAACGCCGAGTATGTTACTCATTTCTTACGTAAATTAGCTATTAATGGACATCTTGCGAAATGCAGATTTCGACGCATTCTAGTTTGTTAGCTTGGTCAGCGCCTCGCCGCTACGATAGATTTCGCGTCTAGCAGCGGAGGAGGCTGAACAGAATCTTCCAATTCGATGACCAAGACCAAGTGTGCATTTGACGACAATCCATGCGACAGGCCAGTTACAGTGCTGTCCTACCGGTGTAGATCACAGGGTCGACATGAGGAAACGTTTGTATCTTTTGTGGAGGGATGCCCTAACCCGATGGTCCATATCCGAGATTTTGCTCTTTTTGGCCGTGTGCTGTTCGCAATGAACTATTATTATCCGCAAGCCATCCATGAAAGGCAGCCCACAAGGTGCCTAAGTCCATGCGTGAAATGTGCTAATAGAACAGGTTTTGGAATTCTGGAATGTGCTTATGTGTGGATTGGAAGCCCCTTATGGGGTCAAAAGGCTCCTCAATGCTCTGCTTAATTTCGCAATTTTGCGGCTTTTGCGGAGCTTTTGTTGAGGTTTTTGCTAGGAGAGTTGGTGGTGGATCATATGAGACGATGATAACCCTAACCTTCTCCTGCTATAGGAGTCTAAAAAAAAATAATAAGTATTCCAAGGTATAAATAAACAGCTTCATGGCACCGACAGCGCATTTATGAACCACCGTAAAATTACATATATGGTGAGAGACTAGTCACTGACTGCTAATTTTGTGGCCCATGGCTTACGGTAGAACTGTTTGCTTGCAGTCGACCTAGTAAAACAATCGTTGGAAGTTGAGCGCAAAGAGCCGCAACAACTTTATATAAACATTGGAGCCTGTGGCTGATATTTGAAGTGTGCGCGGCCGTTGCTGTCAATTGCAATGGTCCACGGCACACATCGAAGTTGCGAATAACTTCCCAAAAGAGCACTGGCGTGATGTCGTTTTGCTTAAGGTCAAGACAAGTAGAACATAGACACGGAAAGTTGACCGGTATAAAGTCGCTAGCCGGCATTCTGGATTCCTACGTCGAATCGAGTCGCATAAAGAATGACAGACATGCTCTGTTGCGTATTCCTAGTCCAACCATCAAGTTAAGCAACAACTCGCATTTGTAAATTTTAGCTGCATATTGTGTCGTATACTCTTGATTCGGCCACAGTAAGGGAAATATCATATCATATTGCGACAGAGAGCCTGAATTACTGACGTTTTGCTTCATATCTAGGATTAATAATCATCAATCTCGTCAAGTTTTCATTTCATTTCAGATAGTCTTTGTAGAGAAGGTTTCAATGTAACGATAGCATATATATCTAAGGGTAATGGTATTTTATTTACTATGTTCTAGTCCAGAAATTTTATGTCGAGTGTACGACGCGCAATGGAGCTACTCGACATACGGCTGACTTTCAATCCGGTATGTATATTACTAAATTCAGTGCCAGCTGGGGGCCAACCAGTCTTTCTCCGGATCTGTAAGCCATTTGCAAGTTATGTCGCATTCATTCAGGGTTGGCACGCTCTCAACTTGGTAGTCACAGCTCAGCGGACTCGAAGTTACTATATATCCGCTCATGTCCCGCCGTCTCATTTCCTTACTCGCCCTCACTGATTCTATAGAAGCAGCGCTTGTCGCTGATATACGTCATTTCTTATCGGTTCAGCTATGTCATCTGATTATTTATCGTCCAACTCTTCCACCAATGTCACCACCCCCAGTGGCAACTACAATGTTTACGGCTACACTCCATTGAAAGCTCCTAATCTCGCTGCTCTGATTGTCTTTGCCATTGCATGGGCAGCGCATACGGGTCTAGCGATTTTCTATCAGCAGATTTGGTTCGGAGTGTGTATGTTCGTCGCTGCTGGTCTTGAGACGGCGGGATATATTGGGCGGTTCCTATCCTCAAGCGACCCGACCATTCTGAATGATTTCTTGGTTCAGATCATCTGTCTCACCCTCGGACCCGCGTTTTTCATGGCCGGTACTTATTATCTTCTGGCCGAAATTGTCGTTATATGGGGCATCGAATACTCGCGATTTAAGCCCTGGACGTATTCGAAGGTGTTTATCGCGCTTGATTTAGTCAGCATTGTCCTTCAAGGTATGAATGCGTAAGCCGCCAGGGTAACGATCTGGGCTAATTGCAGTCGATAGCTCTTGGAGGAGGCATGGCTGCCACTGCGCTTGTCCAAAACAAGAACGTTAATACAGGAACACAGATCATGGTTGCCGGTCTCGCATTCCAAGTGTTAGCCACGTCAATTTTCATGCTGTGTTGGCTTGACTTTTACAGGAGGCGTCGAAATCGGCGGGCACTTAGATTATCTTCGTATGTGCCTGACTATCAAGAAAACGATATGTCAGGTGCATCCGAGACCGCAAATGTGGATGGACCGGAGAAATTTGCGCACATTAGGAATGCAAAGAAGACAAATCTATTCTTGTTTGCATTCGGAGTCTCGATCATATTTGTTTTTGTTCGGTCAGTATATCGTGTCGGTGAGTTGTCTGTTGGATGGACAGGCTATCTCATGACACAAGAGGGATATTTCTTGGTCCTTGATTGTTTGATGGTCGCCATAGCAATCTGGATCATGGTTGCATTCTATCCAGGACACTTCCTTAAGTTCGGCCTCGGGGCAGGAAGAAGAGTTTAAAGATGGGGTATGACGACAATGCATTTGGCAATGCCACACCAGTTATGAGTAAATAAATTTGGATATCGCACATGTAATGTATAAAGGCAGATTATATGCTACTTGGATAACGGCTACTTGGTTCATGAATTTCTGGATTTTCAGTGCATACTTGTTGTTATAGACCGCGAATGTGAATTTCGTTGAAACACGGATTGAAAGTGCTTGTACTTCGGAAATAGAACAGCTGGGAATTTGGCAACACTTACTGAATAATTTTAATTATAATATTACTTGCAGAGGACAAAAAAATTCTGAGACAGCGCCGCCGCATTTCTATGTCACGTACTAAATAATGAATACAGTGGCTGATGACTTGTCTCATGATTCGCAGCTTTAGCTGGACAGCCGAAACTTGAGTCAAGCACCCGTTTCCTGGCGCTGTTTGACGAGTCTCAAAGCCTGCAGCAAGGGCAATCGCAGGCAGATTATTATAACAACGCTGTTGACGATGAAACGAACAACTGTGGGAAGAAATAATGTGTTTGTGATAGTAGGATGATGCCGTGTCGGAGGTGCGGATAATTTCCTCATAGTTAGTTCGTTAGTCCGTCAGGTTCGCCGAATATTAACTGCTGGTCGGTTTGCCTATAATATTAATTGCCGGCGGAGAAAGCTCGCCACTACTCACTCCACGAAAATGTGGATCCCGCAGGGTGGAAAGGGTGGTGTCGTTCGTATTCGTGTGTCGATTAACAGGCCGCACATTATTCGGCTCGATAACCCTAAAAAGCGCCGCACTCCGTCCTTCGACTTCGTATTCAAAATTACAACTGGCATGCCTTATGTAAGAAGACGAGACCCACAGTCGTGCTGGGTCTCGGGCTCAGGTGGGCCTCCAGTCATTGATCGTAGGTCCGTAGCCGATGATGGTCAGAATGGCGCTGCAGCCAAGTAAGAACGCGTCTGCAGAAAGAATTCAGCTCGAGCAAATAATTTTGTCTGGCACTACGAAGCCAGGACGCGTTTCGTACTCGATTATGTGCGCATGGAGGTCTGGGCGTGCCATGAGCGGAGAGTTTAAGAATTAACGCGCCCATGCTGATAGCCGTCCTCCGGGCCGCCCTGAAGCAATTTGTATCGAGCTCTTCAACCTCACTTAACTGGCACTTCGCCGGACTTCACTCTTTATTCCCCATATTTCTGTCCGCAATTCCACCATACTCGCCCGCTTGCACAACATGGCCTACTACTATAAGCCAATCACGCTCGTCGCGGCCTGGTTCTTGTTATCGAACATAATCGTCACCTGGGTATGTCTTATCTGTACCGAGCTATCACTTTTTGGATTGGACTACTCATAAGCTTAAATTGGTATATGTGCCGGGATGTCATATACATTCTGTTTATGACGTGTCATTTGTTGTTGTTGTTGTTGTTGTTGTTTATTTCTTGTTTAATGTAGTAGCTAACTGCCACCGTATAGGACGCTTCGTATGTTCTGAGCCGGCCACATTCGTTCCCTGGCGGCAAGTGGCATTTTCTATGGAAACCATATGCGCTGTACGTATTTTGCAATTCTTAGTATTGTACTCAAGGACTTCAATGCTAATTGAGCATTTTCTCTCTCCTAGGTACAGCGAAATTGACTACGTCTACGGCATTCCCGCCTTTGAGGAAAACGACGGTTTCCCATCCGCTCAAGCATTAATGACACTCGTCGAGGCTGTGTTCAACTATGTCTACCTCTTCACCTCGTATTTCTGCACTTCCCCATGCTGGCGCCTGGCGGGAGCTATCATCGGGATGATGTCCGCCACCAGCTGCTTTTCGAAGACGGTACTTTACATGCTCTGCGAAATTTTCAGCGGCTACAAGTACGTCGGCCACAACACCTGGTTCAGATTCGTGTTCTTGTATATTCTCCCGTCGGCGCCTTGGATTCTCATTTCACTGTACTCCATGATTGCGATCGCGAAACAGCTGCACAGTGCGCTCATGAGTATCCCTGATGCTACTACGGAGAAGAAGACGAAATAAATGGACGTCTAGCAATACTACGATAGAATCCATGAATGGGGCGTCGTCAGAGTCGGTCGTTTTCTCTCGCCTGCAGCAGATTAATGTAGAGTAGATTATACACATAGAAAATCATTTACGCATTCTGGTGTCTCCGGCTTAACATGTGCATCGTTGGAATTATGATAAGCTTCACTTGAGTGGTTAATAAGGGATCGTGGCTTAAAAGGACTGTGGCCTACGTCCTTGAATGGGTAACACTTGGACGTATGTCGGTTTTTGAATTATTTGTCTGTATTACTAAGATCTGTTACTTTCGGTCATGTAAATTGGAAATTGTTTGGTTTTTGTTTGTTGTTGGTATTCGCCGAGAACTGATAATTTCTATTATTTTCCTATCTCGTGTTCATCTAGTGAGGAATTGTACAGTATGAACTGTATAATGTAGGACAAAGCGCGTGTGGCCTACCATTGCCTGAGTTATTGATATATCAAGTTTTTGGTATTATCCATCTAGTTCCTCTAGACCTCCTAATATTTGAGCCGCACGGGGCAAATTCCTGATCAAAATCTTCAAACACCCAGTCGTTCAGTACGTCACAGTAATATCACAAGTCGCGAAGCTAGCGATGTAATATTGATAACGTTCCAAACAAACTCCGTGATTTTAAAGAAGTCTACTTCACTGCACAGCATGGCGAGAATACGCGCAAAGCCAGCAAAACCCAAAGCTCCATCAAGGCAGCGAAAAAAGCAATCATCAGGATTCAAGAAGTCTTTGCAAGAACCGCAGATGCGAGTGAGAAGGGACATCGATGTCGGTCTAGGTAATGCGTCATCTTCATCTAACGTCGCACCTGTTTTGAAGTCGAAAACGAAGTCGTTCGGCAGTCTGTTGAAAGAGCTCGAGAAAGTGGAGGCGACAAAAGCGGAAGTGCAGAGGAACACGATTATTTCACGAGGACTGATGGGCGAAGGAGAGATTACGTTTACGGTCGACAGTAAAAAGAAACGGAGGGGAAAGAAGGATGACGATGAGAATCAAGAAGCGGACGGCGAAGACGGACGGAAATGGAAAGAAAGAGATAGTGGACGGAAGAAACAGCGTTTTGAGGGGCGCAGAAGTGGTAAGTGGAGCGTCTTTTATTTACGAGTGCCGGTTGAATTATTTACTAATGATTGGTAAGCGAGCAATAATGTTCTCCGAAAACTGGGATAGTTACTCTACAGATACTTCATGAAGTGTGGCCGAGTTTCACCTTGTTAGACCATTTTTTACAGGTTCTCTGGCTTCTTCTCATTGAAAAAGTCGTATGTTTACGATATATACTACCATGACTTGCATATACCGGCGTCGGGGCCATTTGTGGACCAATAAATTTTCGTTTATCACCATTCGCATCCAAGGCGTATTTCACGATCGAAGTAATATATTCGTGGAAACATAGATCATAGATATAAACAATAGTCTCATATAATACACAAAAGCCTATCATGCCAAACTAGAGAGCTTTCGACTGAAACCTCAATGTAAGAGCGCACTTAGCATGATATTGTCTCTCGAGGAGCATCAAGCGAATTGATGTCAATAGGCACATCCGTCCAATCTGTGCTTTCTTAATGAACACATGTAGTGTCTACGATCTGGTCGCCTTTCAACATATCTAATCACGCAGTTTTCTGAATAGCGCATTTGAGCCTTCCATTCACATACAAATACCATACTCTTACCAGAATATCAAAACAAGAGACAAGTCTTATATGGCTTAATCCTTGATATATTCTTGCACATAAATAAATACCCCAATATGCCACTGAAACGCCAGAACCGAAAAATGCAAAATATCAAAAATGCCTACCGAAATGACAGACGGCGAGTGATTGACGAAATCGCAAATGGGACGCTATGCCCCGCATGCCATGGACCTTCACAACGCACGGAGTCACGCTTTTTTCCACAATTTTGTCCACGCAATATGAAAATCATTTTTCCAGAACTTCTTGCCGCCCTTCTCGTTTCTCTTGTTGCTGCTGCTGTATTACCCGATTGCTCCGTGCAACAATCAATTTCCTGTTCTCAACTTTGATGTCTCCAGAATCCGCACCGACCGGATTCCGCGTCGCCGGGCATGGTAGAATAGCTGGTGCTGCGACCGTCAAAACCGCAATTATGAATGTCGTCGAGAATAAAGATGTCGTTAGTCGCGAGCGTGCAGACGCATTCAGACGCATTGTTGTGTGGGGAATATAATTTGGACAATGCAGACAATAATACTATTTGCCAGCGCGGATCAAAGTAAATCGTCGAGTCGGGCTTCCAAACAGAAGGACAATTCACCCCAGGACCATAAATGAGCCAATTAGAGGTACTCAGCGGATTAGAGCTCGTAAATGCGTGCTATGGGTGGTAATGATTCGCGAATTGCTCGTTCAGCTTTTTTGCTCCTGCTCGCACAGCCTGACGCAAGTGCACACTGGGCACTGGCGTGTTATTTACATATGGTTCCTTCAGTGCTGATTGGTTACCTTACTTGCGACACTATACCCTCAGAAACCTAAGTTTTAAGGTTAAGGGTAAAGTTTTAACCCAAAAATAATAAAAATTTAGTATCCAGACACGGCAATCGAATAAGCGAAGAGTCCCCTAACCCTCAAAGAAAATGTTCAAGGTTGGGGTAACAATTTAGGCCATAGTTGTATGTAGTGTCGCCCATGTACTTATTACTAGTATCATAATATAAACTGGCTTGCAATCAAAAAAAATGCTAGTAGTTTCAAGCAAAAAAAAAAAACCTTCCCGCATATACGCTGTATTTTAGAGCTACTATGCAAATATGTTAGAGCCGCGGCTGTAAAGCCAATATAAATGATCTGTGAGTAAAAGTATTAATACTACTATTTTGGTTACAATGGTTGCTAAAGAAAAGATTGTTCATTAAAATTAACTAAGTTAGTGCAATTAGGCGTCTGTGACTTTGAATTCGCTCCTAGAGGCTCTATTGCTACCGATTGCGCTGACAATTAAACGTGCCTACTTAAATTCTGCGGTACCATACCCAGCTTTACTTTGCTCCTCTCAAACTGCTTGGATGCCATCATACAATCGAGACAACCCTCAAATACAACATTAGCGGAGTCAACTTTGATAGTGAAGATCTACACTTCAGTGTTCTACGACCTGACGCTTAATACGTATACCATACCGGCATTATGTCGGAATCCGATCGACGCGCGGACTCGGATGTCGACTCCTTGTCAGACGTTTCTGACCGACCATCGCGCAAACCAGTTTCTACGGTCGCGTCTGGACGGCAGGTACAGCAGGATCTGAGTGGTCTTTTTGACGAAGACGATGACGAAGATGATGCTGGATATGATGGTGGCGCCCAAAGTAGCAACATTTCGCATGATGACGAAGTAACTCGAGATGAGCAAAGCGATAGAGATGGAGCTAGTGATGTCGACATGGAAGATGTGGGGCCACGGAAAACCGAAGGTGCGATAGGAAATGGAGCGGACGACGAAGAGGAGGACGAGATTTTTGGTGGTCCTGTCAATGACGAGGAAGATGACCAAGGCGGGTACGTCATTTCATTTTTCGTGGTGTTCTCATGTCAGTTTGTTGCTGACGGTGTGACGGATCTAGATACTACAGTAGATATGACTCTCAAATGCGGGAAGAGGAGGAGCCGGAGTTTGAAGAGGTTGAAATGCAGGAGATGGAAATTACGATGCCACGATACCTACCTTCTCATTCTGTACCTAAAGAGGTATGTTGGATTCTCAGTCATCAACGGACAATGGCGTGTCTAATACAATTTGGCTTATAGATCAATGTCACTCGAATACCAAATTTTTTGAACGTTGATTACTCGGCGTTTGATCCGGACAGTTACCTCGAGAATGCGGCAAATATACAGGCCGAAGGTGAAGAAGCTGCTGAACTACGACAACAGTTACGCGCTGAAGTTAATAATACGATTCGATGGCGATATACGCGTGATGAATTTGGCAATCCTGTATGTTGTTTAAATTTGGTATTGTCACACAAGTGAATTACTGATGAGTGAGAATAGCAAATCCAATCGAACGCGCGCATATTAAGATGGTCCGACGGTTCACTTTCTCTAAAGCTAGGATCCGAAGTCTTCGATATTAACAAAAAGTCTATTGCCGACACATATATTGCCGCGTCACACGACCAGCAAGAAATCGTGCAGTTTCACGCTAAAATCGCTAGCTCCATGACACTTGTCCCTACATCCACCGCCTCGCTCACACATATGCGTTTGTCGAAAGCAATTGCGCGGGGCAATGTTAAGGTCAGCAACATTCACGATATTGCTACGACAGAGGACCCAGAAAAGATGAAGAGGGAGGCTGAAAAGGCAGAGGAGAGTAAAATTCGCGCAAGAAAGAAATTGGACAACAAACGACGACAGCGAGAAAATCGGTACCCTTATGGTCGGGATACTGGCGACCTTGGCGCTGCCACACCTCTGGAAAGAGGTGGAAGACGTGCGTATGATGACGATGATGGAATGGGGTATGGGACCGGTGATAAGTACGAGCGGGATGATTTTGTTGTCTCCGATGACGACGAAGAGGAAGAACGAGCTGCTCGTCTAACGAAGCTGAAGAAACAAGGGGCAGACAAATACAAGGACAAAAGGCGACAGCCAAGGGATTCGGAGGAAGAGGAAGAAGAAGAGGAAGAAGGAGAGGAAGAAGGAGAGGAGGAGGAGGACGAAGAAGAGGAAGCGCGTTTCACGGACGAGGAGGAAGAGAAAGAGCTAGCTGAAGAAGAAGAAGAGGATGCGGACGACGATTTGGAAATTCCCAAGCGCTCTAAGGATCTCAAACGCAGGCGCGATGGTGACAGCGACGAGTAGGTATGTAGATATTGTACATTGTACTATTTATGGGTTATGTATATTATTTGTGTCTTGTTCAATAAAATCGAGGTGAAACGCTTAGCCTTACTATCGACTTGCAATTCCAATGCAGCATATTAATTTTGTCCATAGTTAAGTATAATGTGATATCGCCGCCATAAGACGCTGCGACCCGCTTTGAATCTTCTCGATCCTGACTTACATTTTGGGATCAACTGCAAGACAAATTCATTGATCTGGGACTATCGTAACTGCGCAGAAATCACGATCGAGCCAAGGCAACTATATTTAGCCATTCTAATATTAACATATTCCTGAAGTGTCTTACCAATTTCAGTAGCTCCTAAATTAGGCCATATTAATGTGTCTCTGCAATTTGAGAAGCAGTGGTTCTAGAATTGAAACGACAATGTACGAACAAGAATACAGAGAAACACATCTGGGTGGTGTATCTCGACAACAGCACAAACCTTTCTGATAGTTTTGGACGTATATCCAACCGGAAAATCGATTTAAGTTCATGTCAATTGACGATGCTATCATTTCATGATTTTCATCCACGAAAATATAATTGCCGATAATAACGGTAACGATAGACGGATGGCAGAGCTGACCTTCTCGGAATGAAGAGTCTTCCGATAACGATGGCGATGACATCATAAGCAGGCGATGCTTCGATAATCTCAATTTGTGATAAACGGGTTTTGTCTTATAGCCGGCGAGTTTGGTACAGTTTGTGTCTATTCTGGGAATAGTGAGCCGAATTGAATCTTGCTACTAGAGCTGGTGCCGTTTGGCTGACTTACTACTCAGCCCGGATCAGCACCATGCTGGTTACGTGTTTGGGATACTATAAATCCCTGGACGACCAGTGTTGTGTCGCAAGCCATTGACAACTCGAAGGCAAACGAACTAGTGGCCCATCTACAAATCAAAATACTTTAGTTGCTGGTTTGTTCCTGTCGAACATTTACTCATCACATCGTCTGATTTATTACTATTTTCGCATAACTAACATGGCTCCTAAATCGTCTACTCGTGTGCCATTGTCGGTTAAAGGGCCCATTGATTGTCCATATGAGGTATTTCCGGATCGACACTGAGATGCTGTCCAACTACTAACAAACCATGATTCAGGGCAAAGAAATGCTCAGCCTGTCGCAGTTCAACCGAGGAACGGGTTTCACAGCAGAGGAACGTGAGCTGTTTAATCTTGTGGGACATCTCCCCGCTGCCCTGCAGACTCTGCAGAATCAAGTCGACAGAGCGTACGATCAGTATTCGTCGATCTCGACGCCGTTGGGGAAGAATACCTTTTTGATGAGTTTAAAGGTGCAAAATGAGGTCTTGTATTTTAGATTGTTGCAGGATCATTTGAAGGAGATGTTTAGTATAATTTACACGCCGACTGAGGTAGGATCAATTTTTAGCTTTGTTGGTAAGGTGTTGCTGAACGATGAGTAGAGTGAAGCTATTGAGCAGTATTCGAGACTGTTTAGACGCCCGGAGGGCTGCTTTTTGGACATCAACCACCCTGAGTATATCGAGCGGTCGCTGGCAGAGTGGGGTACGGAGGAGGACATTGACTACATCATCGTCAGTGACGGCGAGGAGGTATGATATGATTTGTTCATGGTGTTTTCCGAAATGCGCTCATGCCGGTTATGCAGATCCTCGGAATCGGCGATCAAGGAGTCGGAGCTATTGGAATCTCAAGCGCAAAGGCTGTGCTTATGACTCTATGCGCCGGCGTCCATCCATCGAGATGCATTCCGGTCGCGCTTGATGTTGGCACGGATAACGAGCGGTTACTCAAGGATGAGCTATACCTTGGCAATAGGCACAACAGAGTCCGCGGCGAGCGATATGGTGAGCTGATCGAATATTCTGAGCTTTCGTGACGTGCTAATATATCTATAGATAAATTTGTGGACGATTTTGTGCAATGTGTCAAGAAACTGTATCCACGCGCTGTTCTCCACTTTGAGGATTTCGGGCTATTGAATGCCAGAAGACTACTCGAGACGTACAGACCACAACTCGCGTGCTTTAATGACGATGTTCAGGGTACTGGCGCGGTCACTTTAGCTACACTCTCAGCAGCCGTCCGGGTGGCCGGAATTGACTTTCGAGACCTCAGAACGGTGATATTTGGAGCGGGAACAGCAGGAACTGGCATCGCAGATCAGCTACGCGACTTTCTCAACACACAAGGGATTTCCAAGCAACAAGTTATCAATCATATTTGGCTTGTTGACAAGCCAGGATTGCTTCTTGAATCAATGCATGATAAACTTACACCAGCGCAACGTCCGTACGCCGCGTCGGACGATCGTTGGAAAGAGATCGACACTAAGTCGCTGGCAGAAATCGTGAAGAAAGTGAAGCCACATGTGTTGATTGGGTGCTCCACGAAGCCAAAAGCATTCAACGAAGCCGTACTTCGTGAGATGGCCAAACACGTTGAACGGCCGATTGTCTTTCCCCTCAGCAATCCCACGCGACTGCACGAGGCGACGCCGGCGGAGATTTTTAAGTATACCGACGGTAAGGCGCTGGTGGCCACCGGATCGCCATTTTCTGTCGATGGCAAGGAAATTGCCGAGAATAATAACTGTTTCGTGTACCCTGGTATTGGCATGGGGTCGATCTTGAGTAGGGCGGATAGAGTTACGGATACCATGATTGCGGCAGTAGTGAATGAGCTTGCGTCGTTGGCGCCGTCGGAGAATGATCCTAATGGTGCACTCTTGCCTGATGTGTCAGATATTAGAGATATTTCTGCGAAGATCGTGACTGCAGTCGTGTTGCAGGCGTTAGAGGAGGGAACTGCGAGAGTGGAAGAGATTGAAGGTATCAAAGTTCCACGAGAGAGAGATCACTGCCTGGAATGGGTCAAAGAGCAGATGTGGAAACCGGAATATAGACCGTTGAGAAAAGTGTGAAAAAGTGTGAGGTGTATTGTTAGTCCCATCGCAATATTCGTATCTTACATGCGCTATTAAACCTAATGCATTAAATATTACAGTAGAAGTGATGAGACAAGAATACTTGCTGCCTATGAGAACCCCCAATAATGCAAAGCCATATGTACAGTAAATTAACCACGAATCAACCAACGAAAGCCACGCGTAGCCAAGGGAAAAATTGCAAAAGATGAAGACGATAATATACAAATAATTGCCGACCAATGCAACCATATAGACTGTATACAAACAAGCCCCTAACGCTATCGTTGATCCAGACTCAGGACGGCCTGAATGACATTTTTTGAACTCGACAATTGCTCGCTTGATAGAGTGCGTATAAATGAATCACACGAATCGGGAAGACTGCAGAGGATCTTTCTGACAACGTCGTTGTCATCTATTTTCTCGCCCGCCCATCGCAGGTATTCAACAACTGCAAGAAGCCGCTTGATGTGCCGTTTGATAGACTGGTTTTCTTTCATACGAGCGCACAGCTTGCGCTCCATTATTATCCGATCTAGAAGAGTGACTTCACCGTATAAATGTTTCAGAGTCCGCCATGCTAACCGACCGGATTGATGCCGTTCTATCCGTGGCAGTATGTAATCGCAGACTGAGAGTGAGATATATGAATACACCCGCACATCCTTCTCATCTGGCACCAAGTCGTCGCCAGGTGCTGGAAAATTGGACGGAGTCAAGGGAGCAGATGGCGCGTCCTCCGAAGCTGTGGTCCACAAATCGAGTCGTTCGAGGACGAGACGCATGAGGAAGCTCCACTGGTAGTAATTCACCTTCCCGGACAACTTTTCGAAACCGAGAAAGGCCGTCTCAACAGGAATGCATTCATCCTCGTTGGAACTTGATGGCGAATCGCGTGGTTGCGAGAGCTGATCTCGATTGCCATCTTCCAGGATAGAATTCTCAATAGCGGATATCTGCATTTTGAGCAGTACGTCGAACTGGACGAGAGACAGTAATGACTCCTGGAAGGAATCGAATACTTCTTCTGACTGACCGTGCTCCTCGGCCGGCGTAATGGTGGATGTCGCGCTTTCCGGGCCAGCTACCGACAGCTCTGATGGGCCCACGACGCGTTCGGAGGAGTGGCCGGCGGACGCGTCCGAGTCGTCGTCATCATCTGCCGCCATGGAATTGGAGAAGTAGAGGCGGGCGCAGCCAGGACGGAGGGCTGATGTTGTTGTGGTTTAATTGACGCGATGGACTGTGCCGGAGATGGAGGCCCGAAGGAGCAAGTAGATGGAACACAACAAAGGTCAGGGTTAATGTCAATGCGCGGCTGCCAGTTGCTGGGAATGAATTCACCAACGGCGCACTTAAGCAACATTCCGTGGCCAGTTCGAATACTGTGGCTGGCTGAAAAAGGGCAGAGGCGACTAAGCTAGCTCTGTCGAATGATACAGAAAGTAGTAAAAACATATACATACGTCAGGCCCCTCAGTGGTGAGGCGCAGCTGCTATTGCACGGCGCACAGCAATTTACTAGCTAGTTATCCCCAGCGAGCTAAGACTGGCAGTCCCGAAGCAAAACACACATCGCATATTATTCACGTCTGGTTACTTGTTAACTATCTTACGCCACAGCAACACCGTTCCACTATCAGAAGAGTCACCTATGTGCGGTAGTCGCGCATTTTCTTATACTAACATAGAGGAATGAGGTACCGACAATCCTGTGCGGCTCTCGTACCGGATACGCGTGCTTGTTTGCTATTATCTTTGTGTAGCTGGAAAGGGAAGTTTCCTTACCCAGCTTACACAAGGCCCTTGAAGCTAACAATTTCAGTACCTGCTCGTACCTCTCTCTGCTCACTCACATGGAAAGAACTTCCACTAAAGTAGATTGGCCACAAACTCTGTTACCCTCCAATCAAAGTGTACGTGGATTTTATGAGCTACGTTGAAGTCGCGATGTGCATCTCGGTGGGGCCCTCACCATACTTACGACTGCTGTCAATAATACGATACCAAAACACAGAACGTCCTGACACAGGCCCCTTAGTCTTACATTGACTGGCAGTACCTGTGTCTGGCCTTAGCGCGCGAACAACTCAACAAGAAAGGCAACTGAACAGCGATCAAAAGTTCGATGTGCGGCTCGTAGCAGCCCTAATCCTGTAGGACGCGCTAACCCAACGCGTTGATGGATAACCAATTGTCGCGTCGACGCGTTGCTTGTCCCACATCTTGACCTGCCTCCGTACACGAATATGCCGCCATCTCTCTTGATTCACTGAGACAATCGAGACCCGTCCGGCCATACCTACCGCAGACTCGGACTAAATCGTACTGCCACGTCGCTGTTTTCCAACATTAATATGTCTGACGCCGAGACGACGTCAGGTTCAACAGCGCGTCCCGCGCTGAACACCTTGCTTTTTCCTGAATCTGACGCTGAATCAAGTATTGCGTCTTCACCAACGAAGACATCTTCGCGACAACAATCGCAAGATCCTGATGATAATGAGGAAATGCTTACTCCACGTTCACGGGTCAGACGGTTACTCAGCGGCGTTGCTGGCGGGAATGACAGAGATGGCAGTGGGGATGATGGAGAAGACGCTGGCAGTGCTAGTGATATGTCGAGTACCGATCACGAAGTTGCGGTGCCGAGGAAGAAAAGTGGGTTGGCTGCGCTGTTGAAGAAACGGAGTTCCACGACTCAAAATTCGGATTCGGCAAGGGGAAATAATGCAGCTTCGTCCTATGAATCTGTCCGGCGAAAGATGCTGATGCAGCTCGCGAAGGGCAAGACGCCGGCTACGACATCGCCAAAGAATAACTCATCAGTTATCGAAAATGCGAGAGGAAGCGCTCCTGATAACCAGGATGATGACTCGGACAAAGAAAATCGCGGACCACGATCTACGTCGCGTCCACGGAAGTCTACAGCCATCGGCCCATTTCAGCTTGACTCGATGTTTTCCGATGACAGTGACGACGACGGAGCTGCTGTTTCTGTTACTCCCACTAAGAAAGGTATGCCATCGCGTGGGAAGGACCTCTCTGAACTGGAAATGTCCGATAGCGATAGCTATAACGACAACCACAACACACCTGCGCTTGCAAGAACCAGAAAAGTCAGTTTTGATGACCTCTCCAGTGACGACGACGACAATGACTTCGACGATGACGTTGACAACTTAAGAGACTTGCTTCACGACAAGACATTCACGAATAACATTCGCAGGAAGCGAGAAGAGCGGTTAGCTATCGAAGCTAAGAAGCGCGCTGCGGAAGAAACGCGCAAGGCCCAGGAAAAAGAGAGAATTCGGCTTGAGCAGGAATTGGAGCGGGAGCGGTTACTTGAAGCGCAATTGGCAAAGAAGAGAACGCCCAGAAAGGTAGTCAGTATTGGTACTTCGTTTTGTTTTAAAGGATACGCTAATTTATGAACAGGCGAGCAAGAAGGCTCTAGAGGAGATGAGCAAAGAAACTGCACGAATACAGCGGAGTAAGTACTATTCGTACGTGGTCACTTAGACTAAGATGAGTAACCAAATCCTAGACCGACAACTGGCACTACAGCCCCTTACAGTCAACAACATCTCCAAAGAATCCCTCTTCGCCAAATTCAACTTCAATCCATCTGCCTTCCTTGCCACCGGCGTCCCAAACTCAAGTTCCTCACAAGCTCCAGGCTCAGATACAGCTAGCACGCCACCGAGTTCGCCATTGCAAGACTCGAATGACGAGAACGCGACCGGATTCGATACTGCCACCCATCTCGACCCGAACAAAAAAGTCCTGGAACAGCAAAACTTGCCAACTACGACCGACCTTGACCGTGACTCAGACCTCGACTCAGATGACTCCGGGCACATAGTCATCGGCAATACGACTTCGGTCCGGGGCGTGATCACAGCCGCGCAAGAAAGGGAGAAAGCTGCCGACGACGAGGCAAAGGTAAAATTAGACGGGAATCTGAAGAAATTTCATTTGACGACTCCTGTTAAACACGACCTAACAGTCCTGCGCGCTCAGTTACCTGAGGACACGCTGTATATGATAAAGACTGCCAAAGCGAAATCTGCGGGGCTAGTGGAGAAGGCGATTGTCCGTCTGTCAGATAACGACTCTGACTCGGACCTTGAGATTTTACCGCCTGGACAGGCTAGTGCTAAGAAGAGTCCTAGGAAGAAAGTCACGCTCGATAATGTGAAGGCTTCGGCTCGAATGGCGATGCCGCTGTGGAGACGTCTCACGGCATACAAATCGCCATCCAAAGAGTTGCGCAGGAGAGGTTATATGACTGATCGTGAGTTGGACGAAATGCTACAGGCAAGAATACGTGAGCAGGCAAGAAAGGAAACTGAGGAGAAACAGGCAGAGATTCTTGCAAAAGGGGGTAAAATCCTATCTGCAGAAGAGAAGAAGAAAGAAGAAGAGATTATTGAGGACCTGTTGGAGCGGGAGAGAAGAAATGCAGAAGAGACTCGCAAGAGGGAAAAGCGTGAACGAAGACGGAATGGCGAAGCAGACGACGAGGAGAATTTTGTTGATGACGAGGATGATGACGAGGACGACGAAGACGAAGACGAGTATGAAGAGGAAGATATTGCCGAATTGCTCTCCGATGACGCGGGAGAGGACGACGACGACGTCGGTGAGAGCGAGGAAGATGCCGACGACCACGAAGATATGCGTGATGAGTCTGGCCTTACCCAGTTTTTCCAACTGAGCCAGGACGATGGTGACAGCCTGGAGAATATCCACGGCAACGACCATCTATTGCAGGTGAAGGTATGTCGCTGGACTTACTGACATAATGGGCTTCAGTACACTAATATGTCAGACACCTCCATTACTACAGCTTCCACCTCGAAATCCGGATTCATCGCCAATGTTCCCGTCGTCTTCAGAGCTCGAGATAAGCCGGTCTAGGGACACCAGTGATGCATGCAATGATGACTTGTCACCGAACCTAACAAAATCCAAACGCCACTATTCCAGTCCAGAGCTCAATCGGCATCTAACTGGCACCGACGTCGAATCGTCTAAAGCAGTGACGTCATTTTCCAAAATGCTAAAATCACAGGGCAAACAAGACAAGCTCGTCAGACGACTAAAGAAATCGCGCATAATGAAGGAAATGTTCGACGAGCATGCCGAGGAGTCAGATGACGAGTGGAAGGGTGTTGGTGGTGCTAGTGATCTAGACAGTGAATCAGATGACGATGAATATGATTCGGAATTGGATGCTATGGTGAATGATAACGTGGATGAGAACGCAGATAGGGCTCGCGTAGCTGCGTTGTTCGCGTGAGTGCATTGGGACGATTTTCTCACGACGTTTTATTAACAATTGCGTAGTGCCGACGAGCTTGATCGAGACGAGAAACTCGTCAATGAGATGATCAAAGGTGTCCATGGTGGCTTCCGGAAACATCACAAACGCGGAGGATGCGACTTGTCAGATTCTGACGATGAAACGGCATATGCGGAGAGAAGACGACAGAGGCGCGAGGCAAAACGTCGTAGGCATTTGCTCAAAGATGAGAAAATATCGTCGTTGGCTGAAAACCCTAAAGCCCGAGCGTTTTTCAAGACAATCGAGGAAGATGAACGTAGGATTGCTGAGCCTCAATATGTCAATATTGAAGATTTGGAGGCCCTGTTGAACGCGTAGTATAATTATCGGGGCTACCCTGAGTTTATGGCTACGTGTATTGTCGTGTACTATAGGTTTATGATTTTCTTTAAGTCAAATGATGTAGCAAATGGTATGTTTCCGTCCATAACCTTATTCCACGATTTGCCAATTAATACAAACCATCAAGACCCCCTTATCGCTATAGCTATCGTACCCTGCCCTGAAAAACGCATCCATATCCTGGTCGGTCAATTGGACCCTCCAGACAGGCTTGTAAAGCCGCAATATCGTGCCTCTGCTTAATCGCATATCGCTCAACATCACGGTCGTCAAAGACACATCGTTCGGCCCACCGTTGGTTGCAACCAATGACGAGACATTCGTGGCATCAAATAGGAATGCCCAGGTCTTCTCTCCATCGCCAGGACTCTGTATGCCAAAATCATCATCACTCAAATACTCCTGCCGCCTCTTGCACCTCTGCAAATGCACAAGCGTAAACCCGGCATAGTTCTTGCTGCCGTAGCTATACCCTTTATTATTCAGTAGGACTTTCCAAAACTCATATGTCCGTATGCCTCGTCTCATTTTGGTCCCGGCCGGTTTGACTGCGTCCATATCATCTGCCCGACGCTTTGAAATACCCACAGAAGGACTAACGGTCCCTGCCAACGAATTCAATTGCACGTCGCTGTGCACTTTGAGCACCCACGACGCGACTAACCCGGCAATTCCAGTCGTATACTTAGACTGACTTTTATTTTGCTGGACTATCTTATTGGCCGTAGGAGTCTGAGAATATCCTGGCTTCGCCGTGGAAAATGGAGGAGTAGATGACATGTCATAATACGGGTTCTGCTGAATTCGCCTAGCAATTTGGGACCCGGTGACAAGTGATTTTGTCTTTGCAGACGGTGACGGCGTGAGAGATAGAAACCGAGGCCAAACAGGCTTTGGTGTCTTGAATGACGTCTCGGTCCGCAAATCCTTAAATTCTTCGTCTGTCACTTCTTTCGCTTCGCCCTCAACAATTGAATGCGGAACAGAAGATGATATGAGATCAAGGTCGATCACTCCTGCCCGGCTGTACCTAATAACTGCTGGAGTTTCTCGCAACTGCGTGTCGAGAACTTGGGACGTGTCTTCGATAGGATCGCGACCTGCTGCAGGTAGACTAGGTATTTGTGTTTCGATTTCATCAATTATCCGCGTCTTTGAAGGACGAGTCGACACAGTATCCTCTTGTGATGATATAATATCAATAGCATCTGAGTCTTCCTCTGACTTTAAGTTCATTATGCGACGACTAGATCGCCATATTGGAGCAGCACTGCTTTGCTTGGTACTTGGACGAAGCACATGGACTTGAGAGCCCTCAGAATCATTATCATTTCCCCCCTTTCGCTTAATGCCTAGACTTAGGTCACTCTCTTCCTCGATGTCGTCACTATGTATCATTAATTCGCATGTGTCATCGACAGTATTGAATGCTACCGTGCGCGATCGTGCCCGTGTGCCGTCGTAACGATTTAACTCGCTTCGAGATACGGACCGTGGTGGCAACCTGGGCGCTCCTGACGAGTCCGTTACATCTCTACTACTCGCATGGTGAGAAGGCGTCGTATGTAGCTGTTCTTGTGGAAACACCGGAAACTTCCGCTGGCGCCTCTCAACAGCATACCCCATCTGACCTGTGTTCGCACTCTCCACAGTAACAGGTGGTGCTGTAATCGTCCATCGACGCGGAGTATCTGACGTCAGCCACGTCACATGCTCCGTCTCATCCTCATTACGACAGTCGTCGTCCGAAATATTTTCAGATATATCGTCACTGCTGGGAAAGAGAGACGGCGAGCACGATCGCTCTCGGGTGCCGAAACGAGGAAATGCTGGTGTTGAAGGCATTTCCGGCGCCTTGTATTTAAATCATCATGCCGATTGCACGCCAATTCACTCGTGTTTGAGACTGTAGATTGTTGTCGCTTTATCGACAAACTTCGCGTAATTGTGACTGTTGCACGACACGTCCTTGCCGTGTCGCGTACGCATTACCCGTCGCCTCCAACCTTATTTTGGGATGATATTTCCCACCACCCGCTGTAAGATGATCTCTGAACTTATAACACATTAAACTTAGAGTTACCATCCGCCGCGTGGGGAGGCCAATTGCAGGGTGCGGCCGTTGTCCAGACCATAGTGCTGAATTATTGTTGAGAAAAGATTTGACAAATATCTCAATCGACAATCGTCTGCTGGTTCCTGCTAGTACAATGGCACAAGGCGGCAAGAATAATCAGCATTACTCCAATATCTGCACTTCTTGCAAATTTCCATTTAATTTTTATAGGTGAAAGTACCTTAGCTAGTACAGCCTTTATCTGATTGAGAAAAACCTGGTAGGGCTACAGAGGTTGCATGCGATAGAAACTGTCGAGTGCTCTATAGACACGATGGTCGAGACAAAATGATCTATATATCTGTATTTTAAATTACGTGCCAGACTTCAAATGCTATAGAGTGTGCAATCAGATGCGAATAAAATCACTTAAATTCTCAGCCAGACCGTCCTTTTCGTATACCTTTCTGCAGATTGATGTAAATCAGCACATCAGGTGAATTGATTTCACCGAAGCAGCGTAAGGTGGGAGTGAGTTTCATAATTTAGGTAGCTTAAATTATGCCTAAACTCAGCCAACTCCTCCATTAATGACAAGAACGTCAGAGAAGAAAGAGATATCTTTGGATAGCATCTACGAGTGAACTCGTAAGACTGTATATTCCTTAATTTATTCGTGCCTCAAAGACGGACGCTATCTCAATGAATGAAGTGAAGCAGAGATGTTATCGACTACATAGTACAAATCCTAACTTTGACGGAATATGTCGTTTTGCAATTGCCCGAGCTTGAAATTACTTGTCGCATAATATAAAGGGCGAGCTAAGCCTAAATACCTTATCCGTGAACCCGGCACACGCAGAGTGGGGGTCCGTTGGCACTCCCGAAGGAATGACCAGGTCAGCTCAATCTGCAAGTTGGGTCAGATATCGATGTCTCTGGTGGCAGCGTGGAATCCCGGGCCCGACCAGAGCAACCTGCACCATCAATTACACAGATCCATATCCTTTAAGTCCACCCAACCCACCAGACTTCACTCAAGCAAGGTGGACCCCCATAAACTATAGCGACAGACCAGTCTGCAATCCACAGCTAGAAGTCACGCGCCAGACTTGTTTCCAATAAAGCCGCCGTACGATCTCTTTTCCATACAACGAGATTACGTGTGGAGTGCATGTGTGCATAGCAGCCTCAGCAACAACTTCTACTCAAGAATCTTGAATCGGACATCTCGTAATCCACACTTTAGTAAGCACATTGATTGTGACACACGTACAATATGACGAGGGAGCCTTCAAATTCGGGTGATAACAAGATCTCCGTCGCCTTTTGTTGCTTGGGGAACATGTGAGTGTACATTATCTGTAGTGGTAGTCGGCGGCTAGGAAACTAATTGTTGCCTATAGTTGTCGGTCACCGATGGCTGAGTACGCATCCGGTTGATTTTTCACTTTTTACCTTTCTTGAACTTGATTACCAACCGATGCTTACAGGGCCGTATTACGACATGCCACGAGCGAGATGAACCTTTCACACTTGATCAACGAAATTGATTCCTTTGGCACGAGCGGATTTCATTCTGGGGATGGACCTGACAGGCGAACAGTGCAGATATGTCGTGCAAATGGTGTCCCAGTGAACCATGTGTCACGCCAAGTGGTATGTTCGTTGCTGGCTTCTCAATGTAGGCCTACAAGAATAACGTTGGTGTTGCAATTTAGCAGTTATCTGATTTTGACAGATTCGATTATATCTTTGCTATGGTGAGCCGGTATTAGTCGATTTTTACCGTTTGAGTTATTTATTGACCTTGTGCAGGATAGGGAAAACCTAGAAGACCTGAATTACATGCAGCCACGAGGGAGTAAATCAAAGAGTAAGATTGGGTACTCCGTGCTAAACGGTTGACAACTAACGACATGTACAGTAATGCTTTTCGGTGCATATTGCGAGGATGCCAAGATGGACAAGATCATCAGCGACCCGTACTATGGTGGTCCTGATGGTTTTCAGAGCAGTTTCCGGCAACTAGATCACTTTTCTCGAACGTTCTTGAAGAGACTTGCGGCCGGAACAGCCTAATAAGGGCGATGCTGGCATATGTCGGTTCATTTGTTGATATTAGATTACAGGGGTATATTGGAGTTGATTTCACATGTATACTCTGCTGCTATGGCTCGTACATACGCGACTTATTAGGCAGTAAATGTGTCCACGGATAATGGATATGCATTTCATTTGGTTTCTGGTAATATAGGCGTCATATATATATATAGTTTTAAGCAAGTACACATGAGTACACCCTCACTGATTGTCAGTTAGCGATTATTGATCTCAATATTTTCTCTTCACGGACAGTGTACTTTCTGGTACGCAATAATGCCGATGAAATGTCTTCAAATGCGTTTAATCGGCTTTTTTCCAGATGAGATAAAAATAAACGCCACGCGAGTGTGGCGGTGGTGTGTCGGCTGAAAGCTCCACGGCTGGCATAAAATTAGCTTTCCCTAGGCGCGGCGCGAAACGAGACGTGACCCTGAATTCTTAGTACAAAGGCCTTGAATAGCGACGAGAGCCACGCGCGTGCGTCAGCCCCCAGGGGTAGGTCGACAAAAAGCGCTCCGCCTCCTGCGCACCCGCTGTCGTTTCAATAGTATAAGTAGACTCCTGTTCCGTCACTTATACATCGCTTGTAGCTTGACAAATTTCGTCCTTACTATCTAATCACGTTTAATTCATTGTCCTAGTTCGCAGAAAGGTTTACTTGATTAAAGGGGCTCCTCATGTCGAACCAACAGCCGCACGGTCAGTGTCTCGGTTGTCGAGGTTCAAGTTCTCGCTAAATTCATCGTATAGACGATGAAGGGCTATATGGTACCTCGAATCCCTTCCCGACTCATATGCCACATATTCCACAGCCATACCAGAATGGTATGAATCAGAACGTCCTCTATGACGCTCCAATGAGCGACGAGTCAGATGAGGACGACGCGGGCACGCCCATTCATTCAGATGCTCAGGGCGACGTCCCCTCACCATACACTTCTCCACATTCCCGTATGACTTCGCCCGGATATCCAGCGTATCTGAATCAGCCGGCCACTCAGACATATCAACCAGCTTACGATCACTATGTCAATACTACTCATCGACCTATTAGCCCCTTACCAGCAATGCCGCAGTCAGTCTTCGCAGTCCCCAATGACAAAGATGCGTCGGACATCTATGAAGGACAAGAGGATACTTACCCTCTTACATCCTTTCCTCAGCGACCGGGAATGGTGGACGTTCAGCATCTAGATCATCAGCAGTTCAGCCAATACAATGTATCCCCGTCGCCACATGACTCATATGATACTACATATTATAACGGAAATTTCCATGGTGGCACATATGATCTCAACACGTACGATGATGCAGAAGATGAAGACGATTATACGGACGACGAGGATTTGCAAGGCTATCCCGACGCTCAAGGGTATTACCAGCAGGAACAAAATCCTGAAAACATATTGGCAGATGGATATGCTCCTACAAGCACGATCGGCCCCTATCAGAATTACCCCAGAGAAGATGTTGGCGAAGACGAGTTTGAAGTGGGCGAGCGTCCCTTGCTCCCTGCCGAAGGACAACAACCGCGACGTCATCTCACCACCAAACGTGTTCGGCTATTCCGGGGTAACTTGGTCCTGGACTGCCCCGTTTCGAGCGAGCTTCTGAAAAGAAGCGCGAATACCGCAGACCGCGAGTTTACTCATATGAGATATTCGGCGGCAACTACAACGCCAACAAATTTTTCGAAAATGAATTTCACGCTGCGGCAGCGCTTGTATACACCCGCGCGCCAAACCGAACTGTTTATTGTTGTGACGATGTACAATGAGGACGATATCCTTCTGGCAAGAACTCTCAAAGGCGTGTTTGAAAATATCTACTACTTTTGCAAGCTTAAGAAGGGAAGGCCAGGCGCTGAGGTTTGGGGCCCAGAGGGTTGGAAGAAGATCGTCGTCTGTGTTGTCGCCGACGGCCGTGAAAAGTGCAATCCTCGCGCTCGAGCAGTCATGTCTGCCTTAGGCTGCTACCAGGATGGTGTCGCTGTAAACGCAGTCGATGACAAGCCTGTCACAGCGCACCTATACGAATACACAACACAGGTTGGAATCTCTCGAACCAACCCAACAGTCTCGTTCGCTGCCAGCGATAGCTCCAAGAGCCAGAAATTCCCTGTCCAATTACTGTTCTGTATCAAGGAAAAGAATGCAAAGAAGATCAATTCTCATAGGTGGTTCTTTGACGCGTTTGGGCCGATTATGGAACCAACGGTTTGCGTTTTGCTTGACGCAGGTACGAAGCCTGGAAGCGACTCTTTGTATCACCTTTGGCTTGAGTTTTATAGAAATCAGCATGTTGGCGGCGCTTGTGGAGAAATTCGAGCAGATCTTGGCAAGGCCGGCAAGAACTTAGTTAATCCTCTTGTCGCTGCTCAGAACTTTGAGTACAAGATGTCTAACATTCTCGACAAGCCTCTGGAGTCCGCATTTGGATTTATCTCGGTTCTTCCTGGTGCGTTTTCGGCCTATCGTTATATTGCATTGCAGAACGATGTGAATGGTCAGGGTCCGTTGGAGAAGTACTTTAAAGGCGAAACTTTGCAAACTCATGCTGGCATTTTTACTGCGAATATGTACCTTGCCGAAGATCGAATTCTCTGCTTTGAACTTGTTGCAAAGAGAGGTGCTTCGTGGGTACTGCGCTACGTCAAATCTGCTCATGCGGAAACTGATGTCCCGGACAGACTTCCTGAATTGGTTTTACAGCGAAGGCGGTGGCTCAATGGATCTTTCTTTGCGGCATTGTACTCGATTACGCATGTCTTTAGTATCTGGCGATCACATCATTCTGTGTTACGAAAGCTAATGTTGCACGTTGAGTTCTTTTACCAGACATTCTCAATGCTCTTTTCTTGGTTTGGAATCGGCAACTTCTTCCTCGTCTTCCGGCTGTTAACTTCCAGTCTCGGTGCTGACAACATGCACTTCAGCCCTGGAAAATATCTTGGCGTTGTGTTCGAGTGGTTATACATGGGATGCCTTGTTACATGTTTCGTTTTATCTTTTGGTAATAAACCGAAAGGTACAAAGGCTGCGTACTATATTATGGTGATCTTCTTCGCAGTTTTGATGCTCTATCTGGGGTTTGCAGTCGTCTTTATATCTGTAAAAGCCGTACAAGCCGTGGTAAACGACACGGCAAGGCAGGGGGGCATTACCGTCAAGGATTTCTTCACCAACTCTGTCCTTCGAGGAATTGTTGTCTCGCTGGGATCTACCTACGTGCTATATTTCGTGGCGTCCTTCATGTTTTTCGAGTTTGGTCATATGTTCCATAGCGTATGTTTCTTTTTCTTTCACGGTCTAATTCATGCTGCTAACCAGGTTTAGTTTATTCAATACTTGCTTCTAAGTCCTTCGTATATTAACGTCCTGAATGTGTACGCGTTCTGCAATATTCATGATATTTCATGGGGTACGAAAGGCGACACGGGCAACAAGACCGACCTCGGTGTCGCGAAGACTACCGACACGGGCCAAATTAAAATTGCACTGCCAACGAAGGCAAGCGAGATTGATACGGCGTATTTAGCCAATCTTGATGTCATCAAAGAGAAGCCGGAGGAAAAGCCGGAGACGCCAACTCCCGAGGAAAAGGAGAAGGATTACTATGCGCTGGTTCGTTCCGTCGTTGTTTTAGTTTGGATGTTGAGTAATTTCGTTATTGTGGCTGTGGTACTCCAGACAGCTGGTATATCTAGTTTGGGTGGCTCGTCAAGCAATAACAACACCTCGAACGGCATCAGCGCTACGCAAAGCTACATCGCGGACACGTATTTGAAAGTTGTTCTTTGGTCTGTAGCAGCAATGGCAGCAATCCGATTTGTTGGAGCTACGTGGTACCTGATTACCAGATTTTTTTAGACGTATGTGCCAATAATTAAGCTTGATAAAAAAGATTCTATCAAGAAAGTCTCCCAACGACTTCTTGGTATTAGTTTGTTTACTCTGTCTCTGACGTTTACGACTCTTGTATTTTTTGTAGCCACATAAAAGTGATGATCGTATAGGCTTCCAATATATTTATGTACAAATTAAGTGGCTATCGATACATTCGTTTTATACATATAACCGTCTTCACCATGTATAATGAGCTCCAGTCTTATCATAAATAGGCTTGTTTGCGACTGGAATCCATGGGTTCTTGTTGATCATTTTTTCCTCCTTCTTCTTCGCGATTCTCCTTCTCGTAACTGGTGTTTTCAAGATAACCTGAACGTGGTGCTCCTTCCGCTTCATAATACCCATTCGACCCCTTCCCTTGATGTCGCGCAAGAATGGCTGGACAGCTTTTGGTTTGGGCTCCTTTCCGGACCAGATCTGATCGATATATAGTCCCGTTTCCGGAATTCCCATCGCTTTGGCCTCCTCAATGCCTCGATGTAGTAATTTCTCCGTGTCTCTTGCGATAGCCTTGGTATTGAAATGGCAGTGCGCGATCGCCTGGTGGATGTTCATCCGTCGCAGAGACCGAAGGAAGGGTGTGACCTTCTTAATACTCCCTTTTTGAGTATTCGACTTTACCCACACACTTGGCTCAATCAATTCCTTTTCCCTCGCGGACAACTTCAGTTTGTACTTCTTGCCTTTAATGAGCAAGTGTTCAACGCCTGTTGTCTGCTTGAGATAAACCGCTTTTCGT
Source organism: Lipomyces mesembrius (assembly GCA_038497805.1). NCBI lineage: Eukaryota > Fungi > Ascomycota > Lipomycetes > Lipomycetales > Lipomycetaceae > Lipomyces > Lipomyces mesembrius. Next base: position 160,836 of record MU972921.1, read on the forward strand.
AACGGTCCCAAGTAATGATCCAGAGCTGTTTTTGGTTCGGGTCTGATTCTAGCCATAAGTTCTGTATCATCCTCCGGCTTGGTGATTGCCTTCTGTGCCGCTCCATCGACTTGCTCCGCCAGCTTCCCGGTCTCAGTGTCGGCACCATAACGGTCCAATGCCTCATTTAGTCGGTCTCGTTCCCTCTCTTCGTCAGTCTTCGTAATCTCGGCTTGTCGGCGTCGATATTCGACGCTCTTATCCAAGTTCTCAAACAATTCAGGTCGGCTCTCAGACTTGGGCGCCAGCGAATCGAAGAGTGAATCGCTTTCTTCAGCATCATCGGCTTTCGACGTTTTCTTTCCAGACCTTTTGTGATTGTCATTGTCGTTGTTCTTATTCCCGGAATCCCCGGGGCCGCCAAAGAAATTGGCAAGATTGAGTCGCGTGGAGAATATACTGCGCACCGTTACCTGCGATGGTTTGGCAACTACCGGTCACAGAATTGATTTAGCACCGTTTTCTCAGAGTTTCACGGGACAATCATAGTGCAGAGTAATAGACATACATACCTGGAACAATGGCACTAAGAGTGCCACGGCATCCCACAGGTCCATTCCTCCGCGTGGACAACATGAGCGGCCGTAGGGGCACTGACAAGCCACGCGCCGACGCCATTTGGTCACTAATAGCGTCGATATCTATCCCTATATTTGTTAGAGACGATATTTGAAGGTGGAGTGACTACTAAGCGCTGGACAAAAAAATCCTGCGAAAGTTTCAGTCGTCGCGATTTTGTGGGAAAACCTAACTGTTGTCGACCATGATGACATTCTACAAGGGTTTTGTAGACAGCGCCTTGCGACAGAACATATCGTGACAGCCTTGACAACGGTGACGGCTAGCATTTACAATTGACCATGTCAGTATTCACTGTGGAGCCCGACTATAGAATGCCTCTTTATGGGACTGAAATGCTCTGCGCGGCAGCATATTTCCGTCATGGTGGTTGACACGCAACGACAATTTTATTTACTTTATATATAGGCACAATCGCAAAGCTGATTAGTTGGCGGAATGATGCAGCAAAGCGTCATATTTATTATTTATTGCCTCCGAGGCATAACGCGTCATTCACAATAGAAGAACAGCAACTTCTCAATATACAAGAAAATGATGAGGCAATTAGTATTGACGACATATATCTCAATGAATCTAGACGTAAAGAGCATATATAGCATAACAGGCGCCTATAATATCCCTTCATGGCTCTATTTTTGATCTTGAGCGGGCGACAAGTCGTGATTATTAGGACTCAATGCACTGTGCTGCAGAACCATCTCAACTATTTTTATTTACCTTGCTCATCTGCGTGGTATATGATAGGTGCATATTTTTTGCGCGTTGGAAATCAGATTCATTCATTACGTCAATTCACACTATTCTCTAGCAATCGTATGACCAGCTTCCAGAATGGCATGTGCCTAAACCTTATGCACAAGTGCATCAACACTCAGGCACAGGTGGCCTGAGTGCAAAGCGTTGGGGCTGCTGGCTGTGCAAAAATCAGGCGGCTATGAAAGCCACATTCGCTCGCGATCATGCTACATACATATCGCGCCTAGACAGTATTATAAACATGGTATAAATCGCTAAGCAGGGGGAGATAATGCCTACGCCGACTACTGTGTGGCTGATACTGTTATGCTGAATCGAGTTCGCATGATAGTGTATAAGAAAAGAAATGGTGCGGCTAAAGTCGGCATCAGGCGTTTGTTCGTTGTGCACGTGAAATATGACTCGCGCTCTTATCATGGGCACCGAACGCCGTCGCCAAACCTTAATCTAAGACTTGATTTTGTTTCTTGTTCGACAGGGCAAACATATTATTATTGTTGCATCCGGCCTGTAGTTTAACCATACGTTATAGTTAGGTGAGGTGGACGTACCTATAAGTTGAGGAAGGCAACTGTTATATGCAGACTCGCTAATCTTGTATGTGTGTTAAGGTTTTGAAAATTGATGCGCTAGTCTGATACGGCTACTAACTGTCAATTAAGTGGTACAACAGTAATAGAGTGCGTCAGGTCTAGACTGCGACTCGCTTGTGGACAATCAACTTACCCTTACCTGCGGGTTATTGGTGATCGCGGTTCCGGGGCAAGCTAACACAACAAAATCATCGTCACTAGTCATCCTGTTACTTTACCTCCCCGTCTCTTATCCTGTCTTCCCAGAACATGATGTCCTGTCTGTCACCGGCACCGCCGCGTGGCTTGCAGGCCGTCATTCCTATAGACCCTCCACCTTCCAAGCGCGAGAAGGTTGCTCGCTACTTGCAGCAGAAGAAAGAGCAGTTTGATCAATATCAGAAGCTGCTCACTCAGCAGCGGCAACAGCTCCTCAAGCAACGACAGAGAGAGCCTCGGGACCAGCGGCGACGGAACAGTACAAGTAGCACCAATCCGGCCAAGTTCTACCGTCTGCTTTCTTCGACTTCGTTCACTTCTTTTGCCCGAGCACAGCAGACAACGCAAAGCTTTGATCCGTCAGCTTCCTCGCATGGCGCCGCGTCGGGTAATGCATCAAATGTGGACAGGGAGGCGACATCTTCGTCGAAAGCGAAACTACTGGACGACAAAGATGGCGAGAAGTTGGTTATGTTTCCGTCGTACGCACGTCGACTCGAATCGGGCTTGGTCGAGGTCGATATTAGAGGTTGGGTCTTTGCGCCGGGCATTCCCAACCGTAAAACTAGACTCTTCACAAGCGTCGTTCGTCAGTTAGTCGGTGTTCCTGCTCCTGCAGATGTGCCGGAAGGCAGTGAACAGCCGCAGAGCTCAATGTTCGTTGGCACTGCTGGTAGTGGTTGTTCGCCAGACAGCGTACTCAAAAATGCGTCGGCCATTAGTGTTAGCTCTGTACTCTCATCAGGAAGAGCATCACCTTCTCCCTCGCGACGAGGCTCATCAGTCGGCTACAATAACGCCCGACTTCGGTCTGAGTCTCCTGTGTCGTCAACTGTGGCCATGAACATCCCTGGGCGATCGCCAAGTCGAGCTCTTTCACGATCAGATACTCGTAACTCTGAAAGATCATACTCTCCTAGCTCGCCAGGATACAATAGCTACGCTGCAGTCGGTACTCCAAGCGGTGCTTCTCCCCGACGTGACACGTACTCGTCGGCTGCACAGCAGGCTCGTCGTTTAGGCGTCGTGCCAGACGATGCCTCTGGTGCTGTTATCAACAATCGTAATTTCGTCCAGCCAACTCTCGTCGGGGAACGGCAACCTCTATTGACTGCTCAATCCGGCAAGAACAACAGATATCTCATCAATATGGATTCTGAGTCAGAATCGGACTATTACTCTGAGAGTGATGATGACGAAGTTGTGGACAATCAGCAGACATTTGTCGTCGAACGACGCAATTCTCCGGCGAGATCATTCACCGCAACTACACCCAAACCAACACTCAATGGCGTCACCACCAATATTCGTCACCAGCAGTCATTCTACGCCACCAGATTCCATGGTTCATCAGTTTCAATCGCGGGACATAACAGTGAGGTCGTTGCTGCAAATTCTGATAATGCGCCTCTTGCGTCATCGCCAGCGGCGAATAACATGACCTCTTACTTCCCAAATTACAGTCGTAGTGGCTCTGGTCTTAACCTGCATCGTGCTTTCTCCATGAGCGGTGGAACTCAGCCTGCGCCAGGTTCTCTCAAGGCAAGTGGTAGCGCCAAAGATCAGCAGACCTTTCCCCCTCCACTTCCACCGCGCCCGAAATTGATCTCCTTCGCGTCGCTATATAATCCCGAAAAGTCTCTTCAAGAGCGTATCGCTCCATTCATCTCGCGTCCGATAGCTCAGGAGGCTGTTACCATCCATGTTGGCTCGACTGAGACAGAGGAGTATAGTACTTATAGCGTTATTACTACGGATAGCGGCCATTTCGGCGTTCGATTGCGATTAGCTTATGAACCGGCTATTTCATGTGTTGAGTGCGGCGAGGATTTGATTGCAGTTGATGAAGTCAACATTATTGAGCAGTTTGGTGTCAGTTTGATCAGTGATATTGATGATACTGTCAAACATACTGGCATCACTGGTACGTGTGACTTAGATTATGTAACGATGAAAGAATGTGGCTAATGTACAAACCAGGGGCCAAGAAGGGTATTTTCAAGAATGTCTTCGTCAAGGATTACGCCGAGTTAGAGATTATGGGAGTTGGTGACTGGTACCAAAGACTAAGCAAAATAGGAGTTCCGATTCATTATGTATCAAATTCGCCATGGCAACTGTATCCTTCCATCGCGAAGTTCCTGCGCAAGGCTGGCCTGCCAATGGGATCTGTTCACTTGAAGCACTACAATGGTTTCCTGTACGGTTTACTAGAGCCAGCTGTTGAACGCAAGCGATTCAATCTAGAGTCGATTCTTGTCGACTTCCCGTATCGTAAATTCATCCTTGTCGGTGACTCCGGTGAGATGGATCTCGAGGCCTACGTGAACCTAGCGTGCGAGTTCCCAGACCAAGTTCTCGCGATTTACATCCGCGACGTCACGAGCTGCTCGGACGAAGACGACTCCTGCTCATTCTCAGAGTTAAACGGATTTTTCATGAGTTCTGTTCCCAGACCGGACGAGATTGATGGTCTGTTGGCCGAAAATTCGGGTTGGTGTTGTTGCACGGGAAATCAGGTTGACACCAAGTACTACCATCGTCCGCATTCGCCTCCACCATTGATGCCCAAGCCGCAGAAGCTTCGCACGAACAAGATTACCACTGAGGCTCCGGAGCCAACTAGTACGGAGTGGATCTCAACGCCGGCAAGTTCATCACCTGATACTGAGCCGATGTCTCACAAAGTTCCAAAGGTCCCGGAGAAGCCGAGTAACTTGAAGTCGCAGCCCCTTCGCCCCGTCGCTGCACCAGCGCCTTCTCGACCTGGTGTGGATTTCGGCCTTCTTTCGTCTTCGGCAGCATCGACTGTTTCGCCTTTAGCGGCGCGTCTAGCGGCATTTTCATCTACATTCGGCGAGAGCGGCGGATCGCCGGAAGGACCGAGTTATTTGTCCACCAAATCACAGCAGAAGCAAATGCTAATGAAAGAGCCACCCAAGCACATCTTGACAGCGAATATTGCCAGCAGTAGCGGTAATGTCAACGGCAAATACTTGCTCTCTGACTCAATATCCAACTACAATAGTATTTCCGACGATACCCCCGCCGCAGTTTCCTCGCCAAAGAAAGATGTCTCATTTTCCGGCGATCATCACGACAAAAAACCACCACTTCCACCACGTCCAGCCAACATTGTACGCAGCACCGCCGTGGAAGGCAAAAGTCTTCGAGCGTCCGATGCCATGTCCTATGCATACCGCGCGTGTATCGGCATGGGGGACCGCAGCAACCGCGACGGCTTCCCCCTAGACAAGAAACTCGAAATATGGAAGAAACGGGTTGCGCGCGCAAGAATGATGCTGCCGAACGGCGTGCGCTTGCGCATGTGGCGTATGGGAGAGGATGTCAGCGACGAGTGCGAAGCTATCGTCCAAGAGTACTTGGATACCTTGAAAAGTTGAGCGCCGGGTCGGTAGTCAATTGTCACAATCCTATTGTATGCCTATTTTGTTTCTTTGCTTCTTTACTCTCATAGGTTGGTTTGCTCCTATTTCCGCATTGCTTTTTATGCAACATGTTTTACTCGGAGTAAGTTGGGTTGAAATTCATCTTTTTGGTATTGTTTGTGCATGTTAGATTTTTTGCATTGTTCCGTATTTCTCCCTGACTATCTTTAACACCTCGCTCTTCGTGTATACGTTCCGAATTCGTGGGTAGACGGGTTTTGTGGGTGATTAGCATTTTAATTTGAATATTGCTTCATGCGGTTTTTTTGTAGTCTCAGGAGATGTTTCATTGCGTCAGAGCATATATATGTTTTGTACCACATAATTTTAATCCCTGCTTATTGTCATTCATTACCTTAAACCGTAATAATGCCATATCTAGTAAAATCCTAGGAATCATATAATATTATTAAACACAAACATAACTCAACACATTAAATTATTCATGATACACGCTTAAAACGACAAACGATAAACGAACTCGCTCCCAAAGCGCACTACTTGATAACTATTGTTACATAATGAAACTGCAAATCGATACAATCCGAAAAAACTTAAATCCACACATCTACCACTTCCCATCCCCACCTAAATAAGGCGTTTATTATCCACACAGATTACATAGGGATGTCACCCATATCGACAGGCGCCGCAGAGGCGGCAGTCGCCATTGGTGCACTTTGTGGAGCCTGGCTAGTATTTCCGCCTTGGACAAAGTAATCCGCCATCTCAGCGTCAAGCTGCTCAGTAGTCTTCTTTGGTCGCCTGCCTTGCGCACCTCGGCCACCGCGGCCACCGCGGCCTCCTCGGCCACCTCTTGCCACGACGCCACCTCGGCCACGCGTAGCCTTCCGGGTTCGAGACGGCGTCGCTTTAGTAGCTGAAGCATTAGGCTGGGATCTCCATGTATCTGTTAGTCGCAGACTTCGAAATCGACTTAAAATATCATACCTAGGCTGAATTCTGTCGGCGAGAGTCTTCTTGTTGGGATCAACAACTAGCTCAACCTGTTAACTTCATTAGCCGTGTCCACATATCTTCCCAATGCGGGGTGACTTACATGCATGATTTTTTTTCCCCCGTCAATGGGCGTTCCATTAAAACGCTTCCACGCACGCGCTGCGTCCCCAGCCTTCTGAAAAATCATGGTGACAACACCGGTCGACTGTCCCTTGGCGTTATAGTTAAGAATGCACCGTCGCACGGGTCCGATCTCGAGGTTAAAGTAGTCCTAATAATAAACAGATAAATATCATAACACGAAAGTTAGGAGGCGAAAAAAAGAGGATGCTGGAGAAGGAGATAGACAGTGAGGAATATATCGTTAGGATGAAAATGGTTGAAACCGATCATTCTTTTCGTCTCATAATTGCTGTATTCGAGATGCTGGCGGAATTCCGTACCCACACCAGACACAAATGCTAATGCTGTAACTCTTACCAAAGATATTGAAAGCAAAACGCAAACGCAAGCAAAGTCAACAACGCGAATACCTTAATCCAAACGGAATCATTTCGCAAAACGCAAAAATTGCCCGTAATCCTCTACCGACAATACAACTAACAAAACAAAATGCAATGCACGAAAAAATTAAAACAATATGCAGACAGCCCATAACTTGAGACGTGAGGAATCCCTCCAGAATTTTAGGTGCTTCAAGTCATCGTGCTAGGTGTTGTGGAATCAATAATCCACTCCGACCAAGAGCAACAATGTTGATTTCATCGAGCCAACCATCCCGACTTAGCTTCTTGCCTTTAACCATCTGGCCCAATATGTGGACCAGTATTGTTTGGTGAACCAGTCCGTATTCTGTCACTGAACTTAGGCAGCTGTTTTGGCGAATTCCTTTGAAGGGCATATTGCAGTAGAATAGATAACTTTGACACATAGCTAGAGCAAACACGCCCGGCACGCCATCAATGATGGCAATTCGCAATTCGCATTCTCCTCATAGCCATTCTGAATCGTCGATCACTATAGATATCCTATCTACCCATCTGACGAGTGGTAGATGAAGTCTGTCATCTTTGCCCGAATACTACTGCATTATTCACCATGGACTTTGCAAACCAGCGCTGCCTATGATGGGTAGCTTATTACCCTATCACTCAGGTCTAGGAAGAAGCTGAATCGGAATGGTAGACTCAATTGCACCAAACTAGTCAAGAAACTGATCTGAAAATTTCAGACCTACAAGTGCAATGACGCAAATAGACTATGTAGTCAGACAGAACATCGGTCGGATGGCGTCTGGTCAGACAATATGATCTCTGACAATAGTCTATCACAGAGGCCCGGGGCGCTCTTTCTTGCTAGCTATGATCTTTCTCCATCATAGCAGCAAGGTACACACAAACATATATGGAAGAAACAAAACTGAACAGCAAAACGGAAAGTCCTCGAAATTATTCTCAAGGCATGTAGTCCTGGGCGATCGCGAGGCTGGCCGACTTCCAAACGTAGGCACTGAATATGACTCCAACTTGTCGATCGATACTCATTTTCATCCATTCCGATAGTCCGTTCGCTCCTCATCCTGGGTCCGTCCTCAGGCGACGAGACTCAACATACCTTGATAGCGGATTCTTGAACATCAAGTGGCTGTAAGTACAGTTAGCATCCATCCTATTTTCATTGCGTCAATCCCAGAGTTAATAAGTTCAACATACCAAATTAGATATGATGATTTTGTCATTATTTTCAATGTTCATAGGCGTGGATGACGCAGGGGCGGCCTTCTGCGTAGTAGCACGCGTGGTAGTTCCCTTAGAGGTCGTCGACTTGCGAATGCCACCTCCTGCAACACCACGAGCACCTCTCAATCCACCACGGCTTCTGCGACGGTTGGATGGATTCTGTGAAATGATCTCATCAAGAGACTTGTCAAGATTGCCGGACATAGTTGCAGTGTACTGTTAGATCGACGGAAGTGAGGTGGCGGTATTAATCTGTATACCAAACCAGTGATAACGACAAGTTACTCTTAAATTAAATGGCGTAATCTGGAGCTAATACGATACCAGTAGATGAATTCTATATCGATTGCTTGATTAGAATGTGATGAAGGTGCTGGTATGTCCTGATTTAAAGCAAAGGGACGATCAGGTCGGAGACAAATGAGAAGAGAAAAGGTGGCTGGGTGGGAGACTGGCAACCAAGCTTTCGAGGTTAGGGAATAAAGCTGAATACGATGTATTCAGTGTAAACGCGCAGCATGTTGAACCCGTAAAACAGTTACACTTTCACACAATCTAGCCGCTTCTATAGATCTCATCGTACGCTATAACACACATAATGAATTTATCTCGAATAACATACTCTTTATGTGACTCACCTGCAAGTCGAGCCTACTAACATATACAATAGTCTACTCTCTGCATAATGGGCTATTTACATATGATATGTACTCCGGCGCATATCATTAACATTACGGCCAACTGTCAGCTATCGTTGATTATTTTCGCTCACTATACTAGAGCGCGAAATCTTTAATATACAATTCACAGTGATTACCCCAGAATTTTCTACCGCCCATCCAAAACATGACGTATAGAACGGGACCCAAAACCCAATACTGTATGTCTAAGCCAACTGGCCTCGGGTCCCTAATCGTAAAATAGCGTACATATAAACAGGAACGATAACGTTATCATTCATACCACTTGTAGCTTCTAGAACCGCAGTAGACACGGCAGAAAGAAATGCCCACTGCACAGTGAGATCAGGTCCCAAAATATTGTCATATCCAGATAAAGCGTACTTCGTGATCATTAATCCTGTAAATGCCGCTGCAATGAAACCAGCTGTGCCCTCTAAGGTCTTATTCGAGTCGAACCATCTATGTTTCCCGAACCGTCTGCCGATAATCGACGCGCAAGCATCCCCAAATCCAAGGCATATAATTCCCGCAGGAGAACTGGATAAAAATATAGGGACTGAAATTCCCAAAAGTAAGAAGATATGTGAGACAATAATTGGACCACACGTATCTCTTTCATCGGTGTATTTTTTAAGTGCGTCGTGAATATGCACTCCCAGTGGGGGAACTGTGGTTGCACGTAGAAACTCCGAAAAAAGGAACAATGTCAACGCGATCGCCATCGACAGGGACGTGAATGTAGCATCCCAACCAACTCCACTAACCAAGAACATTCCAACTACCAATCCGTGCCATACTTTGCGCCTAATATCTAATGACCATGCATCAGATGATTTTTGAATCCATGGAATACCTACAGCTAGCCAAGTGGCCCAATATCCCAGCATTCCCAATCGTCTGTGAGACTCTTCAGACAAAAACAAATAGCTGCGGCATATTAGTGGAGGATGACACCTAACAGCATAAATTTACATACGCAATCATATATGCAAAAGGATCTCGACCTAGCGAAGATTGAAGGTGCCATCTCACAAAAACTAGGACATTGGCAACAAATATGGCATAGACACCATAGGCGTATTTCACCTTCATTTTGGTCGAATCTTCGGGCCGGCGATGTCTCGGCAGTCTTGTCAGTTGCATTATCTTAAATACCAATGGTGTCGCAGGCCACAAGCTGAAGAGAGACCCGAAAAGAAACGCCCTAAGGAATATCATGTCCATTTGCTGAGCGTTTAGCAGGAGATTAACCAGTAACGTTCCTGCAAGGGAGGTCTCTGCAGGCGAAAGTGAAGTTGTCGCAAGCGTGCATACGATCTCTGTCACGCTTGAGTATATGTAGTAAATTCCTGCAGCTTGCGGAGAGACTGCCAACGTCAAGTTCGACAATATTTCAGTCGGAAGAGGGAGCGCTGACACTGCTAGTAGAAGGTTCAAACGTAGATGTTGGGGATAGTCCGTCAGTGTCAAAATTATAGGAAACAAGTAGATGTATAGAACTGAGGGCATTGTCCAATAATCCTGCCGTAGAACAAGAACTGTGACCAAAAGCGATGCACAAATTCCAATAAACTTCGCATTTTCTGAAACTACGGCCCAATTGTGTTGAATAGCTAAACCTAACAGGCTTACTATCAAGAATGACTCCACACATTTCTTTCGAAATCCCAAATTATAACCGTCCTTGACGCCATCAAGGACCTTCACATTGTTGCGGTTCGGTGGGTACTTATGGTGTCTAGAACGCCGCCGTCGTGCTTTGTTACCATGAATACCATTTCTCCATTGCAGAACTCCATATCGCCGACTGTCTGCCTCATCGTCCGTCACGCTTCGAGACTCAGGTGAATCCTCTGCTGGAACATCTGCAGAGGACAACGAAGAGTATGAAGAGCCACCGACTGTACTGGTTTGTAGAGGCGGTTGGAGTGACGGCACGGAAGTCTTCGGTGACACAGCGACGGAATCGACGTAATTAGACGACCGTCTGCTCTGCTTCACTGAGAATGCAGGAGGAAACAACGACATCAGTCTAGAGCCAGACTTTGTGAGTGATCCTTTGACAAGGCCCGGACCTCAGACTGTCTGCGGGACTCGTGTGGCTCTATGCTGTAATGGGATCTAAAGAATTCGGGCCACCTGGGTGTCGGTCGATCGCATCGTCGGTTGGGCTCAAATCTATTCGTGACGGGCAGTTTGTACTCAGGGGTACGCGTGTTGGGGTTGCACGGTCCTCGCGAGTCGCTTCCCTATCCCTGAGTTCACAAAACCTACATCACCGTCAGCCCTAGGCGCTATGCAGTCTGCTAACTCATATATCCCGGGAAGGCTCAGACTACAAGAAATAGTCACCATTGTGTTGGGAACGGGGTTGGTGATCGATTCCAATTGTGACGTAAGATATAGGTACTGTCATAGTCCATACATAGGCTAAGATTTATGATTCTACGGACGACGGATCACTATGTAAGGCCGGGCAAAAATTCGACCCGGAGATCATGACACCAAAGAATCTTCAATTAATGCACTAAATAAAGAAGAATATCTGGAATTCTCACAAAATTTGACAACAATGCAATACTTGTATATACCGAGAGCCTACCCAACGTAATGAAAACTAACGCACTTTTATGTACCGTAACCAATTGCCCCTCGCCTACCATGCTGCTTGCATATCCGATGCCCTTAAGCGTTCGTTTTCTTCTTCGTACTCGACCTCAACACGAGGAGTACCTATTCTTACGGTCAGTAATTGCAACGGCCAACCCAAAAGAGTTTGAAACATACGCTTTCGAGCGCTTTCCGCAACCTCACCGCGCTTTCGCTTTGGAGCCTTTGGGCTATTCTGCTCTGCTTCCTCTTCCTCCTCATTGTCCTCAATTTCATCAGACTCAGATCCGTTCAGTTCCTCGTCAGTTCCAACATCCGCCCCAAGCCAACTCTCAATATCCTCCAGCTCAACTAGTTCGTCATCATCGTCATCCTCAACATATTCAACTTCGGCATCGCTTTCGTCCTCCTCTTCCTGCACTCTCTCGTCTTCCTCGTCTTCATCAGCATCCTCAACGGTTTCATTTGCATTCCTCATATTGTTCATAATGGTTTGCCACACCTTCTCGTCGACGTTTAGCGGTTTCTCGCCGTAAGCGCCGCCTTTCAATCGCTCCAGCAACTCCTTTTCAATGGCCTTTTCGACTTTGGCGGCTGCAAGCGCCTTTCTCTCCCGTGTGCTCTCTCGCCGAGTAACCTTCGACTTTACACCCACTAATCGCCTTTCGTCGTCACGGCTCTTTATTGCCAGTCGTCTTGCAGTAATCGCAATCTGAATCAATCGCGTAAGTCGCTGCTTGCACTTGTGTATCAAGAAGTTCGGCCAATAGGTCAGTCGCTCTTCTATCTGTTCCAGCGCCTTGCTATACTGTTGGGACAATTTTACTCGCTCCCACTGCTTCAGAGGTGTATGCGCTCTTTCGACTGTCTTCATATACAAATATATTCGGCCATTAACTGACCTAATCGTAGCATAACGAGAATTTGCGAGGGGACAAGACTGCCGTGAACAAAATCCAGTGACCTGTAATAAATGTCAGCTCAATCATTTGCATCTACACCATCGATCAACTCACGTTATACTCATTTCTACAGAATGTCTGATCCTTTAAAGTCCTACAGACATACGAATTCAATGATTAGCCAGTCGATATTTCATATTATGCCAAGCCAGCTTATCATACTTAATCTTGTAGGAGCAGAACTCCTGATTGATGATCTGCCACACAATCTGCACCTGTAGTTAATATCAAGACTTTGAGGTTTCGAACACCAAAACTACAAATATACCTCGTCCGACATGACAGCTACTTGTATCACTAACTGCTAGCTAAAATTTTCGATAAAGTTGAACTTGTTAACAAGGGCGATTTGAGCCTATTGCTACAGTAGGTAGCAAGCGCCAGAAATTTTTCAGACGACCGAGCAAAATTTAGTTACCCGGCACTGGAAACTCCCAGCGTTCACCGCCGCACTTCCAACTATTTTTGCGCGCCTCGAGCTCTGAACAAAACTTTTTGGTGGGAGTTCGAGCGAATATATAGGACATAGTCCTTAATTACGTGCCCGAGGTAACTGATCTACCAACGCATTCTCCACCCTCAGCATGGCGGAAGCATCAGTCAATGATAAAATATCAAAGAAACGGAAACGCCACTCCGAGGCGGGAAAGGAATCGGCTGCGTCGGAGTCCACCAGTACAGCGCAGAAGTCCTCACCGCATGTACGCAAACGCAGGCAATCTGCCGCACAAACAGTCCTTTCACAACTTCCGTTAACGACTGACCCTGTTCCGACTTCACCATTGGGTAGTCCTGCACCATCGCAATGTTTCTTCATAGTCCAAACCTCTATGTATGTCTCGATAGCTCCGATGTACACACTGGCACCTCTTCAAGGCATCCGATCGCAGCATTTGGATCCCCTTACGATGACATATTATCCAGCAGTTTCGGGAATTGTTTTGGCATGTCTCGGTGTCTCTATTGATGACGCTGATGGTGCAAAAATTGCGGGAGATTCGCCGTTCGCGTTCGTCTGGATTTCAGCAAAGCTTTTGGTTTGGAGACCAAAGAGAGGCGACATATTACAGGGGAGAATCAATCTTCAGTCTCGCAGCCATATTGGTTTACTCATCTTCGATGTTTTTAATGCTAGCATCACTCGTGATAAAATACCAGCCACGTGGAAGTTTATTGAGAATGTGTTGGATGAGGATGCTGAGCTTGGAACTTCAGCTGATAATGAGGCCAATGGGGAAGCCAACGGCGACGCCGAAGCACTAGACGATGAGGACGGAGAGAGTAAAAGTTTAGGATACTGGGTTAACGAGAAGGGAAAGAAGATAGAAGGAAAGTTGACACTCATTGTCGAAAGTCTTGAGTTATCAGGTAAACTGTTCTCAGTTGAAGGTAGCTTGTTGAAGCTGGGAGATGTTAAGGAGGATTTGACTGCGCCTCGATCAGGTAAATAGATGAAGCAATCATTGGTTTCAGAACTGGGTACTATGTATAATATTTCTATCATACTTCAATTGCATTTGGGGACGCCTTGGAATGAGAGAAATTTCAATTAGCCATAACCTCAAACCAACAAATACATAGCCTATATCTTTGAAGCTATGAAATTTCACAGATGACTATGTACTGTTTATTAATACTTTAGTTCCACTACAAATACATAAACTTTTAAAACCACTCCAAAACTACCAATCTAGTTGCTGTCGAAGTATTGCAACAAGAAGTCACGCTCGATGGACTGCTCACCCCAGTCTTTAACAACAACACAGGAGCAGCCGACGACCTTGCGCGCGTTTCCCTCTCTGTCGAGAACGCCTACACATTATTAGATATGCGTGACATGCCAATTTCCGAAGATGCAGTACTTACACAAACCAGCCCACTCACCCAACTTCTTGGAGTCAGAAACCTTGATCAAAGGGATCTTGGCCTCAGGCTCAGCGCAAAGAGCCTCAATGAGCTTAACGTATGACTCCTCGTCGCAAGAGTCGCAGAGAACAGCTAAGTGAGCCTCGCGACTATCAATCAATCAGAATTAACTCCAAATGTAGTCAAATACTGGGACTTACCGGCCAAGAGCCTTAGAGGCCTCACGAAGTCCACGAGCAAGGCCATCATGGATAAGAGCTTTTTTAAGGACACCCTTCAGGGCCTCCTCCACAGTCAAACCGCCAGCAGGCGCGGATGCGACAACTTCGACCTCGATCTCCTCGGCGACAACGACGTCCTCGGTGTCAGACTGATCTCAGTTAGTAATGCCTAGTAACCACGCTTATCAATAACAACTGCATACCATTGTTACTAGATTAGGTATTAATAGTTAAAAGATAAAATGAAATGTATTTGGACTTCGTCGACAGAAGCTCGTACTGCTCAGTCCAATGTGATGATGGTTAGTAGCCGATAGCTCCAACTCTCGATGGCTTTGTCTCATCAAGCGTTCGGTACCTCTTTGAACTTCATGCGGTAGCAGGAGTGCGGCTGGTGTAGTGACTGCGTTTTTGGTTGAGCTCGAACTAAGCCCTAATTAGTAGCCCTAATGATTCCGTTGTTGTGGAAACGAGTCCCAGCAAACGCGTCAACAAAAGGTTACAATGTGACGCATTATCGTACCAAAGTATTCAATATCAAGGTATTGACATAATCCCCACGGGTTTCCTCCAGCAGCTGTAGCGATCAGAGCTAATAGCTAGAAAGTATTATGGCACCTGTATCACAACCAACAGCATCTACAACGGCACTGCTAACAGAGCATTTCGAATACCCTCCAATCGCTCTGCTCGACGATATCATAAACGCGGTCAACAATATTTTATATAAATGCACGTCGGCAATTGAGACATTTCTACAGACTCAGCCGCCTTGCGCAAATATTCCAGATGAAGAGATTGAAGTTGGAACTGCTAAGCTGGAAACGCTTCTGGAAGGAGCAGTAGATCGAAATTTCGACAGGTAACTTATGTACGAAGGATGTATTGGATTTAAATTACTAATCGCTCGCTGCAGATTCGAATTATATGTCCTTAGGAATGTACTAGCTGTTCCAGATGATGTTGCCGACGGATGGATGCGGCTATCACACCACAGGGTAAGATACTTACCGCTTTTCTGTCTAGCAATTGTAATTTACTGATTAACGTAATTGGACAGAATATAGACTATTCAATGTCGCATGAGCATTTAGACATTCGCCTACTAAATTTGCGGAAAACATTACAGGCGTCATATCACGTTAACGAGAAACTACGGGAACAGACGCGACACAATAGACAGCTTATCTCTCTTTTAAAAAAGTACCAAGCGACGTTATCATTCTTGCAAAATACAAGTGGCATTGCACCCATGGACGAGACAGTGAGATTTCTGGTATCACAAGCTGCCGAGATACAGCGGAAGTTTGGCAATTTACTGCGACTGGAGTCTAGCTCTGCTCTCTTAGTCAGGCACAGCTCCGGCTCATCGGGGATTGACGTCAAGATCTCGGAGCGAGAAGTTTACATTGAGAAGATGACAGCAATGATACTAGGCGCCAAGGATAGGGAAAATATGATTGATGTTGATGCGGAACGAAAAAGTGGAGCTGACGTTGAGAATTCGAAGCGTGCGGTGGATATAGTGTCAAACTGGTCGTAGTGTGCGGTAGGATCTGTACATATGGTCACATGTACAGTTAGCTCTTTGGCCGGAATTTCTATGTGCCGTGCGTTGATATTTGCAGGGTTGCCTTGCAGTTCGTAGAGCGGTTGCCAACAAAATCATCGTGTAATGTCAATGAATCAAGGAATATATCGGCAGTTGCAATGTATAAGCATCTCAGATATCTGGTAAACTGATTACCCTGGCATAGAAAGGCAACGAGATAGTGCCGTGATGCGATCTATGTCTTTCGTCGCTGATCGACAATATCCGCAAAACCCTGCACTGATATTTCATTCGTATGTCTCGGCAAATATACATGTATTTATTCCGATAATATTTGTGTAATTATTAATTACGTAAACCGTGACAATTCCAACACCGAAATCTCGAATATACCGTAAATATATATAACTTATATATATATGTAAAAATGTATGTATCCGTCCATCTATTTCTCCCAAATGCTGTCTCCTCGCTTCTTGGCCTCAAAGTTAATCTTTCCCTGTATCAGTGTTTGGTTAGCATAGGCTCTCGCAAACAAAACCGTAGTCAATAGCAGTCACAATGAACTAGCTACTCGTACCTCGAATCGGTAAGCTGTCCATAACAGAACGCCAGGGATAACGCATAGGAAAAGAATGGCATGACGAGAGGTTCTAGGAGTCCATCGAAAGTGCGCCTCGTAGTTTTCTCTCATTTCTGTATTGTTAGCAAATCCATCCCACAACAAGCGACCGTGCTTTGCTGCCGATACCCTAAGCACAATTGATATTATGGCTCAGATAAATTGCTAGCAGTATGCACATCGATCAAATCTCTCCTACCAAAATGTCGGTCAATAGCGGGGTCCCGCTTAAGCGCTATATTGTGAGAAAAGTAATGTTAGTTATCATATTATAATCCCACAATATGATTGGTCCATAATTCCCATTGCCTTCCTTGCGCGAACTCACGCCATCGCGGCAATGTTAACCATCGAGAGGAAAAACATACTCGGCTGATGATGATCCCCTGCCATCTTGGAAAGTTGTAATAGGGTGTCGAAGTGTAGAAGACAGACAATGACTAAATCAAGAGTTGATTAGAGATAGCCTTCCGGGTGACGCTGGGCAACCTCTTCGATATTGCACCAGACCTTTTTTAGCTGTTTCTATGCATATATGCCCCTTATCCTGCACTGGTGACATTAATGGTGTATCTGCATAGATGACGTTTTATCAACAAACCGGGGCTAGGGTATCAATTAAGAGATACAGTTGCGTTTTGAGATAATGCTTCGATGATTTATGATCCAACCAGAACCTCAACGATTTTGATGATGACCGAAGCCTAGGCCTAATATTATAGTATCTGGTACAGATTGTTGAAAAGAGTTGACTGCGGCATACTGAATTGCTACACATTATTATAGAAAGTTGAGATTTTATATTGTTTTCATGTACGAGACTTCGGCTATTCCTTGTCTGCATACCACGTTATATTTCTGTGACTTAGAAAGTTTGGTAGGTAATCCTACTAGCATATCATAATCGTCGTGGCGAAAGGTTTACAACGGCAGAAGCTCTAGCCCACGCGGAATTTTCCGGCAGCATTAGGCGCATCTGCAGGAATGAGGTTTCCAATAGTCTTAATATGAAGATGAAGCTGTGTGTATCAGTCCTTTTGTTGGCAACCATATGCCGGTATCCGGAAGATGGCACCTATCGAGAAGCTAAAGTTGGTAAACTATTAGTTATTTGATAGTACCGTGGGTACGGCGGGCAGTGGTATTTTGGACATTTCAAAAAGTTTCAATGATATTTTGGACTTTTCCGCTATAAACCACATCCTGATAATAGTGACCCCTGAAAAACAAGGTTACGCGCAACAAGACCCTACCAATAATACTGTTGGAATCGTGGCAACGCAGGAGCCATGGACGATGTTGTTATCGACTAAGTGCTTCGTAGAACAGCGTAGACTGTAAAAAGCCAAGTACGGTTGAAAGAAAAGTAGTGAAGTGGTATACACTAACAAATGGTCGTCGCTGCAGTTAAGTTGGTGACGGGTGACGCGGTGGCGCCTGATTTCGGGCGGCTCTGTACATGCGTGTCCACGTTGTCGCCAACTTTAATTTAATTGCAGCTACTCTTTGGCTCGGGATCGCGCCAGCAAAGCTTACCAGGGAGAGTCCCACCATCAGATAACGTCGACCGGTTCTCCCTGGCAGTCATTTCTCATATCACACCTGAGACACGCTCCTCTTTTCACGATAGACAACTTCCTACTGTGTCCGAAATGACTGCCTCTGTTCGGATAGTGGACTCGCCGAAGGTCTGGACGACATTGCTGACGAACACAAAGTACTTGCCAGGTCTTCTTGCACTTGAGTACTCTCTGCGCCGTGCTGGCACAAAATATCCATTTCTAGTGCTTTACACATCTACACTCGAACCTGAAGGTCATGCGGCTCTCGATCGTCGAGGGATAGCCAAAAAGGAAATTCCCTACTTGCTTCCCAAGGTCCACAAGGATTACGGTGTCGAGGTTCGTTTCTATGACTGCTGGTCGAAATTGCAGCCTTTCAACTTGACAGAGTATGAACGTGTCGTTCAACTCGACTCCGACATGGTTGTCGTACAGAATATGGACGAATTGATGGAGATGGAACTGAACAACACCGACAGAATATTTGCCGCGTCACATGCTTGTACTTGCAACCCATTCAAGAAGCCTCACTATCCCAAAGATTGGTACGTCCTGCTATTACGATGTGACCCTAGATATTAATTATCTAATGTTGCACATAGGATCCCAGAGAACTGCTCTTTCACTCACCAGCATTCTGACCCAGATACCGCTCAGCTGGAAGGCGCGCCAACTAATACTGGCCTCGCTATCTGCAACGGTGGTCTTCAAGTCGTGCATCCATCCAGTGAGACGTATGACAAGATTGTTGCTGCCATGTCCGAGTCGTCTATGACAGATAACTACGAATTTGCCGACCAGTCTCTTTTGTCTGACGTGTTCCGCGACTCTTGGGTGCCACTGTCGTATAAGTACAACGCGCTTAAGACCCTTCGCGACGTTCACAAGCCAATCTGGCGTGACGACGAAGTCAAGAACGTTCACTACATTCTTACTCCAAAGCCTTGGGAAGTCAAAGATGAGAGTAATGAGCTCTTCAATTGGTGGTGGAGAATCAATGATGAGCGTCACGCAGTCGAGAAGGAGATTGGGGTTTATGACAGCTTTTAGCATCATATTGGAAGACCACTGTTTGAAGTTTATTATGTATCTTTAATGTAGCCTTCTGCTCATTACAGTGTTCATCGTTAATACGAGGGCAGAGGGAAGATACAAAAGTTGGCTTAGATTTTGTTTTGTTCCATAGTTTGGTTGGTTTATTCCTATACATAGAATTGGATATTTGTTCGTTTGCTGGCTATTGTTTGATGTAAATACAGCTATAGATTGCCGCAGCTTTCCCAACCCAATTTGCAAACACATGGATAGCTAGGGCCTCACCAGGACTCCAATCACTTGTCGCTGAAATTTGAATCTATGTTGACTGTACAAAATTTATAAAATAAAACCATACTATTAGAATTGCTTATAGACCAATCCACCTGTCATCAGCCCATATTGGGATGCTGTAACTTTACACAACCGTCCATACCAATACTGTTTTCCAACAATAGGTTGGCATAAATATCCGATCCTACTTAACCCCTGCATCTCGAACTGCTTACCGGCTTCTGTACCACAACCTGGTGATCTTCTGGAGACGCATCTTCTTCTGTAGCTGAAGAACGCCATACATAAGCGCCTCACTGGTAGGAGGACATCCCGGAACGTAAACATCGACTGGGACAATTCGGTCGCATCCTCTGACAACAGAGTATGAATAATGATAGTAGCCACCGCCGTTCGCGCATGACCCCATAGAAATAACCCACCGTGGTTCAGGCATCTGGTCGTAAACCTGTCGCAAAGCCGGAGCCATCTATTCTCAGTTAGCGCTCTCGCCCTTCAGGTGACCACGACATGACTTCTGAACGCCAAGTCATGCCCATTAATAGATGTCGGAATAGGTGCATACCTTATTCGTTAAAGTACCGGCAACAATCATAATATCTGACTGTCTAGGAGAGGCACGGAAAATGATGCCAACACGATCCTGATCGTATCTTGGGCCGGACAAGTGCATCATCTCGACTATAACGCAACGCAATCAGCAATTGATATCCCAATAATTTTATACCTAACAAACTGCAGTTTAAGTTGAATCCGCATTACATACCGGCACAGCACGCAAGACCGAACGTCATTGGCCAGAAAGAGCCCTGTCGCGCCCAATTGGCGATAGCGTCGAGTGTGGTCATCGCATAGTCAATAACATTCTGCGGCTTCTGCTCAGATGGAAGGGGATATTCGGTAGGAAGTGTAGAGCGAGGAACAGGCACCTTCGCTGATGATGGAATCGTAGTGGAAAGGGCTCTCGACGCAACTGGCGCTAGGATGGAAGGGACTGTGGAGGGAGTCGACAGCAGGTGCGAGATGGCAGCAGCGCTGCGTGTTGTGAGAACAGGCCGTATCATACTAGTTTTTGAGGTAATACGCGGATTATTTGAAGACCGGCGGATTGTGGCGAATGAGCGAATACTTAGATCAACCAGAAGCCTATACACGAGATGGCTTTCGAAACTGTGCCTAGGTAAATTTGGAGATTTGTGTAGTAAGAGCATAGCCCGGCCTTGACGTGCCCAATCGCCTTTCAAGGCTCCATGATTGGCTGTCGCCGCACCCGCCTTCGGGCGCGCGTATTGCAGCGTACATACCGGAGATCGTTAACCCTAGTCCTGACCTACTTGCACCATAATTCTCGTTTTTACAAACCTCACTTTTTACTTCCTGACTCTCGTTGAATCGCATGCAATAATTAAACCCTGCATATTCCAGAAATAATATTACATGTCCCACACCAATAACTCATTCCTATACAAATAATGTTTAATAAACGTACAATACCCATATTGAGGCGCTAATATAATCCTCAGTTGTCACAAAAATTCACACTCCGTATATACACCAAACGACAGCCTCATCTTACACAGAGTCTTCTGCAGACTGCTGTCGTTTACCCCCTCTACTCTTCAGCTCGCCAGTGACAAACTAAAAACTTGTTAGACACGAACTCGAACATTGTAGATGCGAACATACTTTCAAATAGTAAGGAACCTGCAGGCCGCTCTTCAGAAAGAACAGCTTCAAATTACGAGCTTTATCCTTAAGCTGAACCTGATTCCGGTCCTTCAAGACCTCCGATATCCTACCGCCTGGACCGTACATCTCCAAAATCTGACTCCACCGCGGACCCTTGACCTCATCCAAGCCTTGCATGAGAGCAGTCTCTTCCTCCTTCGTCCAAGGCCGACGCCTGGTAGATCCATTATTAAGCGCACGATTGCGGGCGGATTTCGCCCGCGCAGGAGGCGAAGCTGGCCCAACTGACGTCCTAACGGCCTGATAGCCATCAGTAGCATCCCCATTCATAGTAGGATCCAATGGTAGTCCAGAATCCAATGAGGCAGTTGCATCCGGTATCTGCTGCACGGTGGCCGGTACAACTGGCGACGCATGGACAACATTAGAACTTGTGAAGTTGGAGAGATCAGTATCAGGAACATTCGATCTCTTTGCTCTCTTGGATGCAGACTAGTAGAGTATTAGTATGGACCATGTTTGAAGCACCCATTGAAATTTGAAAAATTACCTGGGGAGGAAGAACAGTCAAAGTTTGATAATTCTTGGAGACATATTCGCTAACGTCTTTCAAGAACTCTTGCCAAACATATTTTTCCGAGAGATTTTCGGATGTGTCAGTTGCAGCTAACTATAAGTGTCGTTAGAATTCGCGGATCACAATATTGAACGAGTTGGCGTACTATTTCCTTTCGACTCTTACAACGAGCTATAAAGTCTTGTTCACTGGGGGTTAACGCGCGCGCACCATGACGTCGCGTTACCAGTAACCGGTCAAGGTCGTCTGGGAATAGATCGTCCAGGATCTCATCCTTTGATCGCTCACCCTGGCCCATTGCCGAAATAAAGGCTTGAGTCTTAAGATCAAGATATAAAGCACCTACGTCAATCTATTAGTAATTTTCGCCAGGTATTAAAAACAGAACAGTGTGGGTTTGTTTACCTTGACTCTTGAGCAAGCGCGCACCATCGGGAACAAATGAATCCAAAAAATACTCATTCAAGTGGAAGAAACCAACTTCAGTTGATCCGAACACAGACGAGATAAACGTAGCCAAATTTGCCTTACGAATAATAGAACGGTAACGCGGTGATTTTGAGAAGCCCAAGGATGATGCTGACAAGAACGCATTGTGGCTATATAACTTCTTGGTTTCTAAGATATCATGAGCAATTATAGTAATGTGATACGAGCCAATGTAACATACGATCGAATAGCGAGCTCAGCGTCCGGTATGCCTGGCCTTGGTCACTCTCGGGTTGTGTTACAATGTTAAATGTATCCTGGTACGTTCCGCGGCCGAGAGTTGTAAGAATTTGTGATGACTAATTAAAGGGCTCGTTAATGCCAACGACGGTAATGTACCAGCGACCATCAGCTTACCAGATTGTCGAGTATGGGCATACTCTGGATCTTTAATTGCATGGACGGGTCCTGCGAGCTCGTGAAATCATCGAGAGAGAAATCGTAGGAATCTTCGCAATGGATGTCTTCTTCCATAGACACAGGGTTTGCTCCACTCACGTTCTCCAATTGCTCAGCGATAAACCGTAACTGCTCTGCATCGTCCAGGTCGAACATGCGCTCAGTTTCCTCATGCGCTCGCTTTTGTCTATTAGGGTCGTTCGATGACGTAGCCTCATCGTGGGCAAGGCCATCGTCAACGTGGACGTCTAGATTGTCAATATCAACAGCTGACGAGGATATGTTAGCTTGAGTTAAATAACCGTGCACTTGACAAGCTCTGGCTTTAAAGAAACCGAACACCTACTTATCATGATGAAACCGACTTTCGCTAGGGTTCCGACAGATTATCAGAGGGCTGATGAGGGTTGTTCAAAACAATCTGATCGCTTATAGGGTTTGTTACTTAAGAGTTGAGAATGGTGACGATTGTTCAAACTTGAAGTATGGAAAGAATTGCTCAAACTCTACTTGATTAGGGCATAACCGACAGAAATACGTGACGATTGAGACTTTATGTGCAGCATAAGCTGCAGCATATGTGGCGGTCAAACTTTCTGCCTCCTATGCACAGCAAGGTCAGCAAGCCCCGCAAATCCATAGAAATCGGCCATATCTAAGCAGTTTACTGAGGAAGTATTATAATGTTATGCCATGATTGGTAAAATTAGGATCAAAATTCCATAATCTATAATGTAATGAGTTCTGGAACATTAGTAGACATCTACTATTAACAATAAAATTTCATTGTATTAGAAACTGTAAGCGGCGCTATTCGTTTGCACGGTAAGGCGAGCGGCGTTTTGTTCCGGCTGCTAATATCCCAACCGTCTGAAACCAACCTGACCTATTACGGTTCCGCTACAGCGCTATAATACTTCCTAGAATATACGGTGTCATTTACTATTTACATCGACTCATTACAGTTCTGCTTCGTACTGCTAGAATTTACTGCGCACTTCGTTTCTCAAGATGGAGATGCTAAAAAGGGCTATCTATGGTCCAGATCCGCAAGAACAGGTACTACCGTTGTTTCACATGTTTCGCAGTGTATTACCATTTTCATTGTGCTGAGAATGATGCTGACTAACAAACGTGCTCTTGAAGATGCGAAAATGTAATGGCTTACTACGGAAAAATCAACGGCAGCTCGATCGGCAGATAAGCAATTTAAACTCCCTGGAGACTACGACGAAATCAATGATAAAGGCTGCAGCAAAGAGAGGTGATATTATGTCAGCCAGAACGCTCGCTAAGGAACTATATAATGTACGCAATCACCGGACAAGGTTATATAATTCCAAAGCTCAATTGGCCTCAGTCGGTATGCAGGTCAATGAGACTTTTGCCGTGCGTAAAATACAAGGAAGCATGAAGTCAAGCACGGGTGTTATGAAAGAAGTCAATAGTTTGGTTAGATTACCGGAATTGACAGGAACAATGAGAGAGCTAAGCCAGGAGCTTATGAAGGTACACATTGTCATTTGTTGAAGTTTGAGCTAACGCTAATCACTCGACAGGCCGGGATCATGGACGAGATGGTCGGCGACACCTTGGACACATTGGACGAAGCTGACGGTATCCTAGAGGAAGAAGCTGATGCGGAAGTTGATGCCATTTTGTCGGAGATTGCAGGAGGTAAACTTGGGCAGGTCGGATCTGTGCCAGACAACGTACCAACAGAAGAGCCGGAAGAGATCGAAGAGGAGCCGGACTTAGAGGACATGAGAGAACGATTACGAGCATTGCAGAGCTAAAATAGGAATTATATAATTTGCATGTCATCTAGTTATTGAATTTAGAATTTGTGCAATTCATTGCCTTGGCCAGGTGTCATCGATAGGGGGAGCGTCACTAAAGTCCTGCCCACGCTAGCGGTCACATATGAACGCAAGAATTTAGTTCCTATACGAGGACATATCTTCCGCATTTAACAATAGTTCATTATACATATTACTATCTCTATTACTGTCGTACCACATTATAAAATCAATCATAATATACCAAGACCCCAGTATGTATCCTCACTTCTCAAATTGCGTACGAAATCGCGCAAAGATTAATTCGACGTGCACAATACACTGATCGTTGATCTACTCCGTTAGCAGATCTTCGATTTCTTTGTCACTTTCATCTTCAGCCTCCATTTCGGCTTTCCGTCGGTACGCTTTCTCTATCTCTTTGATACGCTCCTTCTGTCTTCTCCGTGCATTTCTTCCCCAGACTGACTGTGTTGATTCTCCATTGAACTGCTCATCCGGCGGTGGTGGTGCCATAACTTGAACTGCCGCCTCAGCCCGGGCTTGTTCGTTAACCTTGCGATGCTCTCGTTTCTGCAGCTCTCCACCCAATTTCATAAGGTATGGTCGAAATAGCAAGTACCCTGCAACGACGATGAACATCGGAAAGTAATCTTTTAACGTGTAGTCCTTTAAATTATCGAATATTTTGATCGCCATGGTGGATGAGTGACACTGTGTGTAAGAGATGCTGAATATAGTGAGAGTAATGCTGAATAGAGAATATTCAGATTGTAGCACTAAGAGCTTGGAACAACCAGAAATGCCCACATGAAACAATCCAATCTAAGCAGAGCTCGATCAGAATGGGCCGACGTGATTTTATGGCTCTCGGTATATGAATCCGGCGGGCAAGATGATCGGTTTTGTCAAAGGCCGGTCTTAGCGGCGAATGCTTCCGCGTGGCGCCGCATAGACGTGCACTATCCTGGAACTAATTTACTAAACATTGTGTGGCGATATTGCGGTCAGTCTCTCAATTCTGCATCCAAAATTAATTAACACTTGGTTACGAGTAGGGTTTACTTCTTTTCCCGCGTTAATACTCAAGGTTGCTTTGGCAAATCGCCCGCGCGCGTGACGCGACGCGCCAATATTCTCACGCTCACTAAACAAACCCGTCGTCGCAAAACCTCCCCCGAGTTTCCGGCCATCGCGTAGCCCTACAAGTCCAGCCGCGTTCATTCGCCATGCCCGCTGCACCAGATAGTGAACTGAGACAAGTGAGTGATATAATAATATCTCAGTTAATTAAGTGTTGACTCGAATTCTTAGCGTCTAAAATCTGCTCTTTGGTACACCGGTGTGTCCCGTATTACGTTGCGTTGTCTATCTTGATTCATTATTATTGATTGTTATTATGCAGTGGGAAAGATCGTTGACGAGGAATGTCTTCAGTTGAGTGCAAACGTTACCCCTCAATATATTGCCGCCTTAACTGAACTTGTCTATACACAGGCTGGTCAGTAAAGTAATCAGCTGGTAGGCTAGGACGATCGCTAACAGTGTCCACATAGTAACACTAGCAACCGATATAGAGTCATTCGCGCAGTATGTCGTCGTTAACTCCCTTTTACATGTCTGATCGCTAATAACAAGTATTAAGCCATGCCGGCCGAAAAGTTGTGTCCACAGAGGACGTATTAATGATGTGCAGGCGAAACGATGGTCTAAAAGAAGTTTTGGAAGAATTTGCGGAAGATTTAGAGTCAAAGAAAAGAGAACAAAAGAATGCAAGCAAAGCTTTGCGATAATGTGTCCTTGATCGAGAATAATATGGATCTGTGTAAAGTTCTGTTAGGTCTTTGAGTTCGCACCGATGGATTATCTGCTGTGTAAACATTGCTGTGTAAATATTTATGGTACTAGATAAAAATCGGCAATAGTTACTTAATCGGTAAATTGATAAAAGGCGTCACAGCTCTCTTGTTTTGTCTCCATAGCGGCTGTTAGTGGGCGTCAAAATGGAGGCAGATAATTCGGACCGACTCATCCCAGTTTGTTGACTATGATCTACCGACCACGCGTTAGGCGCCGTGGTCTCGGGTCGTTCCAGTCCACGTCTCACCCTCTGAACACCACATTCTGATCTAAACTAATCTAGGCTGCCATAAGTGCATTCATCTGATTGACTCCTGACGATGGCTGACCAGTGGAGACACCTACAGTATATAGAGCAACATATTTCCCATGCCAATGTCATCCCACAGCTACAGGCCCATCTCACTTCGCAACAAGGCATCATTGTTAGAGTCCCCGACACTGGTGCCAAACTACGGGTTCTTCTTGAGCCAGCCATTACATGCAACTCGTATATACGGAAAGATGTTTATGAGAAGCATTTCCTTAAAGGCGAGGATGGAGCTGACTGCAAACTGGAAATGCTCGATCCACCTGTTCGCCAACCACTGCTAACTTCGCTAAATCGGACGTATAGAACAAGTTCAGCCAAAATTGACTTGGCTGCATCTTTGCTCGATGTCCCAGCAATGCCAGTACTTAGCCAAGAAGTACCGGCGGCTGTAATGAAGGAAGAAATGTTGAAATCTCAAGATCAGGCGTCTCCTTCTGTGACTACAAGGAGTGACTTATCGTCGACCTCTAATGCTGCCGGACGAACCAGTGTGGTGGCAAATGCAGAGGCTAATTCGAAGCAATCTCAGCTGCGAAAAACAACCATCCCTCTGAACTCGTGGGCCAGAATAGCATCAGGTTCTTTCCCTGACGCCAAATACTCCAGCAGACCTTCGAATGCAGCAGTCTCGGAAAAACTTCGAAGTGAATATAGTGAAAATAATAGTATTAACGGCAACAACGAGAATACAGAGACAATCGAGCAGAATGATACGAAACAAGCGCCTCAAAGTAGTCGAAATTTGCGCACGAGGCCAATCTCGTATGCGTCTATCGCCAGTGCATCAGCTAGTATGCCAGTGTCCAATGATCAAGAAAGAGATAGTCAATCTGGAGCTCGAAAATTGACAGCGTTCATTCTCTCTAAAGCAACAGGTAAATCATTGGACAATTGGCGTGGTGTTGGAAGTGTTCCGGACGGATATCCTGATACAGAATCAATCAAGTCAAATCAATGTCTTGATACACACATCGACGCAGAATCAGACGGATTCAATACCGCGAACATGTCGGCGTCATCTATTTCATGGTTTGACGATGACGATGATGAGATTCCTTTATTCGAATCTACACTAGCTGCCATAAATGCTAAATTGGAACATGGCAATATGCCAAAAGCAGAGGCTAACAAGACTGATGGAAGCATTGAAGCCAACTTGATCACGGGCGTCACGGAT
Organism: Lipomyces mesembrius; assembly: GCA_038497805.1. NCBI lineage: Eukaryota > Fungi > Ascomycota > Lipomycetes > Lipomycetales > Lipomycetaceae > Lipomyces > Lipomyces mesembrius. Next base: position 188,862 of record MU972921.1, read on the forward strand.
AATGCGAGTGCCGCATCAGATGAATCTAATACGACTAAAGAATTGACACCTACGACGCATGGGCCTTATCAGAAACACAACGTTGGCTTCAAGGTTGACGAGAATATGATTTTGAACTCAGCAGGCGTGGTCGCTCTCAGCCGCGAATCGTCGGCAGACAAGAACAATAAATCAACTACACATCTCGAAGAGATCGAAATTTTAAAAGCCAGTAGCGGATCACCAATAACTGTGGAAGTTACTGAGATTGTCATGGATAGTACCGAATTCTCGCCCACGACTGCCATCGACGCCATTGAAGGCACAAAAGGTAACAATAGTCAACTTTCCAATGAAATTGATTTAGTTGAACGGCAGATATTCGGGGCAAAAACCGCTGAAGTCATTCCTAAGCAGGCGAGCGGCTCGGGTGATGTTACCGGCTCGGTGTTGCAAGGAGGGCTTCTGCTGGATTTGCCGAATCTATCAACAGGGTCGGGGACGCAACAGTCTGAAAGTACCGACAATATTGTACAAGAGATGCGAGGAACAGTCGCAGATATTTGGGAAGCGCCATCAATCAATCTTGCTTTGCCAAGAAATGTGTTTTTGAAAGTCCTTATCGAGTCTCTACCTTTGACCCTGTCATGTTGCGTCGTGTCGGAATTATTTCCATATCGAAGCGACAGCGCCGGATTTGATATTGTAATGGGCGCGCGAGCATTTGACTATCTTCCTTATATTTGGGTGAAACATGATCCTCTAAAGGGATTTACAGTTACTCAGTTTCATAATCGCTTTCAGACTGCACAGTGGACGGACAGTATTATCAGGTAGCAGAGGATGTGTTATTGGCCTATCAATGTTAGAATCATACTAATAGTATCATTATTATAGAGACAAATTTCTTGACCAGAATCAGATATTGGCTTATCCACCTTCAACAGCAACAATCCACGTCTGGATTTACAGCGTGATGTACGATCGAGAGACAGCAATTTGTGCGGAGAACTCGGCCATTTCGGGCATCGGCGACAGTGACTCAAAGATGTCGGATAAGATTGCTTGTGGTTATGGCATCTACTTCTCCAAAGAATCCGCTTACAACAATTTCGGCACCTGCGAGCCAAAGAGTCAGTCATTTCATGAAGTTGTGGCACTATTCGAAGCGATTGTGAACGCGTGTACTGTGCAGGAACTGAAGAAGGACTTAATTGTTGTCCACACAAAATCCATATATTTGTACGAAACAGCTTCACGGATGGAAGAGTATGCGAAACGTGACTGGACGACGAAAGACGGTCAGCCTCTTACAAACGGGGATATGTGGAGCGTGCTCTATAAGTTTGTGAATGCAGTCGAAGCTAGGCACAACGACCAACGACCAGCGCGAGTCCTAGTTGTGAAAGTTAACAAGAGATCGTCAAAGATGGAGCAAGATTATCTCAAAGGAGCCAAAACGTGAATATGCTTATTTAGACTTCTAGTGGTATCTTACAAAGATACCTGGTTGATATTTGAAGTGTGATGGTTTACTGACTTTTTCTAATTCTAGCTTAGCGAAAATTGCAGCAAAGCATGCAATAATGCACGACTTAGAAGCGGAAGGAGTTGCAGGCTGCACAATACCTGACAATGCGAATGCAATGACGTTAGAGGAATTTGAACAAAGGATCAGGAAATTGAACAGAAACAAGCCAACGCCTATCAAGCCATCGAAGTATAAAATCAGTCACTCTATCGATTGGGAGCGTAAGCATAATAAGGTGGTTGTCAATTCCAAATCTGATCCGATCTTGGATGCTTATAAAGTGCTCACCGGTGATTATTCGTTTGATTCTGAGGTTTCAGGTGGTTTGTACTTCAGAACTACACCTGTTGGGGGCATGACTGTCTGCATTGAAGGCAAATATTTAGAAGAGGCATGGAAGGTGTAATCCAGACTTCAGCATATTCTGAAATGCATATTTACTGTGGCTTGGGACTATATGTAGCTAGTCCAGTCTGACTGTGAAATGTGGTAGGCATTCGATATGGCCTAATTTTATACTTATTATTAAAGTGAATCACGACAACTGTCACCTGAATAAATTGAATAGGTCTAGATATATTACTACGTAGCAAGTAAATATAGTACATATCGGGTTATTATTGATTGTCGTAGGTGCATGACCCCGTTGCGAGCAGGCATCTACTTGTCAACTAGCAAATTCATTTAACCAGCAGGAACAAAATACATTTATGCAAACTGTTTAAGTCATTATTAATGAAGGTAGAATTGCGAAAAAAAATGAATATGTAAATCAATCAAGTGCGCAACTTCATGGTTAGAAGTTACCGATGAGTATCTGTGAGTTTTGAGCTAGCACACAATTATGGTTCTCGCAGTTGGTGTTGACGCGACGCCGCAAGATGACTCCGAGCCACGCCAAAGTTTGTTTACAGTTCCCAATTTGGTGCGCATAGCTGAACGTTGAGTTTCCGACGAGCGGCAGTTTGTCCCAGCCAACACCACGTAGGCTGCAAGTAGCAGCGTCGAGACAGTTTTACTCACTCATTTCAACTGGAAAAGTATTATTTTGAGCAGGATCAGTGAATATAATGGCCACTGCAATGGCCGGCAGCGTCTCACAATCCAAAGACTCCGTCATTGGGAGGTCGGTGGAGGTCGGTAACGGAAAGATCTCAAGTCAGCAATCCTCTGCTCGAAGGCTAGCTCATGTTCAAGCTGAATCCTTTCCTGAATGGGCGGACCCTGAGCTCTCGGAGGAGTGGATATCGCAGCCAAATTCACCTATGACGTCGCCAAAGAAGACGAGTGATAGTGTAAGCTCGAGGGCGACAACCACATCTTCAGGTGAAGGTGAAGGCACAACGCGCATTTTGACCGACAAGAATCCCTTAAACGAGCAGAATAAGGCTGCAACGCCGGAATGGAAGAAGATCAGCAATCCACGGGACTTTTTTAGTCCCATGACGTTAGAGCGGATGTTCCAGCCTAAAGTTGGCGACCTGTATGTTGAGACTTGCATTTGCGTTCTGGCCTGTCAAATATACTAATTTTGTGTAATCTTTAGATCGTTTACCGGTTCTAAGTTACGCCATTCAAAGGATACGCATTCACGATTAAAGGCTAGTTTATCGAAGTTGAAATCGGAATTGGATAAAGTCAGTCCCATACTTGGACCTATGCGGCCTCTGCAGGAAAATCGTCTTGGTACAGTCCGCAAATCGGCCAAGGTACAACAGGATACAAAGGAGAATAGACTTGTGTCTTTTCAGGATAGAAAGGAAAACAGACCTGCGTCTTCTACTGTTGACGAGGAAGGAATCGAGGATGAGAATGGAAATCGGACCAGAACAAATGCCAATGACATTGAGCCAACCAAAGTCAGCAGTCCCCATCCACCTCAGCAACAGAACTTCAATTTCACAGTTACCAAGACCACGGATACGACTATGCCGCAGCCTGTTCCAACATCCAAGTTAAAGCTTTTTCAGTCTCGGGATACTTATACAAAATCTAAATTCGAAGGATTAATTGACCATACGGAAGGGGAGGCGATATCTGAACAATGTGGCAACGAACCCGATGAAAGTGTCGAGGTGAAGCCTCTATCTCCGGGCAAGGAGCGGACACCCAAACGGCCACGATTGGAGTTATCAAAGTCTCATGTCACGACGCAAGATTTCATGTCACAGGCGGAACATATTATGGACATGCTTAGAGGCCTGAAGAAGCCTGCCCATTCCATGCTTACCGACGGTGACTATTCTCAACGACAGAGTGAGATGACTTCTGTATCACAAGGTCAATCAGATTACGAAAGCATATCTATTTCTCCGGAGAGGCGGAGAAAATACACAGTGAGACAAATTGAATCGCTTGATGACGCCATAGCCAGCAATAGTGCACCTAGAGAGATTCCGTACCACGACGAAAATGAAGGATTAGATGAAGAAGAACTTCGCCCGCATAACGACATTTATTATGATTCCATTCGTAACAGGTACGAGACAAGCAGCACACAATTAGGAACAGCTGCCGCAGCCGGGTCACAATCTAAGGACTCGCTTACTGAGATTGTCATCAATCCTCCGTCACCAATTCCGGCGGTCGCCCACGGTGAACAACGATCACCAAACAAAGCCACTGTGCAGTTTTACAGGCCTGCTCAGGAGAGTCCGACACGGAAATCACATAAAGCAATGCCAGGTACTAAGTCGCCATCAAAGAGGGCTGCTACACCGAACACCGGCCATCCGACGATGTCCTCTAATGCGTCGAGCAAAAAGTCAACTAGCTCCGGAGGCCAAACCGAAGCCATGCAAGTCATTCTGAAGGAACAAGTGGAGAAGTATATACCGGTGAACTTTGGATCTATGGTCTTTGATCGTCAGAATCATAGATGGATCAAGCGCAAAAAGAATCCTGCAGGGAACGAAGATGAAGATGACGTTTTCAAAGGAATTGAAGATCTCACCGATGGTGCGCCGGACATAGGGCAAGAGGACAACCAGCCACAACATGAGGTTTTCATTGAGAAATATCGAAACTCGCTCCAACGCAGTTTATCTTCGCTCGAGGAGACATTAAGTCGGAAATCATCAAGCGAGTCAGAGTTCACGTCTCGGAGTCAGTCGCCTCAGATACATCAAGAGGTTGCTAATATCAGAATCCAGAATCGAGGGCAGAACACGTATCGAAGCGCGCCGATGGCGACGAAGGAGACGGTAGAGTCTATTCCATCACTCCCCCAGCAGCGAACGAATATGCGCCCTACCACTATGGGTTCGAAGCCAGAAGTATCATTTGCACTCCCACAGAATGAACGGCAGTCACCTTATGCACCGGACATATCGTACATTAAATCTCGCCACGACGTCACCGCAGTTTCTCAGCTCGAGTCGTCGTTTTCTATCGCTGTTCAGAATCTCGTTAAAATATTGTCAGACATCCACCCCTTTGAACCATATTGGCAGGATATCACGACATTAGATCTGCAAGGTCGCGATTTGGAAACACTAGTTCGATTAGACGAATGGTGCCCTCAACTTTTGGATCTCAATGTGAACGAGAACGATTTGGGCTATTTGACTGGTGTCCCAGAATCTACGAGAGTTCTTCGAGCAGCACATAACAATTTTTCAGAATTGACCGCGTTTGGATTTTTATCCAATTTGCAATACTTGGACTTATCGAATAATCAGATGGAGACATTAGATGGTATGTCAATAATTATGCGGGGAGCTTGGTACATTTACTAACATTGTGCCAGGAATGTCACGACTAGTTCACCTACGCGAGATCATTGTCGATAATAATGTGCTTGTTAATATCGATGGAATTATGCAACTGGATGGCCTCCTTCGTTTAAGTGTCCGAGGAAATAAACTAGAGACCCTGAATCTTAGAAATTCGAATTTGTATGTGTATTAGACACTGACCGCTAGTAAACACCGCTGACGCTTTACCAGAGCTCGATTGGAAGATCTAGACATATCCTCAAATAAGCTCCGAGATATCTCTAGCCTTGAGAGACTCAAGAACCTCATGTTCCTCAACCTCGGTAAGGTTACTCAGTTATTATTCAATGACATTGATAGCTAATTATTGTAGACGACAACTTGTTGTCTGGCGTGAATCCAGATGGTTATTTGGTGCGCCTCAGAACGTTGAAGATCTGCAGAAACGAGCTGAAAGAATTCGATGCTGCCGCTTTCCCGAAACTAAGGATCTTGTACCTCGATGACAACCGTTTACAACGCGTTTCTAGTTTAAAGAAGTTGCGGTTACTAGAGAATCTGAGTATTCGTGACCAGAACACCACTACAAAGTATGTCACCAATTATTGCTGTGACAATGGCGATAATGTCGGAAGTGAGTCTAAGGTCCTAACTTCTTGCAGTGAGCTATGTTGCCCCCATTTGACAGATGTACGCAAGCTGTATCTGTCAGGCAATAGACCCAAAGACTTGAAATTCCAACAGCATTTCCTCAATCTGCAATCGTTGGAACTAGCATCAGTACAGTTAAACGACCTTCCAGACCAGTTTTCTTCATTTGCTCGGAATTTGCGAGACTTGAACTTATCCTTTAATGAGCTAAGCGATATTTCCAACTTGAAGCATATTCCTAAATTGCGACGCCTATATTTGATCGGAAATCAGATCAAGGGAATGGAGCATCTTGCAAGCGTGATTGCAACTTTCCCGGCATTGCAGGTACTGGACATGCGGATGAATCCACTTACATTGTCGTTTTACCCGCCAGTGCTCACGGTCACAGACTCCAAGAATACACCAGCAGCAAACACTCTTGGCGCGCATCCACCGTCGCGGAAAGACCTTCATAGACAGTACAATCTTGTGATGTCACGTCAGGCGCAGTTGGCATGGGAGAAAAGGGACCGCCAGTTTGAGTCGCATCTCCCGATGCTCAGTTTGATGAAGCGACAGGCGTATCAGGGTTTGATGTTTATTTCGGCGCCGTCGTTGTTGTGGCTCGACGGCTCTTCGTTCACGAAGGATGCTGTGTCGGAAGTGAGCCGGATTTTGGAAAAGGTGACGTTGAATGTAGAGAGGGGGTCTATTAGAAAGAGTAGTCAGGATGACGAGGCTGCTACGCCTTATCGCCGGCATCATACACGCAAGCGGTAAGACTGTTCATTGTTTACATTTTCTACGTTTTCTGCTCTTGGGCGAATATGGTAGCTGCGCAATAGTTCAGTGTATTCTATCAATATGTACAATAACTTATCGTTAAATGGTGTTAAAATTTTGTTTGTCCCATTTTATTTTTTGATGAGGAATAAGGAGTAAGTCTTGCTGACGGAGACTTCCGTTTTCTATATAATGAATTTATTATGTGAAGTAACTTATCGTTATTATATTGACGTAATCGAGTAGCATTTATTCTCACTGACAAGCTATACGCAAAAACATGTAAAGCACCACAAAACATAACAGCATATCACCCATAAACATTGCAAAACAACAAAAGCATTCTCAAAAAATTTAATAACCATTATATTACACGCATCACCATTTCTTTGTCCTATCACATTTGAAACACTTTAATTAGAAGCTTGCTTGAAAACCGCATTCCGTTCCTCAGTAGACAGAGCCTTGAGTGACTCAACCAGGCCCTGCAAAGCGACGTCCTTATCCGCGCGCACAAGAGCCAACAAGTCCTGGATCTTTGCATCCTTTCTAACCTGTTTGACTTTGCTGGTGATAGCCGCACCAGACTTCTCGATCCAGCTTGCGACGTCTGCGTCGGAAGATTCGTTGATACCAGCCTCAGCATACCAAGACTTCAATCGCGCGACGCGTTCTAGTCTCGTCGATTTCGGGTTCGCGGCCTCGAGGTCACGAATAATATAGCTCTCGCTAACACGACGTCTAACACGCCAGTAGAAGAAGCGTCTAGCCTCACGCCAGTGAAGGACTTCGCGGATAGTTCCCTTCGCCTTCATTCGTCCTGCCCGGTCGTGCAAGTCTGCGAACTGTAAGCTGATCTGTCGGTAGATTGGCATCAACGTGCTTTCCCGCTCGCTCAACTTGACTTTGAGATCCTGAGCGATTGCCGGAGCAAGATCTTTCTTGTCGGCCTGGCGCTTGAGCGAGGCATAGACCGGGTCGAGACGAGTCATGGTCTCCAAGAGACGGTCACGACGGTACTTGATGCCGACCATACCCTCGGGCTCCAACACACCGGCACGTGATTCCTCATCAGCGTACATCTCCATCTGATCAGAGTTGATGGTGGGGTCGATAACAACCCATGAACCACCACGGAGCTCTGCATTCGGCGGAATGTAGACGAAAATAGGCTGCTTGTAACCAACGAGCGCATCCACGATGAACGAACCGTACTTCAAGACCTCGTTGTACATATCACGCTGACCACCAGAGAAACCTCTCCAGTTGGCGAGGATTACGAGCGGAAGCTCCTCACCGTGGTTGAAATCGTTAATCGCCTGAGCGGTCTTAAATGCCGAGTTGGGGTACCAAACCTGGCCGGCTTCCTGGACGAGCATTTCTGTCGAATCAGGATTGGCAGGATCGGCCGGGAAAATGTTCTCGACCGAGCGGACTTCAACGCCAATCACGCCGACAGGGATACCGCCTAACCGCGCACGACCGACAACGACAGTTCGAGCCCAGCCGCTAAGGGTCTCCTGGAACGAGTCTTTGTCGAACAAACCGTACTCGAAACCGCCCTCATCGTCCTCGCGACCAGCGATGAGCCATCGGACATCGTACGGGACCTGTTTGGGAGGAGCATATGTGACATCACGATCCCAGGTATCTGATGACGGATAAATCGGCAGCTGACCACCTTTCTTACGGGGTACGTATGACATCCACTCGATAATCTTCATGACACCAGCAAGGTCATCGTTAGCGGTAAGATGCGAGACTCCGTTCTTGTACATGATCTGAGTGCCACCGAGCTGCAAATTCGAACTGTAAACTTCCCGACCAAGAAGCTTGTTGATCGCAGGAGCACCAGTAAGTATGATAGGTTGGCCCTCAATCTGGATCGCACGCTGTCCGAGACGGACGAGATAAGCGCCAATACCAACCGAACGGCAAGTGACCAAAGTAATCGTGAAAATGTCTTTATAAGCCTTCGAAGTAGCGCCGGCAATGAGACCCGATCCACGAAGACACTCGACACCAAGACCGTCTTCAGCACCGATAATGGTGGTGATGACATATCGCTCCTCGCCCTCCTCAACAATGCGTTCGGTAAGAATAGTCTTCTTGGCCGCATCCGAAAGACCGTTGTAGATCGCAGGCGTGAGGTACAAGTACTTGAATCCCTTTACAGGATTGGAAGGATCATTCCAGGCGACCGAGAACAATGACACAAATTCGTCCGCAACGCCAATTCGCGCACCAGAGTTTGCAGAGAGATAGATTCGGGGAATGCCAAGTTTGACGGCGAGCTCGGTCACAGTGTGGAAATACTTATCCTCCTGAGGACCGAAGGAGCCAATCTTGTACGTGATATCGTTGGCAACAACAATGAACTGACGGCCGGTTGGATATTCTGGAGTGAGCGCCGTGAACAACCAGGCAACCATGCCGCAAGTATTCGCACCTGGCTCTCGAGAAACCTCAGACAACTCTCCACTGTCATCCATGATAAGCTCCTTGTACGTAAGCACATTCTCGGGCGACTGCTGATGCGCTGTACGCCAACTAGCACGAATAGCCTGATTGAAAAGCTCTGGGAAATCGTACACGAATGTCGTGCCCATCAAGTGGGCCTTGTATCTCTTCGGCTGCAGCCATTCCTTGGTAGCGTATGGAGTCGTGATCGGGCGCAAGTGCATGTTACCTGGCTTACCCAACGACTTGAACACCCATAGGCCCTTATCATTCTTGACCTCCGTGTACAGCTCACTCTGGACGACATAGCCCGACACTAACGAAAATTAGCAGCAGCCGAAAAAAAAAGTATGAGAGATACTCACCATTCGTGATAATCGCACGCAAGGGGTACGGCACATTAGTCTCCGGGTCGGTGCACATAATCCGGATCTCCGCACCAGTAACTCTCAATCTCCACAATCTGCGTCCAAATCTCTCCAAGAACTGTCCAAATGCTGCCTCAACCTCTTCCGGTACCAAATGGAAAATCGGCGAAAAGTTGATGAAAATGTGGTTCATATCTGTGTTATTAGGACCGATAACCTCGAGAGCGTCCAAAATGTCCGACATCAGTCGGTCGGTTTCAGAAATAAGGTATTCCGACGTCGGAATTTCATCACGTAGACGGCCGGGTCTGACGATACCTCTCACGAAGAAACGCTTGTCGCTAGGAACGTCCTTGCCGATGGCCTGGTAGACGTGAATGTTGCGGTTATCCGTGAAAATCGGCTTATAGTTGAAGTTCGACAAACGTCCCAACTCAAGCTGGTACGCCAACGCAGGCTCAATATGTCGGATACTCTCGTCCTCGACGTAGTCAGGACCACGGAACGTAAAATAACCAGGATACGAACCGTCCTCGCGGCCGCAAACAAATGTAACTCGTCGAATCGATCGAAGCAAGAACTCCTCCTTGTACTCATCGACGATGAACTTGATATCCGAGACAAGTGCAGCGTCGTCGGTTTTGGCCGTCTTGCGGATCAAAACGTTGCAGATATTGCTCAAAGACTCTGGCTTGGGCGGTGCTGGTCGTCGCTTCGAGTCCAAATCAGATTTAGCCGAGAAGGAGAAGCCTCCAGATCCCGCACCGGCTCGCTGTGGGAGGTAATTTAAAGCACGCGGGAGAACTTCGTCGATATCAGCAATACCAGCCACGGGAACAATCACACCGGATCGCAAGGACTCGCTGTCAGACTTGCTTATCATAAATGTGAGATCCGAAACCGACGCAGCACGCTGGAAATCAACGCGCGAATCGCCTGACGGAGCGCCCTGTCCGACGATGTTGTAAGCGGGATTGCCGATAGCGGCAAGCAAAAACTTGAACGTGACGATGGGCACGAGGTCACCTTCGTTGTGGTACTCCATGCTGATGACGTTATATGCGCGATACGCGCGACGGACGTAGAGCTCGAGTGCGGCTAATGTGACATAACGATCCGAGTGCGCGAAGAACTTTGGTAGAACGTCAAAAACGATGTATTGCGAGTCAATGACCTCCTTCAAGACGTCAATTCTGGGAGCACTGTGCTCGAAGCCGACCTCACCGTATCGCGACTCAACAACAGACGAGCGTAATATGTGTTCGAGCTGGGCGGTTCGCTCCTCGAGAGATGGAAGTGCGCACTGGATCAATAGTTCACGCGCCTTGAGAGCCACAGGGGCTGTGACACCCGAGTCAAGCTCCGTGAGCCTCTTGAGAGCAGGCCGTAAGTATTTAGCGACCTCGGAAACCTCAGACCTGTCGGATCGAAGTGCGGCTAAAATTGCGAGGATGAGGTTGTTCTTAGCTCCGACGCGACCGTGAGAGAATACTAGTGACATCAACATACTGGTACTTGCAAATCCGGCACGACAACAAATTAAACATACCAGTCATGACAACCTTGAAAATATCATCCTTATTTTCATCTCGAAGTCTAAGAATAACATCCTCATCACGAATATTCGCGCCCTACAAATGTTAGTACGCTCGCGTCGATGACAGGAATACAAAAAATGTGCGGCTCACCGAAAACAATTTCTCGACAGCCAAATACTGCTCCAATAATTCAGCAATGACACCATACTCATGCGCTTTCAAACCAGCCTGGTATCTCGTAGCAATGGTAACAAGAGGCTCGACCTGTTGCTTGAAGACAACTAGGTCCTGCGGCTGGATGAACTCGTCCGCGAATCGCTCAATAGCGCGCAACAGCAACTTGGCCGGGAATTCAGCGTCCTTAGACTTGGCGCGCTCGATATGACCGGAAAGAGTCGCGTCGAGCTTTTGAGGGATACGACTGTGAAGGGCAGAGAACTGAGCGTTCCACTCGCTATACGGCAGCGCGTTGTCCTTTAGTACCTGGCTCAAATCCTTGAGAGTCGACGCCATCAAGACCTGGTTGTCAAACCCAGCCAGAATGTTTCTGAGGGTGGTTAGCAACAGACTGAATCGCTGCGAAGGCTTGCTGCCTAGAACCAATGGCGAACCGAAATCAGGCAGTTGACCCTCAAAGGGCTTGGCGTGTTTGACGCGGGATGGATCATCTAGAGCCAAAATTCCGAGAATATCGCCAGCCGCGAGAGTGGCTCCGGGCTGCTTGATCAATTGCACGATACCGTCCTCCTGAGCAATCAGGGGCATGTACATCTTCATGACCTCAACTTCAGCAAACGGCTGTCCAGTCTTGACGTGCTCACCGTTCTCGACCAAGAACTTGACGAGCTTACCAGGGGAAGGAGTGCGGAGCTGGGTAGGATCATTCTCCTGCTCCAACAAGCATGTCTTGGAGTCGACGCTGAGTCTGGTGGTTCCAACTTCGTCCTTCCAGTACACATTGTGGGACTTGCCTCCGAGCAAAACCAAAAGACCACCGTCACTGAGTGATTTGACACCGATCTGGCACTTGGAGCCGTTGATGAAAATCTGATACATATCAATGGACGATCGCGTGACAGTGAACTTGTATCGGTTGCCCTCGTAGATAAAGTCGACAGGGAACAAAGTCTTTAGGATATCCTTCGACGGAACCTGGCCCTTCTCAAGAGAATTCTTGTACTCTTGGAAGCAAGCATCTGAAGCAAGATGTGCCTTCGTAGCAGCGCCGCAGACAACAGCGACGACGGGATCCGGTCGCTCTGCTGTGAGCTTCTTGGAAATTAGCTCATCGAGCCATCCGGTAGTAATCTTGTTAGACTCGAAATCGGGAGTCTCAAGCAGCTTGATGAGATATTCGACCGTAGTGCGGAAGTCGCCACGAATAGACAATTCCTTCAACGCGACAACCATGTGCTTGCGACTCGCGCTTCTGTTTTCGCCGAATGCAAAAATATGGCCGAACTGGGAATCAGAGAACGAGTGGATTCCGCCCTGATTTCCGACTGAGAAGTAACCCCAGACATTGGAGCTCGATCTAAAGTTGAGTTCGTGCATGACACCACTAGATGGTTTGAATCCTTCGCCAGGATCTTCGGACGTGATTCGGCAAGCCGTGGTGTGGCCCTTGGGCACCGGACGGCGCTGAGTTTGAAGAGAGCCCTCCTTGGAGAAGTCAAAGTCGATTTCGGTCGAAGTGTGAGGATCAACGCCGTAGAAGAGCCGGATATCTCTGATTCGGTGGAGAGAGATACCCATCGCGATTTGGAGCTGAGCAGCGGGCAAGTTGACACCGGTGACCATCTCGGTAGTAGGATGCTCTACCTGAAGACGGGGATTGAGCTCCAAGAAGTAGAATTTGTCGTCGTCGTGAGAGTAGAGATACTCGACTGTACCGGCGGAAACATAGCCGACAAGCTGGCCAAGTCGAACAGCGGCGTGCTCCATGGCCGTGAACGTTGCGGGGTTGGCAACGGTGACGGGCGCCTCTTCGATAATCTTCTGGTGACGACGCTGGACTGAGCAATCTCTGCCAAAGAGAGAGATGTTGTTTCCGTACTGATCTGCGAGCAATTGGACCTCAAGATGTCGCGCGTTGCCGGCAAGCTTCATGACGAATATGGGAGATCCAGGGACCTCATTGGCGACCTGGCTGTACAAAGATTGGAAGTTTTCCTCGCCCTCGACCTTTCGAATACCTTTGCCACCGCCACCTTCGGAAGCCTTGATCATGACGGGAAAGCCGATGATGCGGGCCTTCTCGAGAGCCTCTTCCGCGCTGGAAGTGCAACCCTTTGCGTATGTCTCGTCGGACACGGTGACGAGACCGCTAACAGGATCAAACAGGACGTCGTCCACGCCGGTTCCGGACCAGGGAATACACGGGACTTTCGCGTGCTGGGCAACTATGGTGGACGAGATCTTGTCACCGAGAGATCGCATGGCTGATCCGGGCGGACCGATGAAGACGATCTTCTTTGGCGACTGCGCGAGCGACTCGGGGAGCTTTGGGTTTTCGGAGGCATGTCCCCAGCCGGCCCAGACGGCGTGGACGTTCATCCGCTCGGCGATATCGAGGATGAGCTCGACGTTGGCGTAGTTGTTGTTGTTTGTTCCGCCGGGAACTTCGACGTACTGATCTGCCATGCGGATGTAATCGGCGTTTGCCTTGAGATCCTCAGGCGTGGCCATGACGGTGAAGGAGATCGCGCGCTCGTCGCCAAAAGTCTCGTAGGCCCATTTCCGGACACTGCGGATTTCCTTGACAGCGGCGATACCGTTGTTCGCTATGAGAACCTAATGGATTAGATCGTCAGTCATGGGCAGAGATGAAAAGAGGAGACAGATTGGTCACGCACGGACGTGATGACGGTGTGACCACCATGATTCTGGACAAAATCCTTGACGGGGCCATTGGCCGCCACATCGACGGCGTTAAGGCCGATGAAGTGGGAGGGGAGGGTACTGGCCGCAGCAGACATGGTGCGAAACCGTAGCAAACTAGAGGAGATGGCGAGAGACGGACGCAGTCGGGCCTGAAGCAGGAAGACGGAGGGAGGAACACGAGCAGAATGTCGTCCGGGAAGAGGAAATGAGTCCCGCTAACAGGTAAGCCGACTTTGAGGAGCAAACCGGCGATGGGAGGAAAGATAAAAGAACGGCGACAAGGAGGAAGAGAGACGACGGCGCGATGTCGGGCAGAAACCAAAATCGACGCCGGCTGTTGTGTTCTACTAACTTCGGTACCTCGAAAAATATCAGCCACACGACTGAGTTAGCAATTTGCGCTGTGTATGCACCGCATTCGGCAATAATTGTTATTGCGAATGGCAAAATTGATATCTGCCCCAATGTGATGGCTGTCGACACCGATGGCTTGGTGGGCAAGCTGCGCGGTTAATATGCCGTAACTGCGGCGTGTACGTCTACGTGCGGCTCAGAAGTGAGCGACTCGGCGACCCAACAAACAGGTGGCCCCCATCTCGCACTCAATTCTTTCAAGCGCGCCGCCCCGACCAATGGTCCCAACCCGTACGGCCTGTAATTGCTCCGATTATTTTCTACAAATCAATTTATACATGTCACAGTCCGCAGTCTGCAGTCTGCACTGGAAAACTCAGTGGAATATTTAGGCTCAGTGTCCGGAGCGTTGACAGCAATCCGAAGGTTGAGTTGGCCAGAGTTATTGAGGTTTTTGTTGAACGTCATTGCGCGTTGTTTGGCCTTTTGGCCTTTTTGGGGGGGGTTGTGACTTTTCGACGGGACGCCCTCCTCCACCTTTTTCTCCACCAGCCATTCTTGATCCGTGCTCCGCGTTCGCTTGACTTCCATGAATATGAATACTATGTATGATAGACAGTCTAAACGGGAGGCGTTGCAACTCCACATTGTTGGGTCGTAGAGAGTCCATATAATAATAACAATAATAATAATTAGAATTCCGATCTGCAATGTTTCACGATACCTTCTGAGACTGTCTTTGATTAGCTCGGATTTACCTTTGGCCAAACCTTGCCTCGTTGACGTCCCTGGAGCTTATCATGCTATCGTATGCTATTATAATAATATTACATATAAAAAGCAATATCGTCGGACCATGCCACAGTCGCATGTTACCATCGTCGCATCTGCGATAAGGAATATAAATTGTTATTTAATATATGGTCAGCATTCTCATTAACGTACAGTTACAATCTTATTTCCAAAATCCGAACACATATTATAATATTAACTCCTGATCCCTTGGGTAATATTTAAACCGCAATAACACAATTAATCCACCAGGGGCGCCTACGTAAAAACACGCACATTGAATAACCACAACTACAATTCCAATACCGTCCCTCACAACCGTACTTAACCACCGAAACCGTACAAGGTGCGGCCCTGTCTCTTGAGGGCGTAGACGACATCAAGCGACGTCACGGTCTTACGTTTGGCGTGCTCAGTGTAGGTGACAGCGTCTCGGATCACGCTCTCCAGGAAAGACTTAAGGACACCGCGAGTCTCTTCGTAGATCAAGGCCGAGATACGCTTGACACCACCACGGCGCGCGAGACGTCGAATAGCGGGCTTGGTGATACCCTGGATGTTGTCTCGTAGAATCTTACGATGTCGCTTGGCACCACTATGACGTGTCAGCACTGTTTGGACTTTAAAAGGTGTGGCGCAGATGTGCGGCGGTGCAACGCATCAAAAGGTCATGTGCGGGTCTGCACCGCCACGTCTCTATGTGACGGGACCACACCACCATCACCAAGTCGGACTCACCCTTTACCCAAGCCTTTTCCACCTTTGCCGCGTCTGCAGTCAAAACAACGCCGTCAGCACCACATACTCCAAAAATCGAAGCTGCCTTAGATGGCATCCAAATGATGAGAAAAACGTACCCAGACATGCTTTGCTACAGAAAATAAAAAAGTTTGATAAAAAAGGTGCGGATGGACGGAATAAACAGAGTCCAACAGGCGAGCAAGTGGGCAGAAGAGAGTGTGTGGCAAAAGAGAACGAATATAAGTGCAGGCACGAGGGGGGTGCGTGGGTATTTATAAGTGTGAGTGCGCGAGATCCATCAACTGCTCCATCGCATTAACTAACACACTACGGCTTGCCTGCGCATCATCAGAAAATGAAGCGCATCAATTTACTGCCTGAGAGCGTGCGGGAGGTGCTGCTGGCGAATCAGCGCCCGGTCTCGAGCAGACCGCCAAAACTCAGAAAAAGGCTGCCAAATTTCGGACACTTTGCGTCACATATTTCGTTCGCGGTTTAATCTGGCTTGTTCGCCCGCTAAGCCACCTGACCTTTTTGTTTACCCATCGCGTCGCGTAGGAATCCCTGGGCTAGGGTTTGCAGCTAGTATCTTTTCAGATATACATCAATTCTTGTGGGTGCGATGGATTTCTCTGGCGTTCTTAGCAGTGTCGACTTTGGTAGGGCAGCAGAACTTGTAATTCATCATCATTGTGTCATAATTAAGTCGATCTACATAGCATCATTCATGATTACAATACAAGCTGTCTCGGTACTGTACATCTATTCAATACCATACAACTCCTTCAACTTGTAATTCAACTTAACTGCATCAAGCTCGTCCTGCAACTTCTTGCGCTCATCTTCCTCAACCCAGCTCATATCAATAGCATCCTGAGCAATCTTCACCCACTCCGCAACGCTGAGTCCCATCTCCTTCTCAACAGCGTCGTAATTCTCCTCAATATAAGTGCTGCCAAAGTACGATGGATCGTCACTGTTGAAGCAGATTTTGCAGTTGGCATCAAGATACTGTCGAATTGGCGAGTGCGGAATAGACTCGGTAACCTTCAGCAAGACGTTCGAAATCGGACACATGGTCACCCCGACCTTCTTATCCGCGAGAAGCTTGACCACTTCAGGGTCTGATCGCGCACCGATACCGTGGTCACAGCGCTCAATGCCGAGAAGTTCAATCGAGTCTCTGACGTACTCTGGCGGACCGATCTCTCCAGCATGAGATGTAACGTGCCAGCCCTGCTCCTTCGCAAACTTGAAAATATCAACATACAGCGACGGTGGGCATCCTGCCTCGCTCGAACTCATGCCAATGCCCTTGATGTACTTCTTGAACACCACAGCCTGCTTCAACAAGTCCATCATATTCTCCGGCGAGAAGTGACGCAGCAGACAAAGAATCAAGTCGCTAGTAATTCCGAAATCCTTCTCGGCCTGCACACAGCCTTCATGCAACCCCATGACGATTTCCTCGAGAGGGACGCCACGGTTGGTGTGCTCCTGCGCCTCGAAGAACAGTTCCGCATGACGGAGGTTGCTGGTGGAAACCCGCTTAAAGTACGAGTAGATTAAATCGTAGAAATCACGCCGGGTGCGAAACACCTTGTGGCCCATATAGTATAGGTCGAGAAATTCCTGCAAGCTGTTGAACACAGAAGCCTTGCGAATATCCTCCGGAGAATCAAATGGAATCGGCACATTGTTGCGCTTGGCGATTTCAAACATCAACTCAGGCTCAAGCGATCCTAGGTAATTGATTAGAAATGTTCAATCTTTATCGCAAGACTTGCAATTTCTCGCATCCCTCACCGCCGCTCTGCTTAGCTTCGTCTTATCGGTTCGTACCTTCGAGATGCATATGCAATTCGACCTTTGGCAGGTCGTGAATGAATTGCAGCTTCGTTTTCTTATCCATTGCGAATTCTGTTGATTGCAGTGATCCAAAAACAATAGTCTAGTCGGGCGACTGACAGAGAAGACCTCGCCGGCCTCCGAGAACAGTGCCTTTATACAGTTCATCATGGCGTGCGGGTACGGACTGTTCGCTGCGTATTGATCGTACCTTGACTCGCAGTTTGAGGAGTCAACCACTTATCGACTTTCCTCGGCCGCCGGCGGGAAATCTGTACGTTTAAATTTGTAACAGCCACGCTATTTTGCGTTTATGCCACTTCAGGCGGAACTTCTACGAAGCGATAAGGGAACCGCTCCATATTACACTTTCAGATCCACATGGTTTAAGTTCTCAAACCCTGTTAGCACGACTTAACCGTGGCTGACCCGAGTTGGTTAACGGTTATCCGGCATATGGCAGGAAAATATTCAATTTATAGTACTATTCAGTAGACTTAATGCGTCCGCTGTTGCTATTGTCTGATGGTTGTGGTATTGGTATCTTTAGATATATATCGCGATGGTAAATGTCAGTGCGCTTGCCATAATTACAATTTTAATGGTAGCTTCAGTAGAAGATATATTCAGTATATGTTTGTCTCGCTAACGATCGCGATAAATGCAAATATCATTCATCAAATGAAAGATTAAATATATATAGTACTACACTTGGCGTAAGCAAATTACCAATGCCTATTCACAACAAACCCATACCAAACCAGATGCCGAAAACAAACGCCATGCCCAAACAAACATCTAATGCTGCGGTTTCCTGTATCATATATGCCCAAATAAATCTACAAATACTTTTTCGCCAGCATTTTTACCCGCTGATCGAACACTGCGCTCGTAATAGGCTGGTCCACGGAATAAAACGGCGACATCAAAGCTTTAACATATAAATCGTACAAGTCCACGAAAAATTGGCGTATAACATCATCTGCTCTTGTCTCATGAAGTAGAAGGAACTTGATATCTATCACCATGTTAGCAATCAACGGACTAATGCCGTGTCGGAGGACAAGTGCAGCTTACTTCCAGCGGTCATGTATGACGATATTAGGTAATTGTAAAATTTGTCAATAACTTTGAGATGCCTGGAAGATGGTCAGTAATACCGCATTATTGATGCTACTGCTATTGTCACTTACATTACATTTGTATTCCACTGCATCTCCTCGACGATATCTAATGACGAATGAACGATGAATGGGCACAATTGCTTCATATCCGCAGAAAACTACACAGCCCGTGAGAATCGCTTCCCAAGAAGCAGGTTCATATAGATCGAATCATACCTTTGGTCTTCCATCCCCCCCCTGACGATACGTGCCGAACTCGAGATCATATACCGCGTTGTCTTTTGTGCCAATAATTGCTAGATAAAACGACATCGTGACAAATTAAGCACTTTAGTTAATTAAATACGCCTTCGGACTGAGGCGATCGGTAATTGAATCACTGCTTAATCATAAGGCTGTTGCGAACCTACCAGAATCGCAAGCGATTACTAAAGTCAGAGCAGCATCTTGAATACGCCACAAATCGCTCTGGTTATGCGCGGATGAATCCATAGGCGTCACAGTTCCGCGCGTTGCCATCGGTTCATGTTCGCGCGGCGACGTGAAGGAACTTTAAATGTGAGGCTTGAAGAACGTCCAACCAAGTTGCCGAAAATTTCCAAAAAATTTCAAACGCCATCAAACCCGCGAGATTTCGGCTCTATTTGCACACAAACTCGCATCCAAGATAGTCAGAATAGCAACATGGTCTGGCCATTCGGAGGTTCCAGAAAGGACGCAGAGAGCCTGCCTGCACCGGTTACATCAAATGAGCCATTAGTAGTCGATCGAGCACCGACGACCAGTGACTCCAGCATGCCGCCATCAGAGTCAAAACCGCCTTCACCAGAGCTGCCGACATTTTTGTCAGCAGAGTCATTTGATGTCTCGAAGTTACATCCGCTGGCTGGGTTGGACAAGGGATTAGAGGCACTGGATTTGGAGGATGATGCATTGAGCGACTTGCCTGGATCAAAGGGTTTTCTGCCGTCACGAGGATGGTCTGACGACCTATGTTATGGATCCGGCACTATGTACATGAGTGGTATGTTCAATTTCAACAGATGTTATTAATCCTTTAGGAGCACAGTAAGTCTAACGTGGGGATTGTAGGTCTTGCTCTCGGTGGCGCTTACGGTTTAGCTGAAGGGCTACGGCAATCCCCGACCAGCGCGCCTGCAAAGTTGAAGCTCAACTCTGTTCTCAACGCCGTCACACGACGTGGCCCATACCTTGGTAACTCTGCCGGGATTCTCGCCATATCATACAATGTTTTTAATGGTTTGTTCGGTACGTATCTTTTTCAGTTGCACATTGCGACCTATTGGGAACTATTTTGGCTAATGATTTCACTGTTGCTGTATAGACGTCTACAGAAGCTACCACGATGCATACAATTCCATTGGTGCAGGATTCATAACCGGCATTCTGTATAGATCGACAAAAGGCATAAAGCCGATGGCTATCTCAGGCGCTCTCATGGGTACAGCTGCAGGCGTTTGGAGTTATCTAACAAGTGCAATTTGAAACAAAATGGGTGTTTGGTTCGGTTTTTGATGTATATTGTGGTTTCTCTTGCGCTTTGTTACATATGTCAAATTATAGCGCGTGGTGTATTTGTAAGGTCCTTAGGGTGATTGTTGGACCTACTGTTGTCCGCTTCTCTTGTTAGATATTGTATAACACACCCTCTTCTTTGTTGTCAGGCTACGGCCACGAATCCCGAATCATCTTGGATCTACCTTGTATTTCCAGTCGACATGGTTCACTACTCTTAAGAGTGATCAGCTTACGAATATAACAAGCATCTTTTTCCCAGAGGTCACAAACATTAACCAATTTAAATCTCATAACTGTAATTTATTATACACGCCTCTGTTTTTACCGACAGTATGCGATGATATTTCATACATGTTGGAATCGCATGTTGGTGCTCAATGAACATGCTTCGTCTTTTGCTTCTTTTCTTTTTTCTTGACAACAGGATCTGGTTGGGTAGCATTTTCACCAGCAGCAGCTACTGCTGCTCTCTGCTTCAGCATAGGTCCAATAAATGAGGTGTAGGCCACATATGTTCCGTAAACCGGAATCTATGTTCTCGTAAGTAATTCAAGACGCGGCTTCGTATTGGGTAGCTCAAAACTCACCACTAGGTAAAATATCCAGACCCAGCTCCGGCCGACAAGAAACCCGAGCAAGTCGCATCCCCATGTTACGTAGACAACGTCCCATAACCATTCTGTCAGCCCCGCTTGGCTGAGGTTTTCACCAGGATAGACCAAGGAGCCGTTTTGTTGAGAGTATTTCGGGCGGCCTAAAGACACCGATTAAGTAAAATGCTAATATAAACATACTATATGCAATGCAAAATGTACCTATTTTATCCAGCTGATATTCTATGATCCATGCTGGCAGCGAAAGGATGAGATATGATGTTATTGACCTCGGTCGTCTGAACAGTAAATATGAGAGAATATACATCGCGTTGATGATCGCAGATGCCGTGTGGAGGTTCTTGATGGCTGTTAGATTAGCCTGTGCTTGTTTCTTACCTGATGCGTTCGCCATGTCTATTTAATTCAAGAAATTGATAGTTGCAAATGTCCGAAAGAAGTTCGTAGCTGCTGCCGATTTTTTGGTTTTTTTGGTGAGGTCGAATGACATACAGTGAGGCTCTCCGAGGAGACAGGATGTAAAGAGGTCGATGCTCGATGACGTTTGATTAATTCACAGGGGTAATGCTCAGTTTATCCCCGTTTAAATTCGTAAGTGCAAAGCGCCGTGCTACTTACGTGATGTCAAGCTACACTTGACCGAGTCAGCTTTACCCCCTTCGCGAAAATATCCAGACATTACCGGGAGTAGACAAGCATATGTTGATCACACGCGAGACCTCAACTGTTTATACCAAGACGTCATGTCTGTCAGGTTAACTGCATCACTGTCGTCGACAGTCCGCAGAAACAAGCGGAAGCGCGATATTCTGGGATCCGAGGTCCTCCACGCGGCTGAAATTGAGCAGGATGGATCTGCTGGCGGAACGGACTCTGAAGTGTCTGGGTCTTTAAAGAGGAGGGAACTGAAACTGAAAATCACAAATCTGATTGTTGCTATCGGTTGATAATTATTTTAATTTTGCAAATTGGCGTGGTATGGTTCAGTGACTAACTGGGTGTTCTAGAGGGCGAAATGGCAGAATTGTCGGATATTACTATTGGCATAAGAACTGTCCTGTCAAGAATGTGGGATGCCGTGCCAGAGACCGGCACTCGACTGAATAGGGATGGAATCGCGGAATTGTTGCGTTTTCGCAAAGTAAGCTGGACGTTCCACTAACGAAGATTATACTAATATTGATCTGGTAGTCCATACCACCAATCGTCATGATATCTCACTTGCACGCCTTATTCCCATCTGATCCAACATTTATTGACCGAGAACTTCAACGTGTTGCAGAGCAGGGACTTGTTAGAAAAATGGTCGTCAATCAAAATGCCGGCGACATGGTTATTGAGAGTAAAGACTACTTTCGGATTCTCCGCGGGATGAAGCACACCGGCAAAGCGTCTAGCGTCGAGGCATTTGGTACGATTGTTGGAAGCTATTGTATGTTTAACGTACAAGCTAACAGAGATACCAGACAAATTCGAAGGCCTTCTGAAATCGAAACCTGCAGTCACCCGGCTCGCGAAGGAAGACCTTGCTGAGGCGGCCATAACAGAGGAAGAAGGGATCCGGGACCTCCTAAGTGTCGGTTTTCTAGTTCTTTCAGGAATACCCGGCGTGTACCTTATTTCGATCCCAAACGTAGGCTCTTTTCTCAAACTGGCTTTCCGTACTCGGAAGTGGATGGTCAATATACTCGCCAAAACGAAGTGGAAGGAAATGCTTGAAAAATTAATTCATGAACGGTGGGATGCCAATGTAAAGGCTCGCTGGCGAGAATTCAGAGGCGTTAGATTTGATTGGGTGATGATGGAAGTAAAAGGCGGTGGATGGTGCGAACCATTTGGAACGCCTGGTGGTCGTGGATGGAAGTTGACCGGGAAGAAAGAATAGTGTATATACTTTATCGGGATTGTAAATATTTAGACTACGTTGGCAATTCTGTACATATGGGATTTGGTTAATATATTACTAGTTTAATGATAAACGCTTGTCTAAATTACTGACCAAGGAACAGAAGTTGGCCGCATTATTCAGGGGTATATGCCGGGCGATTGAGGCTTTCGAGGCGTACCTTGCCTGCCCAAACAAACCATTTCCGCATTGCCTTGAGATCTCGTGCAATCAGTATTAGAGGTCATTTTCATCGAAGCATGAGCAACTTAGCCGAGTCAGCAACGGCTGAGATCACTGATGTTTCTTCACTGACATTCATCGCAGAAGGCGCCGCCAACATTATTTACAAAATCAGCGACCATCAACACGTGAGGTTACTTCCCTAACGATAATTCCCATATAACTAATTATTTAAACAGTCAGTCTACCTCCTGCGACTTCGCAAGAAGCTGCCGTTTCAACCGTCTACTCGAGACGTGTACTCCTTCAACCGTGACCACATACTTCCACTCTTCGCACCCGACATGGTCGCGTCCATGCAGCTCGTCAAAGTCGACGGGGCTGTTCTTCAGCAATTAAACAAGGGACTTGCTGTTCTCGAGAGAGAAGGTATCCGGGATCAAAAACGTCACGGCACAGTACTAGACGCCGGTGAATCATACGGGATCTTAGTCGAGAATATGACAGCAGAAAGTGTACGTTCAGACCTCCCCATGAAGTTCTCGGGACGCGAGGAAATAATGGGCAGTAGTGGGGTGCTGAGTTACGCGGTCCGAGAAGATCGAGGAAAGAATTTAGAAGTCGCAGTGCTGGAATTTAAGCCAAAGTGGCTGACCCAGTCAAAGGACGCGCCTGCGAACTGGAAATATTGCCGGACTTGCGCACTACGTCGGTATCGAGCAAAAGATGCATCGGAATATGCTTTTTGTCCGCTGGACTTGGTTTCTGGGTCAAGAAAGCGAGTCGAGAAGTCGGTCCGTGCTCTGTTGCCTAACCAGCTTGATATCAAAAGTGGGACGATGTTGACGGTGGAGAGATTACGGAGGATACTGACTGACTTCATTATAAATACTGAAGTGTTTAAGACTTTGGCGCATATACAAGATAACATGGACAAATATGGAGTAATGGATGCATCTGGCTCGGAAGAATCTACGAATTTTTTGACTGCGATGACGGTCAGGGATTGCACCGCATTTGTGCGGATTATATATAAGGAGTTGGACGAAGACAAGACCTCGGATATTAAAGAATACTATGCTGATGGACGCAGCACGCATATGGAAGTTGACGGCTATTATTTTGCGGTCAGCTGTCGGTTAGCTGACCTGGATATCAAAGACGGAAGTGGGACGAAACGCTCTTATTGGCAAAGTATCGAGAACAATTTAAATGTAGGCGGCTGGTACACCTCCGACGACGCTTTAATTGCGCCATGCAGGTAGTTAGGATAAATAAAATCAACTTTTTTTTCATGACAAACACAAAGATGACAATATTATAAATCAATCACTGGTCATGCAATCCAAAAAATTCCAAATATACAACAACAAAGCCTGCATTAACGCTCGACAAGACAAAATGATAGTACAGTCGTCCGCTATATCCCACACCAATATATTGCCGACATTTGCTTATGCCTTTCTGACTTGTTTGCTTCGCATCCTTCTGAGCTCCTTCTCCCGCTCCTTCACTTGCGCCTTCCGCTGCTCCTCGGCAGTCAACTTAGAAATTTCCTGCTTCTGCTCCCTCTTCTCTTTGGCACGCTGCTTAGCGAGCTCCTCAGCTTTCTCATCGTCAGCGACCTTCTTTAATTTCCGAATTTCGTCGTCACGAGTGGCCTTCAACTTTCTCGAGACCTCTGGCCTCCAATGAGCCTTGGCGACGGCAACATCGATAGTGTTGAGGAACGCGTTGAGGAGTTGCGCGGTGCTCTGCTCTTCTTCTGGAGTCTTGGCGATTTTGATAGAAAGCAGGGCGCGCTTTGTAGGGACATATTCCTCCAAACTAGATCATGTTAGAGACAAGCAAATATATTGGGCGACCAAATAAGTGGGACATACGTCTTCGGTCTGTTGACAGGCAGGTCACTGATGACCAGGTACTGCAACACGCTCTCGGCAGCCTTGACAGCAGCCAAAAATTCTGGGGTGAAAAAGGTCTCAGTGACCTCAGCAGCCTCGGACATAACAGTGAAGGAAACCGGCAACTTGGGATGATCTGAGGTCTTCGTGAGCGACAAATCGTAGCTTTCCTCACGTACACGCTTCATGATGTCCTTGTTGACAATAGCAAAGACAAAGCCGTCGTAAGACGACTTTTCGGAGTCAGTCGGTCTCGCGATGATTTCCACGAGGTCTTTCGGTGGTTCGGTACCGAACAAGAAGGAGAACACGTAATCGAAGACCATCATGATGATGTTGTGTCTGGTAAGCATAGTGATCTTTCCATGGAGCATGCTGATGTTGACACGACCCGTAGCATAGAAGACGTAATCGACAGGGCTAATTCGCTTGAGATACTTCGACACGGGTATATTGGAAGTCTCCATTGTCGTGACGCTTTCGTCGAATCCGACCTGGAAGAACTGGGACCGGAAAACCTCGAGCTGGGCTTTGATCCAGTTTGTCGCCTTTCTCTTGTTCCAAGTATTACCGGTCACATGAAGTGCGATAAATGCGACAACAATGGTAAAGAACCAGATCTCGTTCATCCAGTTGTAGTTCCATACTCGGGACAACAACGGTAGAGCATAGAACTGCTCTACAGTCATGTTATTTCGCAATGGGGGCCTAGTCATCACATTATGATCTGCTAACGCGAATTACTGAAAGCTTACCCATTGAGAGCCGTAGCTTGAGGAGAAGACGTTGTTGTGGCAGCTTGATCGGTTGTGGGTCGATAAGACTTGAATTCGTCGACTGCAGAAACAGCCGAGACAATTGCGGCAATGGCAAGGCCGACCTTCGCAATTGAAGAACCCATCGTTATATGTTAAGATGGGACCGGTGGTGTGACACGACGACGGTGATGGGGGTTTTGGTTCTTCTGAGTTTAACAGGTGTCGACGACAGTGGGTGTCTCGCGAATCGACAATCGACGGTTTTTTCCCGTCATTTGTGTCGACGGACCACGCCCGACATTGTCACATAGACCCTAGGGTTCTATTCTGAACAAAACAGAAAGCCCGATAATTTATATATTTTCGTAAATTCATTGTCCAAGGGGAACTAGTACATTTATCTTTACGCTCGGCTTAATAGCCGGTGATTGATTATTCAGATTGCAAACGAGATATCCAACTACGCCGTGCGAATTAATAGCAAGCTGAGCTGCCAATTACAAAGCACGACTGGGGTAATTCTCAATAAAAATCCTTAGGAACTTATTCAAATTTTGCACCCGGTCCAATACTACATAATATACATGCTACCATCCACAAGGTCAGAGATATACCCAGGCAAATATTTACAGACGCACCAAACGCCCACCCCAACCAATACCAACCATGTATTTTTAAACATTCATGAAAACTGGTTATGTCGAGGATCATATCTTGCCTGGTCAAGTCCCTCTACTTCAATCTGCTGATATTCCGATAATCGCGCATCTTCGTCATCGTCGCAACCTCCATTCAAAAGCTTCTGCTCAAGTTTACTTTGTAGCTTTTCCAATTCTTCCTGAACGACTCTGTTTATTTCTTCAGGTAACCGTGCAGCCTCCCATCGGATCCGATTTAGTCGCGCAGTCTCGTAATCTTTGTCGTATGACGCCGACTTAACCCGATATTCTGCCCGTCGTCGCTCATCATCCTCGCTCCATGCTCTAAAATCACGTATTGCTTTGGACATCAATTTCTCGCTATCGAAAGCAGTTAGAGCGCGGGTATACCGCGGAGCTGTCAATTCCGGCGCGGTCGTCCTTGCTAATTGTTGCAATTTCTAACACTATGATCAGCTGAATCCAGGGCTAGTAACACAGAAACAAAAACAAACCATGCGGCATTCTGTCGATCCACCAACACACGCCTTTAAGACTTTGAGGACTCCAGCCTCGTACTCGTCATCCGACAAATACTCCGTCCCTCTAAACCCAGATCCAAAATACGTACTTAAGTACGCCTGACAGATGTAAAAAAGATTACTCTCCATAGCAGCAACGGGCGCAGGCACATACACCGGCTTTTCCGGAAGCTCAGGACATGCAATGGCATCCAGCCTCCTCTTGACATTGGCCCTTATCGTCGCGACGCGGGCCGAGGTTTTCGCGGTATCGTACAACGGCGCCAATTTCTCGTCCCCTCGCTCCTGCCGCGCTTTCTCGAGAGCGAGTTGTGATGCCTTTTCGCGCCAGCGTCGAGTCGTCAGTTTCGAGAGAGTTTTAGGGGAGAGCGGACGGCGGGGTTGGAGGCTTTCGAGGGCGAGTCTGTGGGCTTCGTCCCCTCGGCCGGCGAAGAGTTGGAGGTGCTGTCTGATTGTTACGTCGCGTCGTTTGGCGCGGAATGTAGACGTGCATGTTGGCACTGGACACGGCGAGCTTCGTAAGCCTGTAGTAGCTAAGGTAGAGGATGCTGATGTTTGTGTAGAAGTCATGTTGATGCTCAGATGTCTAGTGTATTCCGACGAGTACGGCGACGTTTCGCATGCGGCTTTGAGTCTTCACCGCAGCAGCCAATGCTTCCACATGCAAATATTAAACACCAACGCCTACAAGTTTTAAAACTTGTTTCTGGAGCCGACTTCAGAGCTTTCGGAGCGACCAGTTGCTGACCGAGTTCGAAAGAGCAGACTGTAAGTGACGACATGCAATGCCGAAGAGCTCCAAGCTGGCGTGCGGCGCTTTTGTGACAGGTGATCTGAATACTCTTGCCAATCACGTCATGTGACGAAAGTGTCAGCAACTGAATTCGGGTTTGGGTAAATTCGTCAAACCGCATTTGAGCTCATAAAAGGTCATAAGTCGCCGTCTTGAGGGTGTAGTACCTAGTGAAGTAACTTGCCTGTGATACAGATTATCCGAAGAGCAATGTCATACGGCGGACACTGTCCGGAAAAAAATGGGGGCCTTCATTGTGAATTCAAGCAAAGTTTGAACAAAGTTATATTATTTCGCCGATTATTACATGCATATACCATAACACAGATTGATCCAGCCAACACATTTGCAAATTACACCATATAGATTTAGATTACGACGATGACGACGATTACGACAAGTTAATACTGACAGTTTTGACTTGCGTGTAGTTTCTGAGCGCCTCCTTTCCGAGTTCACGACCGATGCCGGACTCTCCGTATCCACCAAATGGCAGTGCCCAATGGAGAGTGTTGTACCTGTTGACCCAGACAGTGCCAGCCCGGAGTCTGTTGGCAACTTCCATAGCAGTGCTGAGCGATCCGGTGTGGACAGCGGACGCAAGACCATAAGTAGTCGAGTTTCCCTTACTGATTGCGTCATCGACGTCCTTGAACTTGGCGATAGAGCAAACGGGACCGAAGATCTCCTCCTTCATGATGCGCATATCTTCTGTGACGTTAGAAAATACGGTGGGCTTGATGAAGTAGCCCTCGTTGCCGTGCCGCTCACCACCAACCTCAACCTTGGCACCCTCCTTCTTGCCAAGCTCGACGTATGACATGATGCGGTTGTACTGGGCTTCGGAGACCTGGGCACCCTGGAAAGTGGCCTCGTCGAATGGATTGCCGACAACATTGGCCTCTGCACGCTTCTTAAAGGCCTCAATGACTTTGTCGTAGATACTTTCCTGGACGTAGATACGGGAGCCGGCGCAGCAGCACTGCCCGGCGTTGTAGTAAATACCGAAGTTGATCCACTCAACAGCGCGGTCGATGTCGGCATCTTCAAAAACGATGTTGGGTGACTTCCCGCCGAGCTCGAGCGTAACCTTCTTCAAATTAGACTCAGCGGCAGCCTTCATGATCTGTCGTCCGACGAGAGTCGAGCCGGTGAAAGCGACTTTGTGAATCTTCATGTGAGAAGCAATGGCGGCCCCAGCCGTTCTACCGAAGCCTATGGGATTATTTTAGTAAACTACATAACTGACGTGTAACTAAACACTCACCAGAGAGAATGTTAATGACACCTGGAGGGAAACCAGCCTCCTTGCACAGCTTTGCAGCGAACAAGCCTCCGAGAGGAGTCTGTTCAGCAGTCTTCAAAACGACGGTGTTGCCGCACGCAATGGCAGGTCCGATCTTCCATGCCCACATGAGCAACGGGAAATTCCATGGGATGATCTGTCCACAGACACCGATGGGTTCCTGCTTGGTGAAATTAAACGACTCGGAGTTGGTCTCGATGACCTTACCGTGGATCTTATCGGCCCAGCCGCCGTAGTATCGAAGGCAGCCAATGCACGCACCGATATCACCCTTGGCAAGTTGGATGGCTTTGCCATTGTCGAAAGCCTCAATGGAAGCTAGGATTGTGAGATTCTCCTCGAAAAGATCAGCGAGCTTGAGGAGCAGGTGCCCTCGATCAGCAGAGGACATCTTAGACCAGGGCCCATCGTAAAAAGCCGTCTCAGCAGCATCGACCGCGATATCAACGTCAGCCGCGGTAGCTTCATGGACCATACCAACAACATTGCCGGTACTATTGCAATTAGTTCGGACGAATCAAGTCTAGTTGCATTAATCAGACATACGAAGGATTGACAACCTCGAAGGCCTTTCCTTCCTTGCCTGTGACGAACTCGCCGTTGATGAACAGGCCAAGAGGTTGCTCATAGTCCACACCGTTGGGTAGTTTGAACTTCTGAAAGAGGGGGACAGACGCAGTCGAAGACATCGTGGATAAAGATGAGTAACTCAATAAGTGTTTAGACAGAGTAGGCAAACAATTGGATCAAGATCGGACGATCTAGAGAGAAAAAAGGAGGCGAATGGATGACGCGGAGCAAGTCGTTATATTTACGACGGGTGACGACAGAGCCTCGTGCGGGGACGACGGGGTCCCGTCGTGCCCGCCGAATACATGTCGCCGTTGAGGTGAGGTCTCCAGATCGACAAATAGGCTGCACGTTCGCCGGTGCAAATGATCCCCGGAACTGCAATGCGGGGGACTCCCCTGCGGCTTATTCACAATTTCGGGCAGTCACAACCACAAGTGCGACATACTCTCGAGAGATGTGCCCAAATGTATGTTCTCACCGTCTTAAGGATCCGCTGATGCGTTCATGAGGGGAAGGCTGCGACTGGGAGCTGCGGCCGTGACGAGAAGTGCGCAGGGTCGGGCCACCGGCGACACGGGCGTTGACGTCAGTGACGCATTGGAATCTTTTCATATCTTAAGGTCCGTCTACATTACACAATCAGACTTACGGCTCAATTATCTATCGACCAACAACAATCTTGGCGCATGATCTTGTCCTCAGCAATCCTGTCACGGTGTAGTTTAGTGTATTTGGCCATCAGGAGTTCCTGAATTGGATCATCCGATCCCGGATCGACGTTCTCGTAGATGCGAACTGTAGATTCCCGACCCCGTTCCTTATTGATCCAACTACGAGCAAAAATAATTACGATCGCAACGTAGCAGCTCTCGCATTCGTGTCTGCTCAGTCACTCCGGTGAAACGCGACCGTCGACCGCCGTCTGGCGTGCTTTTCACTGTTGCGGCCGCGTACTTTCGCCTGTGCTGGCGCTGGTCCAGCGTGTGAACGCTCGGCTGTTGGCTTCAACTCAGCTGCTCCGTGCCCTCGCTCGGACGCGGATCTGAACAGCTGCAGCCGGGTCTTTCCGCTGCCGCCTCCGCTGCTGCCATCGGTCCCGCTGCCCAATCGTTTCCAGATACTTCCGCCGGATCCACTCGAACTCTCCTCCTTACTGCTGCTGCTGTGGCCGCCACTACTCTCCTCCGTCTGCAACGAAGCATAAGCGAACGTTGCACTGCTCGTCAGCGACCGCAGCAGGCTCTTATTTCGTCGGACCCCACCTATCTCGTCCTCCGGTCTGGTTGTCCCGGTCGTACCGTTCTCCTGCTGCTCGTCAGCATTAGTGTTATCGTTGCTGCTACTGGCCATCAGGAACTTCATCACTCCGCCTCTCGGAGTGCCGGACCTGCTCAAAAACGTAGGCCGCCGCTCCAGTGTCGGTGCGGGTCGCGTCGTACTCTCATTCGCAGTCGCCTCGCCGGTGCTGGTCGAACTCGACACCTCCTGGCTCGCATTGTCAATTGTACTCGCCTGCGGAATCGTGCTTGTATTGATAGTCGTGCGCTCCATCGTGATTGACGTACCTAATACTTGCTGCTGCTCTTGGTTTTCCGGCGTTTCTCGCAGGATTCGCTGCTGGATTCGAGAGCGGGATACATTTAACGAGTCCGAACGAGTGGGAAAACCGGCTGGCCGCTGACTCTCTTCTTCGGCCCCTTTAGTACCGCATTCTGTAGGAGCAGCATGAGCTTGATTCCTGACTTTGCGAAGCGGTGATTGTGCGGGCAGGTCGTCTTTGAATAGCTGGATGCTCAAGTCCGGCCGTCGCCAACGTGCAGAAGCAGACGATATTGATGGAGCGGGCGAGGCGGTTGTTGATGATGCCGTCGTAAATGATACAGGAGAGGCAGACTGCAGACCTGACGACGACCCCGCTGCTCGTGGCGCAGTTGACGTCGGTGGTGATGAATGGACTTGCATATGCGCTACCTCTGTTGTTGGTGTGGGCGGGTAAAGTCGCGGTGCTGGTAACAGCGGGGCAGATTTCTGTGAAGCTGAAGCTGCGAGGAAAGAAATCGTGTTGTGACTGCTAATGTCAGCATTTATTTGAGTCAAGTGAATAAATTCAGAACGGAAATACCATCTTAATGAAATTCGCGCGGCTCCTGTCTCCGTGGCCTGAACGATCCAATCTCGCAGGATCTCTTCCACCGGCAATCCAAACAACAACGACATTATCGTAGCTTCCCTTTTCGAAGTATTAGTCATTAGCCTAATATATGACAATACCAAATACTCACAAATAGTAAGCATTTGTCCGATATATTTCTCTCGCCTCCTTGATGAGGCCAGACCCGATCAGTATCCCAGTCGCTAAATGCACAGCCTCGACATCATCGCCAAAAGCGTCCTTATCCCTAAACAGCACTGTATCCGTAAATATCCGTGCCATCTGCTGCTTTTCATTACTAGGTCCCGGTGACAACGTGTCATGTTGCAACGCAACAAGATGCATGGCGTACACCAGCCACGATATCGAGACCGTCATATTCCGCGTCGCAGTGCTCGCTTGTAACGACGTCAGCGCCAGTTCAAGACCACGGACAGGATTATTCCCGCCTGCATCGCGGAGCCAGATGTTCAGGATTACGCGAACGAACGCGGAGGAGGTGGCGGGTGTGCCGGTTAGCACTTGCTGACGCTCCCACGCTACTAGATCTCGTACTGAGGTCCCTGCATATGCTGGTGGCCAACCAAAGAGTATTTCCAGTATCGTTCTTGGCGTTGACGGTGCAGATGGCGGGAGATCCAGACCAGTGTCTGAGCCTTGCATAAGTTCGCCTAAATGACCAAACAGGCAGTCTGGCAGAATCGGCTGCGGCATGGCGAGCTCTTGGCCTGCTTGCTCTTGAAAGTCAACCCCTTCAGTCGTGAATGTGTCCGGAAGCAATAATTGTTGTTGCTGTCCTCGTGTTGCTGTCATGGTCACGTCCGCCTCTGTCAATGTCCATATCGGAGACGTGACTCGGATTGCTGTAGCGGGAAATGAAGGCTGCTCGTTGTCATCGCCTTCCGTGACGTCTTCGTTCATCTCTTCAGTCGAGTTAGCTGCGAGAGCTTCTCGCGTTCCTCCGACAGCTACAGCACTCTCATCACGATCGGGAGACTGATTAAGATAATACGCAAGCAAATCTGATGACTTCCGCCTCAATATGCTCCCTTCCTTGTCTTGTCCCGTTGTACCAGACGACCGTACTCTTGGCGGCGACAAGGTGAACGATTTCGGCGTATGCGGTATTCGCGCTGAACTCGATCTCGCAATCGTGTCCAACTGGGCATTGGCGTTCAATATCTCTGTGCAGTGGAGCAAGTCGTAGATGTGGAGCTGCATGGCGCTGTCGAGCACCCACGCCATTCCCTCGTCCCGATGGAGATCGACAGCCACAATCTGTGTTCCTTCTGGTGTCCGAATGGTTTCCTGAGCGCCGTTGTTCCGTCGTACGTCGTATATTATTAATGAGCTATGGCGTTAGCCTCGTCCCGATTATATGCACGCAAGCTATCTTACTTTCCAACAAACTGAACGACACGACCGTTTTTACTCCATTTCAGAAACCTGTCGCCGCTTCTGGCACCGCTCACAGAAACGCCATGGCGCAACCGGCGGATCAGATTCACGGATTTTCTGACATTAACACACCACACTTGGACCTCTTCCTCGCTTTCACTCGTCTCATCTTGACCTACATCTATGGGATTCGGAATTGGCGAGTGGAGTATTGCAAGCATAAGTGACTCGGGGTCAGTAGACGTAGGATGAAACGCCAATGTTGCCGCAGGCCGCCCGGCAAGATCAGGCAATGTATGTAGCAAGTCGGGGACAAACAGGTTATCCGAATCTTTATTATTCTCCGGCGACAGTCGACAAAGAAACGTGCGACCCGAGGCACACGCCACTGCAAACACATCCGCATCATGCGGACTCGACGCGACCGCTTTCACTTCTGATTGATCTGGAGTAGCGAAGACATGTGTTGACGGTGGCGAAAAAGGGTCAGATAGATCAACTATTGCTAGCCGGGATGTGGGGAGCCCTGCATGGCATTAGCAAATGCTGCATTGACGTAATGCAACCACTCACCAAAAACTATCTCACGGCCTTCCATGTCCCAGCAACATGGCACACTTTGTAAATCTGATTTTGAATCCGCACATACGACTGTTCGTTCGCAAACACATATAAGGTCTTCCGGCTCGGCTTCGGCGATATACCGCCAGACGGAGACCGCAAGCTGCGGACTCGTTTGCACACATGCGAAAGCGGAAGAGTCGCGTGGACGGGGATATACATATGAGAGCGCATCGAAGGCTGCCGGCTGTCGTTGTGGACTCAGATTTGTCGGGGAGAGGAAGTGGAGAGTGGTATCATCGCGGAGGAGCAGGGCTCCCGCTGGCAGAACGTGGAGAGAGACAGGTATCCGTGGCGGTCCCATTTTATGAGATGACATTTAATTCTATTTAAGGAACGACAGAGACTGCGGTGAGGAGAGGACGAAGCACCATGCTGGAATTGTGGACTATAGAGAGCTGAGAACGTTGTTAGTGTGGCCACGCTGACCCTGATGAGGAATGTGAATGCAGACTTGCGGATAGCAAACAGGAGGTGAAGCAGGGTAAAGCAGGCAATGAGCAGAAATGCACTCGACGTAGCCGGGGGAGTTCGTCGTTGCTAGGGTGTTTGGTTTCTGGTGCAATAGTGGTCCAAATTAAAGCACCAGGGGCAAGCGTGCGGCGCAGACGCGTGTACGCGGGTAACAAACTGTGCGCTCAATATGCCGTTGCTCGAACTTGCTGATTAAATTTCGCACACTAGGCTTCTCCGTCAATTCTCGTATGAGTGGCAGTGGTGCAGTGGATTTTCAACTCAATTCGATATGCTTCACATTGATTTAATACAACGCTTAAAATATGTACACCAAAATCCATAGTACTGCCAATACCGTACACAATCCGAATCAAATGCCGATCTAACTATATCGCCACATCTATATAGATATATACATCACAACAAATTGCCATAACCCATTGATAAATAAATACACTTACAAACACACACGAGTCCATAAATATTATACAAACCAATCTATGCAAACCAAGACGACAAAACAATCATTATGAAACCGAACCTCTCAAATCCAAAGCACAATACCAAACTCCGTAGCAAACTAAATAAATCGCATAACGGCATTCGAAATCTATGACTCCGACCCACTGCTGTTTGACGACGGGCCTCCTAGCCGCATAGCCTCCTCATCAATATTCCACTTCAACGACCGACTCCATTCCTCTGCCATTTCTAGAACATTGCCAAGCACCTTGTCCTCATCTACTGTCATACCACTGCTTATTCCGTACCGCGACGAAACCGTAGTAAGCGGATGCTGTGCGTCCTGAAAGGTAGTCTCTGTGTTATCGCCCGCCCCATGGAGTCTACCCGCTTCGTCGATGCCTGCGCCAAACATATCCTCCAAGTCCAACCCCATCCTGGTCATAAAATCATTACTATCAGTTACCATCTCCTCGTTTACGCCGTCGATGTCGTTTATGCTCATGAACGTACGCTTGGTCTGCCGGTGATCGTTCGGCGGAGATTTGCTATTGATGGGTTTTGCAAGTTGCGAGGATTGCTCGCTCAATGTCTGCGATGGCGTATCCATCTGACCAGCAAATATGATTGGATTTGGCACATTATGATTGGCTCGGTAATTCGCAGGCGTCGACGTAGCTTCAGGTGGTGATGAAAATTTTAAGCCAGAAGGTGGCTGAACCGTCGGCTGCGATGCTCCTGGGAAAGACTGGGACTTGGACTTGGACTGGGATTTAGACTGGGACTGGGACGCCGACTGAGACGCCGACTGCGACTGCGACAAAGTATGCAATTGCGGTCTAGGCGAGAACGGCAGCACCTTAGAATTGCTAGCGGCCTGCATCTTCTGACTCGGTCGCGCGACGGCTGGCTTCTGCAATGACTTTGCTGTCTTCGTAGCAGATTGTACAATCTTCGCTTGCATCTGGACCATCACCTTCTCTTCGTTATCTTCAAGCGTAGTCGTACTACTATTCGATAAATTTAATAGTGTACTTGTTCGAGGAGCGACATCAACCGCTGGTGCCGATTTATCTAGAGCAGCAGCCGACGTAGTCGTCGAAGACGGCGCCTTAGACATAAATCCTGCAGGTCTCACGTGATACACAAATGGCGATGCCGACGTCGGTGACTGAGTTTGCGGAGTCGCGAAGTCGCCCATTGACGTTGTATTTGTGACATTCGGAGCATTTGCACCAATGATCGGAGGTTTGAACTGCGGCGTATTGACAATCGTCTGTTGTGGAGCTCGCGGAACTAACGAGTCGTTAGTAGATTATTGTAGGAGAGCAAGATCACACCTACCAAACGCATCTATCAACAGTTCACGCTGAGCAAACGCAACTTCCGCCTGAGTATCAGGGTACAACGAGACTTCTCCAGGAGTAGCAGATGCAGTTGCAACATTCTGATCCTGATTATCTCCGGGATTAGACTCGATTTTGCGTCTCTTGTCGATCTCCCATTCCTCGGCTCTTACCCGACCAGCATCAGCACTAGCACGCTCTTTCTCCAGATCCTCGAGAGCCAATTTCTCTCGAATTTCTTTCATTGCCTGTTCTTCGCGTGCACGTTTCACAGCTTGATCGTGCTTCTTCTGCTCGGCTTGTTCCTTCTGCAGCTTCTGCTTTTCAGCTTTGGCACGTGCTTTCTCTTCCTTCACCGCAGCCTTCTCGGCTTGAATCCGCTCCTTCCTCTTCTTTGGAGGACCACCAGACTCGGCAGTTTGGCTTTCTTTCCGCTTCATCGGAGCTTTCTCCTTCTCAGGCTGCTTTGCCTCCGCCTTCGCAGTTGACTGCACATCGGTCCTGGATGGCATGTTCGGCCGAGGAGTGGGCGCAGCGGAAGGCAGGCCATGATCAATTGGCTGCGACAACATAGTCAGCTGTCTCTCAAACTCCAAAATGTCAGCATCTTTCTCGCGAAGATGTTGCTTGGGTCGGGATGTTGCTATCACGGACAGCGAAGTCGTAGTCGCAGTCTGTCCCCGACCTTGTGAACCCGTGGATGGCTGGCGTATGTCATACGAAACCTGGGAAGCGGCGGACAAGTGGCCGTTCGTCATCGAGCCTACTTGAACCCTACTTTTCTCAGCCAGGAAAGCCGGAGACGATTTTTTCTGCACGTTAGGCACAATTGCATGCACAGGGAATGACGCAGCTCGTTGGTGCTGATGGGACACTCCGTCTGACGTGACGGGGCTATTGTTTGCCGATATGGCCTGATCCACGGTATATGCATTAGGCACAGGTGATCCACGCCAAATCGGGGCCATTACGGGAGACTCCGAAGCACTGACTGGAGTCAACTGATTAATAGGCGGGTGACCTGTATCAGACATCAATCCCGACGCCTGTATGTGACTGGCACGACCTGCGGGTGCATTCAATATACTGGCTTGGATGTCTGACCAGTTGATTTGGGAGAACTCAAACGAGTCCTCTGGTAAATTGCGCTGCAGTTGGAATTGCTGGGGCGGTGATGGCTGTCGCTCCACGTGCTGTTGAGGAACAGACCGTAGCTGCTGTAATTCTTGCCGAAGCATCGGAACGGAAGACTGAGGTTG
Organism: Lipomyces mesembrius; assembly: GCA_038497805.1. NCBI lineage: Eukaryota > Fungi > Ascomycota > Lipomycetes > Lipomycetales > Lipomycetaceae > Lipomyces > Lipomyces mesembrius. The sequence goes on from MU972921.1 coordinate 226,041, forward strand.
AAACTGAGCCCGAATTTGTGGAGGCTGCGGTTGCGGCCATCTATAACCATTTTGTAGATTCACAGGGTCTGAACCTGGCTGCTGCGATGCCGTATGACCAAACGTAGATGGTGAAGAACGCGAGGCTACCTCTCTACGGTTTAGCGGTACGCTCTGTTGACCATAGGCCTGTGAAGCCGGCATTTGAGAAGACCTTTGAATAGAAGACTGTTGAGACACCTGATATGACGACGGTTGGTTCCATCCTTCCAGCCCGTCCCATCCACCCTGAAATAATGCAGCCGATGCAATATATGGCGCGTCGCCAGTTCTCATGTATTGCTCCGATATGCGCTGCACTCTCGAGAAATCTGGCGGACGGTGATTCGGGGACGGTGGACAGAGAAGCAGATCTGCTGTCGGGTCCGCAGAGTTCGATGAGGCAAGATCGTTGGCGAACAGGTCGACAAGCATGGCGTTGTTACTATTATTGGCGTCGTTGCTGGAAATGTAGTCATTGCGGCTAAACTCAGCCGTATTTGAGAACATAGCCTGCACGGCACTCGGATCAGCGGCAAAATAAGCAGCAGTCAACGGGTCATGAGCGTACTGCTGTTCAAGATATTGTTGCTGCTGAATGAACGCCTGTTCTAACTGCTGCTGATGTCGTTGCGATTGCTGAAGTTGCTGAGGCTGCTGTTGTCGTTGTCGTTGCTGCTGCTGACCCGGAAACTGCATCTGCATCTGCACCTGCTGCGAATGCCGCGGCATCATGGCCATTGCGGGATGCTTATGGTCATACTGCAAAGGTGAAGCGGGGATCTGCTGCTGTTGGATAAACGTTGCCGTCTTGTGGCCAGGGCCGGCGCGGTCAGGACCGTAGGCGGCTACATAGTTTGCGGCCATGTCTATGGCCTCAGAAATTGATGATCGTGTGTCGTCGTTGTGGCCGGATAGTTGAAGATAGCAGCTGGAGTAGAATTGTTGACGGTAGGCGGCGAAAACCTAGCGGCGAGTGCGGGCCGGGCGAGGGCCCACTAATATGATAATCGTTCTCTGGCGGAGAACCCTCGTCGGATAAGCTCCATCTTCGCATACCCACCATGGGACCATGAGAATTATACAATAGCCGCACAGCCGTAGCGCACTTGTAGCGTTTGAGCCGCAGCCTGGTCTGCCCACCTGTCGCCGGCAGAAGCAAGCCGCCCAGTTGACGGCTGTTCTCGCGTGAGTAGGCCCTGACTTTACTAATGGGCAAGTACAGCGCGAACAGTGTCAGCGTCTATGAACGAACCATCATGAATATCTCAGCAACTCAACATTATCAATCATCGTCAACATGTTCTGATACGATGCAGAGGCATTCAGTACTTGACAGCGGTTGTCCGTTAGAGAGATGATGGCGCGACGGGCTGCCCAGCGCCCTTGTATCAATAACGACAGTATATATTACAATTAGATAGCATTACGAATTACACCCACTAGTGCAAATATTTTGGAATCTAATATTCAATTTGCGATATACCAGCACTGTGTAGCGACGAGGTAGCAAGCGAGATGAATCTAGCCATGGAGAATCAGTCAGCATCGTTGGCTAGTACACACTCCTTTCCTCAGCTGATAGCAGCTAATCTCAATGAAAGAGTATGTATTGCTCGTCAGTCGCTGACGCTACTTTATCCTAATAACATGGCAATATGCAAATCTCGCAACCCAAGTGTAATACTTCGTTATTAATTGCGGCTTTATATACCTCACCTATAGCACGAGAAGGTTAGGGTTATCCAATTTAGCCGTCAGGAATGCACACTTACTTGTATTACTCGGCCACCAAACCTCGGATTTGAACATTACGAACAAAATACCGAGATCCGGTGGTACCGCGTTGCATGCCATCTGGCAAGACCAGATGGCAAGGAGACAAGCCTCAGCACATAGCCACTCCCTTCTGGAAGAAGGGCGAGTAGCTCGCCCGAAGGTCGTGTGACTGTGCTCGTATATGTATAGACTCTCGAGTTAAGCTCAAGAATCTATGAAAAGGAACATCCATTTGGACAAAGGTGTAGGGAAACTTCCTCCGGGCAAAACAAAAACCCAGTGGGAAATCAAATATTCCCGGAGGTAAAAACCTAACACTGTTCCGTATGAGCCTGACGGCTCTGACCCGATGCCCAATTTCGCATACGCGTCCCCGGAACTGGTACATATTGTCCAAGTGGCTTGGTTCTCGCCATCTTGGACTCACCTTGCTCCAGGGCGAATGAGCGTACTCGAATTAATCTCAGTACGTCAGGACTCCCCTCATGCCCCCAGATGAGAAGGTATTGCCGGACCAGTTGTGCTATCAAGCGGCTTGGTTCTCACCGTATTGGTCAGCTGGATCCAGGCTGTCCTCGCCCACATTCGAGTACGCGTCCCCAAGTGGCTTGGTTCTCGCCAT
>MU972922.1:0-189181 GCA_038497805.1 Lipomyces mesembrius
ATGTCCCGGTCGCACACAAGCCCGCAGTGTGAGCATCTGAACACCTTGCTACTACCAACATTGTTCAGAACGCCCACATGCTCCGCATGTCTTGGCTGTGTACGCCTCGCTGACCAGCACAAAGCGGCACGACGGGTATTCCTTGGCCTTGTTGAGAAGGCGTATCTGGAACCGGTAGTGGAGTAGCTTGACGGCGTGAGTCCCTCCGCGTCGGAACCTTGTGCGGTCTGGCGACTCGTAAATTCGTGTTACTGCGTAGTTCGAGATTGAGTGATTTGTTTAGTAGAGATTGCCTGTCTGTGCGCACCTCCGTGATCTCTCGATCGCGTCGGTTTCGGCGATAATCGAAGAAAGAAAACGCAACGTAACAAGTGCACGCCCAAACGCAGGGGGAGAATGCGGCTCAGATGGTGGGCTGGGGCATTAATTATACAGGCGAGCTCTACTAAACAAATCACTCGCAATGTACATTCGTATTCGTATTCGCAGCACGGAGACAATGGTGGACGAGAGATGCAACAATAATTCAGGCATGCAATCAAAACATTAAAGTTGTATTCGTCCGCAAGGATAGGAGTAGGAGTTGAGCATTGTACAGAAGAGGCACATATGTGTATTAAAGGCTGTATCACGTGCTGTTCCATGGAATGATATATATTCTACGAACGAGAAAAATTGCCTACTAGACCAGCGTTCTCTTTGACATTTTATTATTGTTTCACAGTCATGGGCCCGTGTCATGTGTGGGTTTATTTACAGTACAATTCACTAGTGCCCAGACCGAATTAAGCCCACCATTATCTCTACACCAGCAACAACGCCATCCACCACTCTAATCTTATCTCTGTCGACAGGCGTGAAGAGGAGCCAGTGACAGGCTCATAAGGAACAGTGTTAGGTTTACCTCCGGGATTGTTTGTTTTCCCACTGGGTTTTGAGGATTTCCCTACGCTCTTGTCCCAATGGATGTTCCTTTCTACAGATTCTTGAGCTTAACTCGAGAATCTGCTCAAGAATCTATACACATACGAGCACGCTACTCGCCCCGAAGCTGAGGCTTGTCTCCTTGCCAGATGGCATGCAGGGCGGGATCACCAGAACTCGACATTTTGTTCGTAAGTTCAAAATCCGGGGTTTGGTGGCCGACTAATACAAAGTGTCCTTCCTGTTGGAACCCAGGGGGTCAAAGAGAAACAGGAAGTTGCTCTGACACGGTCTTGTGGATAGCAGAAGCCTGTGAAAAGAATGAATAGGAGAGTCGCATTTGGTTTTAGTTGAGGCTGATCTTCTGCTAGACGTTTTGGATAATCCATTAGCACAGTATCAAGTGCATCGTTCTGTTGCAAGCTGGTCGGTAGATATATGACTTGGAATGATGAAAAATTAGAAAGCACGATTGATCGAATTCCTCGAACATATTTTAATCTAATTACCATTATCAATCATTCAAAGTTTCACAGAATCTTAGGGACACATGCGTAGCCTTTGTAGCAGTTAAAATTACACGGCTGTCGCATGTAAATTCTATATCAACATCCGTTAGCAGAGTACTCACTCAATGATCGTTTCACAGAAGAAAGTTCATTAAGTGTTCTTAATGGTGATCTCGTCGGAACAATTTCCGGAGGACTTAATTAGTTACTTGCCTCTGTGATCTCATCGGAAGAATTTCCGGAGAACGTGATTAGTTACTTCGCCTCTATGGCGCGTTCTCCTTACATAATCGAATGTATCTCATTGTTTTGAAGTCTATGAAAGCCTTACATTCAAAAATATATGCATGACCTTCAGCAGTTGATAATTATCGTTCATAATATTATTAATTCTAGATATTGTACTTTCAATTACACTGTAACTGATCACATACGTACCTATCTACGTCATCACAATACTTTAAGCACTAGACAAATTACAATAAGGCAAAATCACATAATACACGACGAAACCGTATTACACAAACGAGACAGAGAATCTAAGCACTGACCACTGGCAACTTTTTTTACTCGACCTGAGTGAAAGCCCGGCGGATGGGCGAGCGGAGGGGAATCCCCTTCCAGAACTCGATGGTCTTCTCGGCACGCTCAGCGATTCCTTCAGGGGTGAAGCCGAACTTCTTGTATACCTGGAGGTATGGGCCGGAGGCACCGAATCTATTGATGCCAAATTGCTCGTGGGAATACTTTTGCCAGCCAAGGGTGGTCATGACTTCGACCGAGAGGATAGGGTGACCGTCAGGGAACACCGACAACTTGTACTCCTCACCTAAATGAGTGTTTATGATCAATTCGAAAAGCATCAATACTATAGAAATACTTACTCTGCTTGTCAAACGTCAACCAGTCGGGTAACGAAACGAGGCGAGCCTTGAGACCTTTGGACTCAAGGATCTGGGTGGCCTCAAGCGAGAGGTAGACCTCGGAACCGGTGGAGACGATGGTGACATCAGCATTCTCGACCTCCTTGAGGACGTAACCACCCTTGATAGCCTTCTCGATGGACGAGCCCTCGAGTTGCGGAAGGTTTTGACGGGAAAGAGCGAGGATAGAAGGAGTGTGAGCTTCAGTGAGGGCCTTGTAGTAGGCAGCAGAGGTCTCGTTGCCGTCAGCAGGACGCCAGACCATAATATTGGGAAGAGCACGGAAGTGTGCAAGAGTCTCGATAGGCTGGTGCGTTGGACCGTCCTCACCAAGACCAATGGAGTCATGCGTGGCGACCCAGATAACACGAACGTCAGAGAGAGCAGAAAGTCTGACAGCACCAGCTGCGTATGAAACGAAATTCAAGAAAGTACCGCCAAATGGGATCAAACCGCCATAAGCCGCAAGACCGTTCATAATGGCACCCATGCTATGCTCACGGACACCATATCGGATGTAGCGGCCAGAGTACTCACCGAAACCAGTAGAAGGAGGCTGGAAATCGACAGCAGTCTTCCATCTGGTGAAATTAGAGCCAGTTAAATCGGCGGAACCACCTATGAGACTAGGAACAATGTCGCAGATCTTATTGAGGACGGTCTCTGAAAGCTTACGGGAAGCAATGGCCGGATCGCTGGTGCTGTAAACTGGGAGGGACTTCTCCCAGCCCTCAGGAAGCTTATTCTCAATTCTCAACTTCAGGTCGGCAGCAAGCTCCGGGTAGTCGGAAGCATACTTGGCGAACAGCTGGTTCCAGGCCTCTTCAGCGGCAGCACCAGCTGCAGCCTGTTTAGCGGCAAGGTCATAGACCTCCTGCGGTACAACGAACGACTCATTGGGATCAAAGCCAAAGAGCTCCTTAACGTTAGCGGCATCATCCTTCTTCAAGGGGTTGCCGTGGACACCGTGGGTGCCCTGGAGCTTTGAACCGAAACCAATGGTCGTGGTAACCTTGATAATAGATGGCTTGTCCTTGACTTTCTGGGCCTCCTCGATTGCAGCGGCGATGCCAGCAAGGTCGTGGTCACCATCCTTGACCCAGAGAGTGTGCCAGCCATAGGCCTCATATCGCTTTAAGACATCCTCAGTCAACGCCTGGTCAGTATCACCATCAATAGAGATATGGTTGTCGTCATAGAAAACAATCAAGTTTCCAAGTTGCAGGTGCCCAGCGGTGGAGCAGGCCTCCGAAGCAACACCCTCCATAACGCAGCCGTCACCCATGATGGAATAAGTGTAGTTGTTGATGAGCTCGTAACCTGGCTTGTTGAATCGGGCAGCGAAGTGAGCCTCGGCCATGGCAAGACCGACAGCGTTCGAAACACCCTGTCCGAGAGGACCAGTGGTAACTATCGAGAACTTAGCAATTCCATTCACGTAGTACGCGCCTACGAATCAACAAACTTACCCTCAACGCCAGGGGTGTCGGCGGCCTCCGGATGACCAGGAGTCTTCGAGCCGAGCTGACGGAAGTTCTTTAAGTCATCCAAGCTCAAGTCATAGCCATATAGATGAAGAAGAGCATACAAAAGCATGCAACCGTGACCATTACTACGGAACAAGCAATTGTTAATGTCTCAAATCGGGTAGTGTGACCGTATTGACGTACCTCAATACAAATCGATCTCTATTAATGAACTTAGGGTTCTTGGGGTTCAAAGTCATGAACTTGTTGAACAAGACATGAGAGACGGGGGCAAGACCCATAGGAGCTATATTGTAGGATATGATCAGCCATTTGTCTCATTGTTGGACTGATGCGCTGCAAAAAGTCTTACCACCAGGGTGTCCAGAGTTGGCCTTGATCGTAGCATCAACCTAACAAGCAATTGATCAGATTCCAGTCTAGACAAATAATAGGCATCGAATTATATCCAAATCTCGCAGGAAGTCTCGCCACCTTCGCGGTATAGGAATATGTCGAGCGATCTGCCTATGGCCACACTATCCAGACAGGGAAACTTACCGCAAGGAGACGAATGGTGTTGATTGAAAGAGTGTCAACTTTGTCGAATGAAGGAGCCATTTTTACTACAGAATTGAAGCAATTGGCAAGAAAATCACGAAGAGGAATGGCGGAGGATATCAAGAAAGTAGCAAAAAGATGACGGGCTGGAGACGCCCGTTTTAAGTGGCAGTACCGACTAGAACCGGCGCCCCAATATTAACTCTGAACAGTAATCACAGTAGCGTACTTACGAATTTAAGGATTTATATGCGTCAAGCGCGTAATGTTTATGCCAGATTCCGTGTGGCACCGGGCTTCATGAGTCCGAGCTCCATAATCCTGTTGGCTCGCACCGTTCGACGGCAGGACTGCTGCCATCCGCCTTGGAGCATTGTCCGAGTTGTTCCATCTTCGACCGAGTTCATCACACTCAAACAGCCTTAATCGATGAGTGAAGTTGTCTGCACGCTGAATTCTCACATTAATGATATGATCGCGTCAATCAGAGTTGATTACGGTGGTGTCTGCTGCCGTCGCCATTGGCACGCCCCTTGTGAGACTTTAGTGCAGCTCGCTGTGGGGCCTAGAGTGGGGGGATGGCCAGTTGTCCAGGCACGCTCCTGCCTGTTTGAAGCTTGCAATCGCCGCACTATCTCTTCCTATGTGGAGCCTATTTACCTCAGCTCAGGAGAAACGTTAGATCTAAGACGAGCCGCACCAGAATGCCTGATCAAATGTCCCCGGCTTCCGTCACATCAATTTCTCGTAAACAATTAATTTTGAATGTCTCGTATCTTGAATCGTATATTTTACTGTTCGTTGCTCCTCCCTTCGGCTTTTTCGTTGGCCAGAGGTAACCCTACAGTGGCATGATGTTGACTTACTGGAGCGTTGCATGGGCAGCGTTGCAGTTGAGCTATATTATTTGCGGAATTTACCTCTGTATGTTCCTTTGGCCGATGTGAAGCAGATACTTCGGAAAGATGGTTATCATCTTGAGATAAACTGCGCTATTATTGAAGCAAAGGTAGGTCTGTTGGCGTCAGGTCGATCAAGGCGAGTGCTACTCGCCACATTCGTGGAATCGACTTCCGGCCCTAGTACATACCGGCATTTAATATTTTGTATAAATGAATGAATATTTATGGATTCTACTTTAACTGAAACGCCCATTATAAAATAGATACATGGAGAGTAAACCAACCATTCCCTTTTGGGACTAGCGTAAGTAGAAGATGTGTTGTTCTGCTCGATGTGCCATTGACAGAGCTGGTTCACGGCTGTTGGGAATACTACTGACAAGGCGTCCATCAGGGCCTTATCTAAATCACTAAGGATCACCTTGGGTGCTTCGTCCGGAAATACAATTGCCTCTGTTATAAAAGTTAGAATCAATACCGCGCCGCATATTAGTATGGTTTCACTTACTCAATTGCTGTAGGGCCCAAATGTACGCACTTGTCTGCTCGCTGGTGACAAAGCACAATGCAATCCTCACCTTGCGCAAGTTATTGTCCACAGTTACAACGTTCACCAGTGGCAGCCGGAATTTATTCGTCTTGTACGATGCATCGATAATAACTGTCCGTCCATATAGACTTGCTTTTGAACATCATCAGGCCTGCAAAAGAACAATGCCTCGAGAGTGCTGCCCGTAGACACTTAACGCTGTATATGTAACCTACATCCCGCAAGGTCTCTATGAATCTTGCTGTCGAGGACTTATTTTCTCGGACGTAATAGTAGGTTCGATTATATACATCACTGCCCAACAAAGACAACCCGTATGTCGAGTTTAGATGCAATCCTACTAAGGGTTGCTGAGGAGTGCTGCACTGCACAAGGTCGAACATAGTTGCCCGGGCCTCAGCACTCACGGGTCAGCTTTTGGGATAAGCATAGGGATTGATACCGTCAAGCTGATGTCCATTATGTTGGTCAACAAACTCTGTATGGATCCAAGAATCGTTGAGTTGTCTTTTGAACAAACTCTCCAAGAACAGTCACAGAGCATGCTTCGGGCAACTTTATGACGGGTGAGGCCATTGTCTCCTTTAGTCCCGACTTCCAGTGGGAGATTACCGGTGTTGAGAGGCTTTCTGCATTTGCAGACAAGTAATAGTGTCTGATCTTATGTGTTTCACGACGCCATTCTTTACTGCGAAATCGTGTTTTGATCGCATGGTTGTTAACAATGGCTGTGGCTCTATCATCTAAGTCGACGACCATGCCAATGCATAGATCATAGTGATTGCTCGTCGTCAGGAAGTCAATTGCAACCGGATCCATGATAGTAGTAATACGTGCGGGGAGAGTGATGCGATGATTATTCGCGTCGTTGCAGAAACCTCGCGAGGGACGCGTTATCCACGCGTCGTCGGACTTACCCGAGTTTAGATAACTCCGGGTAACAGGAGATCTCCGGCTCGGCGAAAGGCTACCGACGTCTACTTACGCTAGTTCCAAAAAGGAATGGTTGGTTGACTCCCCATGAATCTCCTAATAATATAGGCTTTCATTGTAGCAAGCATAGCCACACTGCATAGCCTTACGGATCACGTGATTAATTATTGTATTGATGGTGCGGTTAAACCCATATATACCTAAGACTAGGCAATATGAAATTTAAGCGACGGCACCCATAGCACATGCACCATATATGCACAACGATGTCACTTTTACTACCCCGCTCGTGAATTTCATTGTGGGTTCGCGATTGATTTTGACACACTGTGTTGTTACACTTCAGCTCGAGCGTGAAGATTGTGCTTTGGCCGATGAATAGGAGTTGCCCGGTTGTTTTCAGACTTGTTATCTACCGTCCGGTTGACTGGCAACCAGGACTCTTCCCAGCGTGTGGTATTTGGATTTGGAAATACACCAGGCCAGGCCACCTCAGTTACCTTAGACCCTGTGATTAGAGGACACTACACATAACCTGACAGCCTTAGAGAGTATCATTGTGCGCAACTAGATAGTTGCATATAGATTACCAAGACAGAAAGGGAGTGACAAAATGGCGATGTATAAGTCGAAGAAGTTCCGGGGTGGGCCTTTATGTATCGTCACCATCGTCGGCGCGTCATTATTACTGCTCTTCTATCTAATATCCCCATCCTCATCTTCATCAAAGGCTCAGAAGCGGCCGCCGCCAGCTATTGGTGGGACAAAGTCGATTAGTCATTACCGACTTGACGGGCTCCAATCGACATCGACTTCATTTGAAAGTCATGAGCGTGTTCTTATCCTAACACCCATCGCTCGGTTTTACGATGAATACTGGAACAATCTCATAAATCTCAATTATCCACACGAACTCATCGAACTGGGTTTTATCCTTCCGAGGGGCAGAGAGGCTAACAGTGCCCTACTGCAACTGGAGGAAGCAGTCAAGAGACTCCAGACAGGAACGAAGAAGAACCGGTTTGCCAAGGTCACAATACTACGGCAAGATTTCGACAGTCCGTTTTCTCAAAGTGAAAAGGATAGGCATGCACTGAGCGGACAGAAAGAGCGACGAGCTGCTATGGCCCGTGCACGAAATTCGTTGTTTACCACGACCATCAATGCGGGAATAAGTTGGGTGTTGTGGTTGGATGCGGATATCGTGGAAACTCCGACTACTCTCGTGCAGGATCTCGCGGCACATGACAAGCCGATTATTGTGGCGAATTGCTATCAGCGATATGTCGATCACGGCGAGAACAAGATACGGGCTTACGATTTCAACAGTTGGCAGGACAGTGAGACGGCGTTACAAATGGCGAAGGACATGGGTGACGACGAAGTTATTTTTGAAGGTACTTCTGTGATGTATTTGCTACTCCAAAACTATGTCTAACTGTGCATTTAGGATACGCCGAGATGGCCACCTATCGCACACTAATGTCATATCAGTACGTTGCAGGCAACGACATCCACGACGAGATTCAATTGGACGGCGTGGGAGCGTGAGTTATAATTGATCATTGTCTATATATTGAACTGTGGAACTAAAGGTTATTAGTACTGCTCTGCTAGTGAAGGCCGAAGTTCACCGTGATGGCGCGATGTTCCCCTCTTTCCCATTCTATCACTTAGTAGAATCCGAGGGCTTTGCCAAGATGGCCAAGCGACTAGGATACCAATCCTACGGATTACCAAACTATTTAATTTATCACTACAACGAATAAAAGCATTAAGTTGGATCAAGAAGACATAGAATTTTCTTTCGGTTCTTACACTGTATATCATTCATTTACGCATAGGTTGTTCTTTCCGTTCTTATATAAATTCCAAATGTTACAATCTTTGTTTTGTTCGTATTTTTATAGTCATAGTTGGGGGGGGGGGCGGTTTTTGTTTTCTTCGAACCATAGTCGCCTAGTACGTAATGATAGATAAGTCCAGTGAGTGAATGCTGCGTATACGTATGTATATGTGTATTGACGAAAGGTATATAAAATCGATCCAAATGTATCTATGTACCTTACTCAGGGAAACAGCACTGCAATTCTCAATTGACATCCGACCAAACTTAAAATATCTCCGTATGCCTGTGACAGGAAGTTGGTAGATTTTGGCACGCATGTGGAGCGCGCGTGGTGTGCGGCTCATTTATAAGAGTTGTATGTAAGATCTGTTGCGGGGAGATCGGCTTGTACTACGGAGGTCATACCCCCATTGCTATTTTCAACTCTTGTCTTAGGCTCTTGGTAATGAAACACTGACAGTTGAGAACACAGTAGTATTTTATAAGATTTGCGCCATTAGGAGATTAGCGTACGGAATCTGCGGCGTATCTGCAAAACTGCATTTGCACAGTTGAGTGGCCGCTGATCTCATGGGATCTGTGCGGCTAAAAAGCCTCTTGTATACGCTCCTCACAGATTTTGTATAAACGGACCCCTCGTCACATATGCAAGCTTTACCCAGAATCATCTTCGTCCTGGTTTAATGCACGTATTATTTTTCGTGCCGGTCGATATATTTTGTCAAAGATTTAGTTGGTGAGTTTAGTAGAGAACAATGGTTCTCGCTAGCATTCTAGGACGACGTACCCCAGCGATTTCCTCTGCTACGCCGTCACCGTCTCCTAGTCGTAGTGCTTCCCCGCGTCCTGCTCCTGCAGAGCCCTCGCTAGTTTTGAAGATCTACGTTTTAAAGGTGAAATCTGCTGTTTTTGAGTATTGCCACGAACCGCGTCCGTACTAACGCTCACTAGGCCAAAGATCTTGCAGCGCTGGATCGGGGTGGTACTAGCGATCCGGTGGGAAATTGTTATATAGAGAATGACTATTGAGGTACTCACTAACCTATTCAGCGAAGTAGTACACCGTAATCGTTTTGGATGATTTCAAGGCTACGACTCAGGCTATCCAGAAAACACTGAATCCAGAATGGAACGCAGTGTTTAACGTTGGGCTGTACCCTGCAGAGTCGGAGTACATAATCGAAGGGACTTTGTGGGATAAAGATCGCTTTTCGAAGGTAATGTTTTAGGATAACAACCGATCTGTTAATGTGCAAATATTTACTTTTACAGGATTACTTGGGAAGTTTTGACGTATCTCTCATTGAGAAGTTTAGCCAAAGTGATGTGAAGGTCGTTGACAGTAATGAAAACGAGTGTGTAATAGGAGGCACAATATACTGGTGGTAAAGCTGATTCAGTATTAGGCCTCAATGGTATCCGCTCTATTCAACGAGAGCGAGGAAGAGGTATGTAAAGGGGTATGTCTACATTAAGCTTGCTCTTGTTTGTCCTCTCGATCCCGGTGCAACGAACGAGAACCTTCTGAGCAAGTGGAAGGCAATGGTGTCGCACGATTCTGATCCCACGACTCCGCTATTGCCTCTTTCTGACAGCGAAAGTGTGTTTGACAACAATGTTAGCAGTCTGGAGAGCTCGGATGAGGAAAGTGAAACTCCATCTGAAGCTATTGCAGACAGTACTTACTTGAATGTACCCGACAAGACATCTCGCCGTCGTCGATTGAGACTGAGGCGTCGACGCAGTCATAAGCCGTATCACGTTGGAAGTCTGGCAGATGTCGTAGGCGTCGTGTTCTTTGAGATTGTCAAAGTTACGGATTTGCCACCAGAGCGTAATGTTATTAGAACTGGGTTCGACATGGACCCCTTTGTTGTTGTGTCTTTCGGAAAGAACGTGGTTCGTACCGGGGTTCAACGACATAGTTTGAACCCGGTATATAACGAGAAGGTCCTCTTCCCGATTCTTCGACATGAACAAGGGTATACGTTCAACTTAACCGTCATTGATCGTGACGCACTCTCCAACAATGACTTCGTGGCAATGGCTTCACTCCCAGTTCAAGAGATTCTCAAATTTGGGCCAAAACCGGCCCCTGATACTGGCCTCTACAACTTGCCACTTCCTCAAACGCCTCCTGAGCCAGCCACAGCGAGCTCCAAGCAGCAGTCTCGAAGCAGAGGTAGTCACAGCCCGTATCATGTGCCATCGCGTCCGCAGACTCCGCTTTCCTCTTCTGATCACTCGGAGAAACTATCGGAGGCCATGAATAATACAGGCATCGCAACTAATGAATCCATGGATCAATCTATGACGACCTTCAATATCCCGCTTGTTCTTAAGCACAGGGCCCGTTGGGAGGAAAAGCATTGTCCAGAAGTTCAAATACGAGCAAAGTATGTTCCGTATTCAGCTTTGAGACAACAGTTTTGGAAATATCTACTAGTGCTCTACGATGGTGATGAGAGTAATATGATTTCACGGTTTGAAATTGATGGATTGCTGGAGTATTTGGGGTCCACTCTCCGTAGTTCCACCGTGGATAGCTTTTTCTCAAGATTTGGAAAGTCGATTGATGAAGATTTGACATTCGACGAAGCCATAGTTTGTCTTGAAGACCAGCTTCATAAAGACCGTGGCAGGCAGTCAAAGGTTATTGAGCATGTGATTCCAATAGCTGCTGCGTCTACGGGGGACGACTTATTGGCACATACAGCTGAATCTAAATCCACCGCTGACCTGACTAGAGCTCTCCAAGAAGACTGTCATTTAATCGCTGACCGCTCAGGTCCATCGTTTGATACTATGACCGAAGACAACTATTCTCGGTTCGAGTCGGAATTGCGTGCTCTCAAAACTGGAGAGGAGACTTTGCCAGAGAAGATGCCGACTACCACTACTGATTCTCCGGGTACGAAGCGGTCTAATGAGAGTGTGGAAGATGGTACGGCGACTCCAATTGAATCCTATTTCGAGGAAATTGAGGAGAAAACTGAGGAGCATGTTATTACGATCAGGGAATGCCCAGTGTGCCATCAGCCGAGACTGGATAAACGTAGTGAGGTTGACATTATTACGCATCTTGCTATGTGCGCTAGTCAGGACTGGAAGCAGGTCGATCTGTTAACCATGAATGCTTACGTGACTTCTGATCAAGCCAAGAGAAAATGGGTCGGAAATGTGAGAATAGCTACAGCTACATCTGCCAAATATTAATGCAAGGCTAACTTATGGAATTAGGTAGTTTCTAAACTTGGATATGGTGGTTACCGACTAGGTGCAAACTCTGCGAATATTCTTGTTCAAGACCGCATCACCGGGTACATTTCTGAAGAACGCATGAGCATGTACGTTCGTTTGGGAATCCGTTTGCTGTACAAAGGTCTCAAGAGCCGGGAAATGGAACGGACAAGAAGTGAGCAGTTATGAATTCATGTCGATGTAGCGCCATTCTAATAATCTTTTCAGTTCGGAAAGTCTTGGCTTCTTTGAGCGTGAAACAGGGCAAGAAGTATGATGACATTCGGTCTGTGAAAGACATTAAGCCGTTCGTCGAATTTCACCAGCTTGATCTTTCACAAGTCTTGGAGCCATTAGATTATTTTAACACGTGAGTGTCTTCCCGAAGTCGCCTGATTGCAAGTCTAACATTAGTACTAGCTTCAATCAATTTTTTTACAGGAAACTCAAACCAGGTGCACGTCGTTGTGCGGCACCGGATCGGCCCAAAATTGCGACTTCTCCTGCTGACTGCCGTACGGTAGTTTTCCAGAGCATTGACAAAGCAACGCAGATCTGGGTCAAGGGCCGGGAATTTTGTCTCGAACGGCTCTTTGGCGCGGCCTATCCTGACGAAGTTAAGAACTTTGTCGGTGGTGCCATGGGAATTTTTAGATTAGCCCCACAAGTAAGCTTATCGATGTAGCGGAAAATAGAGACAACTAAGTGGGTTCAGGACTATCACAGGTTTCATATTCCTGTGGATGGCGTCCTTGGTCGCCCGAAGCTAATTGAAGGAGCTTACTACACTGTCAATCCAATGGCAATCAGATCGGAGTATGTACATCATTCACATACTGCGTACAGGTTATAATTATTAACAAGTTATTAGCCTCGATGTCTTTGGTGAGAACGTCCGCGTCCTATTGCCCATTGATTCCGACGAATTCGGACGAGTCATGATTGTCTGTATCGGCGCCATGATGGTTGGCAGCACGGTAATTACAGCAAAAGAAGGGCAGCGAGTATCTCGTACTGAAGAACTCGGGTATTTTCAGTTTGGTGGGAGTACTCTGTTGTTGTTTTTCCAGCCTTGTAAACTAGAGTTCGACTCTGATCTTGTTAGTAACTCGAAAGACTCCTTGGAAACTTTGGTAAGATTCTCATGGATGATGAATCTATCTATGCTCGAAATATTCACACGCTAATTCCTCTAGATTCGCGTGGGAATGTCAATCGGCCATACGCCTGATGAGGATGAACAGATTCAAGAGCATGGCAAAGTGGAGGAGATGTCGGAGAAAGAGAAAGCAGAGGCTGCAAGGAGAATTGAGGGTAGTCTCGCGCCTAAGGTTTATGACTTTTAGACTGGGGTGATATTTCTGAATAATATTATCGTGTATCCTTTTAGAACGTCAGTCATTAGCGAAATACGTAATAACTATTCTGTGCGAGCTGGAACTTATCGATGTCATTCAAAAGATGTAATGCCAAATTTAAAATATATTGGTGTAACAATAGGCCTCTCAGTAAAATCGAATCATCAACTGGAGCGCGACAATTTCAATCAAGTCGCTCATTAATAATAACTCGCACATATTGGAAGATGTTGCGTATTTATAGATTTAGTAGAGCTTGGCAGATTCTAGCTGATAGAGGCCTCATTGTCGTATGCCATGATTTAATTTTATACTGTCCACACGAAGCGCGAAGGGTCGGTTCGCGTTGTTGTGGTTGAGCAGTTGCCAAGACAACCAGCCACCCACAACAAGCAAACCCGAAACCTAGCCGTCCGCCAACAAGGCCTTCGGCGTATCAGTCAAGTGCATCTCCAACTGTCCGCGTTATCCAGACATCCTGGCACCCGGCACCACGCGCTTACAACGGTCGGCATTGTCTTTTGGAATTTGTTATGAGAAGTTGCACTGGTTAGTGAGACCATTTGCAAGACTTGAAGCATCAGTCATCACAAAGATCAATACTCGACAAGACCCAGTGCCACATTGTTAGAAGCCACTGAATAGTGGCACTTCGGCATCGCATTCCAACTAGAAGTCTGTTATCGGTCAACGCACACGCAAAGACAAATATACATTGTGAAGGGGATATCAGAGCTTTGTTCTTGTGCAGATTGACTTTTTGGAGTACGTGCATCGGCTGAGGAGTTCGATGCATCAACGCGAATCAACGATAACATAAACATCGATACAGCGTCGCTTAATAGCACCTGGCAGAGCAAATTAAGTACAAGTACTGATAGAATATTACTATGCCGTCACGTCACGCGTCAGTAGCTACAGTTCCTGCGCCAGTAGGAGGATCGACTTTAAAGGCATCCATTAATTTGTCGAACTCGATGCGGCCGCCGCCTACGACTGGACTAGGTCGGAAACGGAAAGCCGGTGATGGAAGTAACGGAGAGCTAGCAGGTGCTGAAGAGGCTTTCGTGTTACGGCGGGAGAAGGAGAATGCTGGTGTCATCGTTAATGGGACTGCTCCGGATACTGCGAGACGGAGGAGAGCCGCTGCAGTCGCTGCTGAAACGAAGATACTGGAAAGTTCGAGGAAAAATAAGGTAGAATGTATTACCTTTACTAAATTGTAAATAGATGCTAACAAACGTGCTATAGAAGAGTCGAAAAGGTAATGCGTTGCCAAATCTTTGTTGTCGAAATACTGACAGGGATTATAGCTCCAGAAGATGATGACGGGTTTGTATTTACCAGAGTGCGAAATTTATCACAACCATCGCCACCTACACAAGCGTTACCCACACCGGCGTCGAACGTTCTCATCAAGCGGTCCACGAGACAATCCAATAACACTCCGCCATGCGACGTAAACCAGCGACGAAAAGCGTTCAGTTTTGAAGATGACTCTCCGATGCCAGGAGCCAATAAAATATCACAGCCACCATCCCATCAACCACCTGAGAAGCCATTTACGTTGCTAGATTCGACCCAGTCTTATTCAGAAGAGTCCCAAACAACGCTTATATCCCTACCACTTACTGACACGCCAATGATCAGAAGAAATCAACAATTACGGCAACAAGCTCCGAATGGTCGACGAAGTAGTTTAGCCTTACGTGGGAAACGGGCAAGTTCGCTGAGCAGCGGGCTAGTTGGTATGTTTTTATTACCGTCTCTCGGATTTGAATTCTGACGCTATCTCTAGCTGTTCCGCATGCCGATATATCGCCAGAAGACTTTTATAAACATCTAGATTCAGACTTGCCAGATCCGCATCGCATGAAACAACTGCTGACGTGGTGCGCATATCGGAGTATGGAAGAAACAAAGGATTGGGCGAAAGAACGCTGGGCTCATTCACCGGCAGCTGCAATTGGTATGGGGTGCTCGTCTTTTGATCTGTTATTGCGTATGCTAATGTAATTTAGCTCGTGTGATTGAGGAACAATTATTAAAAGATTTAACGGATGGTAAAATATCAACAAGTTGGTGGAATCGACCTGTACGTAGTCCTTGGATTTTCCATACGAACTTATGTACTCTAACAAGCCTCTAGGATGATGAAGATCGGCTGAAGAAGCCAAATCCGCAGAATGTCGCAAATCTAGCCAAGATAGATGAGTTCAAGAAACGATTAGAGCGGTATGTACCTCGTGATTGGATTCTGAAGTTAACTGAGTCTGACGATATTTGTAGGCTACGAGCAGAGAAGAAAGCCTGGGCAGAAATTGAATCGGATATTAAGCCGATAGTACCGCCGTCATCTAATATTGATGTGTCGCTATTATTGCCGAAAGAAGCCGCATTTTTGACACGACAAGCTTCCATTATGGCTACCGACGAGTCACAACCGAGTGCTGAAGCAATAGCACTGGATGCCAAAGATGTAGAGATCCAGGTTGATACCTTACGGCATTCGATGCACAGTGCCAACTCATTGTCGGCCGCTGTCGAAAAATATGCCGAACAAGTTCTACGAGACGTGGCTAATGCAGTGGCCAAAACTGAAGAGAAGGCCCGTAAGGCTGCTGGCACGGAAGGCGTGGGTATGCGGGAAATTTTGCAAACATTGACGAAAGTTGATCGATTATGATATTTGCCTCAGAAATATGTTTCATTGGAATTAAGAAGTTGGTGTACGATATACGTTGACGCTCGGGAGTTTAGTTTTTTGTAAAGCCAACTGTAGAGGTTAGGTGGACGCGTTTGCCCTGTTATTATGGATTATCATAATAGTTTATCGATAATATGTGTACTACTAGTTTCCTAATTTTAGATTTTATAAAATTACAACTATAGCATACGATTGAGACGGCATATATATGACGATGGTAACATTGGTTGGATTATCATGGTATTATTAAGGTTCGAGTGCTTGGGCGAGACAAAAGCACGGTTAACTGGCGATTCACAAGAACAAATGAAAATTTCGTCTAGTATAGCCGCAAACTACACTACGATTACGAATTGTTTGCGGACTCATTGTGGGAAGTTCCCAGTTGCGGGCACAAGTATTTGGTTATATACACCATTATTCCGTCAAAACTCTCCATCAAAAATCGCCGGCTCTAACCAGTACACTACTGCGACAAGCTTGACACGGCAATCGAAATCCTCCTCGCGCAGCAACTCCAGGATACGAAAGAAATTATCTTTAATCATGGAGAAACTTCAAAGCCGGCGTCTGATAGACACGCGGGACAGCGACGACATGTATTTCATCCGGTTAGGCACGATTCAACGCCACCCGCGAGTGATTCCGGCCGATGTGCGGGACTCGTTACTCAAGTACTTCAAGCACAAGATGTTTTTTGCGTTTGGATGGGACGTGTTTGTTGGCTGTTTGGGGAGCACTTCCAAGCCGGAATTGTTTGTGACGAATAATCAAGTGGAGTATTTCCTGAGCGAGGTACAGAGACGTGGTGGTGTCAAGATTGACGGGATCGACGACGCAAGTAAAGTTGATCCTAAAATGATACGAGGACTGAAGCACATTGTCAAGACTACGGATGTGGTGCAATTTCATGAAAAGACTAGCAAAGAAGGACTTAAGTACGACTCTTCCCCGAGGGTCCTGTGGACTCAGGAACAGCGGGCGAAAAAGAAAGAAATTGAGGCAGCGAAGAAGGCGGAAAAGAGGGAGAGCGCACGGGAACGTGCTCTCGAGATGGAACGTCTGGTTAAGCAGAGCATCGAGGATCGGAAGATGGTGTTCATTGCTGTCGATATCGAAGTCTATGAACTAAATCATAACTGCGTCACAGAGATTGGAGTTGCGATATTGGATTTGTGTAAAGGAAATACGAAAGATGC
This sequence comes from Lipomyces mesembrius, assembly GCA_038497805.1. NCBI lineage: Eukaryota > Fungi > Ascomycota > Lipomycetes > Lipomycetales > Lipomycetaceae > Lipomyces > Lipomyces mesembrius. The sequence goes on from MU972922.1 coordinate 17,122, forward strand.
GAAACCTGTTGGCCGTCATCTTCGAGTAAAGGAATATATGCATTTGAAAAACGGCAAGTTTGTTGATGACGCGTCGGAGAAGTTCGAGTTTGGCAAGTCTGAGATATTGACTCTCAAGGAGTGTGCAAACGAGGTGAAGTCAATCTTTGAGGAAAATGGGGACAGGGCAATATTTGTCGGTCACGACGGTGCAAATGATGTCCGGTATTTGAGGCAGATTGGAGCTGACTTACCTGGAGACCTTCTAATGGCTGATACTTTGACATTGTGGAAGGTCACTCACGGCGAAGATGGACCATCGACACTCGGAAGATTGTTAATGGAGTACGATATCTCGTCATGGAATCTACATAATGCCGGAAATGATGCATATTATACTGTCCAGGTTTTGATGGCGATGTATGGTAAGAATGCTGGTCAGGAATAAGTACGAGTTATTGATTGCGGGTTTACTGATTGGAGTTTTGGGGCATTTATTCTGCTGTGTAAATAGAGAGTACTTTATTACAGTCAATTAGAGGTAATCTCACCGCACGCCTGCAAACTGGAGGGTGACGGTATCACAACCTATTGCAGTAAGAGCATCCAACTGATCTTCAGCGAATCATGCACGACGCGCAATCACCCGGGCATAAAGATGGGCAGTGCACCAACGGAGCCGTATTTTTTTTAACAGGCGAGCATGAACTTCGAAACCTGATGTGGGCAGAGAATATTAATCGCACCAATAAATCAAAGTGGAGCGAGCAGGTGAGATGGAAGTGGAAAGTCAATGATCATGGGGGCGCAAAAGGACCCGCCGATTGGAGAACTCTCAAGCGTTAAGGGTTCCGGAGGGTTCGGGGTTTGGGTTCTCTGGAGCTGCGGGGTTAGGGTGATGCAACGGTCTGTGCTTTTGGCAGAGGCGTGGTCGCGCACGTTGCCGTTCCCGGCTTCGGTTTCCGGCGGCCTGTTCGTAGCCAACGTTTAGAGTGCACGATTCCCCACCGAGTTCGGTCGCGTCGACTTGCACCTTTCGCTTTCACCAGAGACGATAAGTCTTTGTGTGCACCACCCGCCTAAAAGGCTCCAGGCTCCTGCCAACAACATCCGCGAATCTCTGCGAAGGATGGCCCAGTCCGCACTCTCCGCCGCGCTGTCTGCGCTGTCCGCCAGAGAGATCGCCGACAAGTCCTTACTCGCCTCCCGTTCGCTCGCCTCCTCTCCCGGTAACAGCGCTGTTTCAATCGACGCCGGCGAAAGCAACAGCAAAACTAACAGCAGCGGTAGTGCGGTTGTAGCCATGTATACTTCCATCAGGCAACAGTCCGACAGCATTTTCCCTGGAATGCGGCCGGTCTCGTCTTCGCCCGTCGCCTCTAGCAGCGGTCCGACCCGCGCACCGCTCGCTTGTTCGTTCCGTGGACCGATACCTTCGAGCTCTTTCCCGTCATCCTCGAACGCGAGTGTGCCTGTGTCCCCCAACATGTTCCCGTTCTCCCCACCCATCAGCGGTGTGCGTGTGCTGCGCGACAGGCGTCGACGCGGAAGCAGCGTCGTCACCACGACGATCCTCAGTCCGTACGATGGCGCGCTCATGTTCTCGTCCTCTTTCGACGAACGCGAGCTCAAGAAGAACGAGGACGCTGACAATTACGACATGGACGACATGGACATGGACGACATGGACGTCGACGAGATGGATCTCGACTACAAAAGCGATACCGACGAAGAGGACTGGCAGTCGGCCGGGGTTGAGTCGCTTCGCCGTAGCAACGCGTTCCACCTCATGGACAAGGACGGCGCTTCCTCGTCCTCTTCAGACTCCGGCTTCTCTGCGTCTTCACGAGCCTCGGTTCTGTCGACTGGAACAACAGACACGAAACTGAGCGTGTATTCGCAGTCCGTGCCCGCAGTGGCAATCATGAAGCCTACTATGATGAGCAGCAGTCAGCCTTCAAAAAGCTTCGGTATGCATATGGACGTGAATAGACAAGAACGAGAGGCGGATGCAATTCAGGCGTTAGTTCAGCTTCGATCCTTGTAAATAATGTGCTTGTATTTGTGTTATACGGACTGGTTTTGTTAATGTGGGTTTCGGGCTTTGTTATTTTTATGGTCTACCAAGTGATTTTGACTTTTACGACGGTTAAGTAATCCGTCAACAAAGTGATATGTCGTTATCTAGTTATAATTCTGCATATCTGTATTTTAATTATCATTATCGCTTATATTAGTATGTCACGTATTGATGGCATGATTGTCAAAGTGATCCATGCGGGTTCTCTTATAATATGGATCAATCGCACGTCACTGCATTAACAAATATTGCACTTCGTTAGTCGTAAAATCTAGTGGCCAGCATTACTACAGAGCAGCCTAATAACAACACCGATGACAGTGTGTGATCAGTCCTTAGTCCGTCGTTGGTTGGTGCGTTGGTTAGTAAGACTATGTTCAGGCCAGGTGCGGCGAACATCCTTCAAAGTTGCATTGTGCTGCCAGAGCGAAACATGACTTCGATCTAATTCGCACATGTTTCCATCACCATTGTACAAAAAACTTCCCTTTACAAGCGTATATCCTCACAATCCTCGCCTTATGACGGCTCTATATTTTCCGTATGTATAGTCATCCGGATTGTACTGCAGTCATGATCAATCCATCGGAGGAGGGAGAGTATCTAGTGGCTCCCGGCATCGGATTCGGCAAACACCAAAGCACTTCAGAACAGGCATTTGAGTTAAAATGTGAGCATCAGTGTTAAAACTGACTGAGAGTATACTCGGAGCTACTTTGAGAAACTAATTGCTGCAAATTCCAGACAACTTCAAGCCAGATTCAATAGATGACTCTCGGCAGTCAATATTAACCCGATCTGGATCGGAGTTTACATTAGAGTCACCAGGAGTCAAAGTATGGCATACCTTCAGTTATTGGGCGAACTCAGCGCTATATTAATACGCTAAATAGAACGCAGAGTCGTATTTCTTCAACGGACAGCACACAGAGACCAGAGACATAGACTGCCTGCTGGTGTACGACAAGGAGACCGGGGTGAGTAGCTTTGCTGGGTAAGATAATAAGTCAATACTAATAACGCGACTAAGTTGTTTGTACTGCATCATGTGTCCGGCATAATACGGTTAAAGCCACAAAGATCTGTCCCCAAGCCAGCGAAAACGCAGGCATCTGAGAACGGTTACTACCATTCCCAACCGTCGTCCTCAGCATCCTCGTCTTCGAACTCGCTCATTAAATCTACGATATTAAAGTCATCTAAGGATGACAGAGTTATTGAACTGCCGTCATTAGGAGTCGAGCTGGAGGTCGAATCCAAGGATGAGCCTGTGCCTAAGCAAGAATTTGATGCCGAACTGAATCCAGAGTCGACATCGAAGGCGGCCGCGCCACTCTCTCGGACGATTCCTCGACCACATCCAACTCCAGTTAGTGACGAAGACGACTCGGATGCTGACGATAATGGCCTACCACTTCAGGTTCCTACACGACCACCTAGTCGCATACCTGTCAAAAATGTCGAGGACACTTCCTCAGATGAAGACGACGATGGGGATGTCAAGATGGCCAATGTATTGCGGCAGAAGAGAGAAGAAGAATCATCTGACGAGGACGACGACCGAGATCCGCCTCCTCAAGGATACGCTCAACGTCCGTTACAAGCTGTAAGGGTCAGAGCGCCCATCAGCTTGCGAGGTTATGCCGGAGGTGGCCGTATGGAAGATGATATTTCCTCTAGTAGCGAGGAGGAATAGGATTACGAATAACTTTTTTAAGGTAAATCACAGGGTTTGGCTTCTTGTGCGCATTTGGCATTTTGGCGGGGGCAATAACGAACAGCTACTTGGTTTGGCGTCTATAGAGTTCAGAAAATAAATACGAATGCTTACGATTTTGTATACATCAATATCGATATAGGTGATTCTGCCATAGAGTCGAACCACTACAGCGACTCGTCTGAGTGGCAAAACGGCGATGGTTTGCGCACAAGCTACTAAATTACGAAGGCGAAGTTTAGTAGTATGGTCCAATAACTATATCATTGTAGATCACTTTCAAAATACTTAACCAGATTCACGGCACAAACCTTATAAGCAAACTCCCAGCCCTATAGAAATTTTTTTGACGCTACTCACACACAGCATCAGAGCTACTTCGTCTAAAGCGAGTTGCTCCAGCAACTTCACTGAGCCACTCACACGGTAACCAAACCCGACTCAAGTCGCAAATCTTCCCCCCCCCTGAGCGACACTCGGCGTATTCAGGCAGACCGAGTATCTATGATCTAGTGGCTCCAACAATCCAGTAGAGTGAGTCGCGAGAATGGAGCAACTCATACTATATGTTGTGGCCACTCTTGCTAGTTCCTCACCCAAGCTGTGTGAGTGAGTTCCGAAGAAAAGGGATAAAATCTATAAAGCCAACATTTCTACATGCTTACCTCAACAGTCAGGTAAGATAGATACTGGATTTTGTAGCAAATTCATATCCACTACAGTTATATATGTGAAGAAAGCAAGGAAAGGCAAGCACCAATATTGCGTAGACAGAAACAAACTGCAGGCGAGCACATGCCCACAGGTACAAATTAAAACACAAGAACAGAATGAGAAAGGCAAAACAAAAGGAGCAATAAGGCACTAGCTAACACACGCAGACGGCAGTTTGGTTCTAAAGGATTAATTATCAAGGAGGCAATCGTAATCAGCTCTGTGCAGGGTGGAAGGGAACATGTCATTATACGGATCGATGCTATTCCAATTGCGATGCAATATGTGTTCCCGGTAGTTTCCGTTTCACAGGCTCGAAAGTCAACTGCCGTAGGGAATGAAATTTGAGAGGCAAAGGAGAGGGCCAGTCTTGCGAGACTGGAGAAGGCCGGCAAGGTGAAGTTGGCCAAGTCATTGCTTCAAAAGAACAATTTGGCAGCGTAAGTGCGATTTGGCTGTGATAAATTTCTAAAAGCTATTTGCTGGACTTTAGGTGGGATAAGATCGGTTGCTAGAGCTCGATGTAAATATTGACGCGTTACGACGCGTCGCATAAATTTTGTATCAGAAAGCTTGCTCGACCTACGCGTCTAACCCTTGACCCTGAAATGTTGGCTGTCGCACAGATCGCAACTTTGGTTATATATTGCTACTGGCTTGTTACTGGTTGTTGATTTGTATGCTTCCCTTCAGTTTATTAGTAGCACAGGGTTCTCGAACATGCATGGTCGAAATTTGGCTGTATGTTAATGATTTGCCAGATGGATATGGACTTTCGCTAAGTATCTCCGTACTGTTGAGTGTAAGCAGGCTACCAACAGCTAAGTCCAGGATAGATTTCTGCTGATCTCTACATAGTTTAGTCTTTACGGCCCGCCGGTCAAAATATCTAGGTATACCGTGTCTGCTATTTTGCTGTTTTTGTTGTCGTAGCCGATTGGCTTTGTTCTTTTCCGCAGATAATATCGTCCCTCTTTCTGTCTCTTTGCTCTGCCTGTATTCATATAAGCGGCTCCGGTTCTTTAGGGATTTTCCATTGCCTGTATCTCTTTTTGCAATCAGTTATCAGCCGTTGTACGGTTTCATATCTGCAACTTTTGATAACATTGCGGAGGGTTGATGCGTGGATATTACTAGCGTCAGATTATCTGCGACTTCAGTTATCCTTCTACCTTATATTAATAATCAGTTTATTGACGAGCAAGCGCCTATCTGAATTTGTGTGGATTCTAGCATTTTATGTAAGCTGATTTCAAAGTAGTCCACCGGCTGTGGGTAGATACGAGAGATTTGCATCAGCTTTTTAATTATATATATGCGTTGATCTATTACAATGTGGCAGTATAGATATGAGCTATTATGATGTTGCTAATATTGCCAGTGATTAAATACATTGCTTGTTAACGCGAGTCAGATAAACATTAGCATAGTAGTACAGAAGCTATTTTGAATTGGCTGGTGTGGTAAACCGTTCTAGTTACTCGCATGACTCTTGCGGGCCATTCCTTATTAGCGACTCACTACGGAGAAGTCCTGTGGAAGCTCCAATGTAAGTGACAGACCCACTTGGATGCGAGTGACGCAGATAAAACGGAACCGTTACTGTGCCTATTCCCACTTGCTTTGTGTAGAGACTCCCTCGCCACACCATTAAGGCTGACTCCTACGTTCTGCAAGGGCCACTACACAAATTACCTTAACAGCGACTCTTATAACCCATGTTAAATTTTCCTAGAGGGCAGGCTACGGCTTTTGATCGCTCGGTTGGAACAATCAACAACTTAAAGTCATATTATGTCGATTTACCCGCTATCTTTTTGATTACTACGTCACATTGTCGAATATGATTCCGACAATATTATTTAGTCCTGTCTTTTGATTCTGTGTGAGCACCGACTAAAGAAATTGTGTGCATTTGCGCGTCTATGGCACAACCACGAGTGCGTTTTGGACATACGACGGCGTTGTTTACCCACCTATTCTGTAAACACAACAAACGCGCTCCGGATCAGATCCTACTTATCACTGCCTACCCCGTCCATTACATCCCGCGAGCACTCTTCCGCCACTTTATTCATCCCACCGTCAGCTTGTTCACAACTGAGCAGAAGAATCAAGAAATGGCGCGGGACGTGATTTCGCTCTCGTCGGATGAAGACGATTGGAACGATGGCGATTATTCTCCTGTTTCGGTAGGTACTGTTTAACGACTTGATCGTGTCCCAAAAAGATATTAATGGATCTGTCGATAGATTAAAAAGACGGCTTTACCACGTCGAGCCGCCGCGACTGCGTCTAAGAAGCGTACATTTGACGTTTCTTCGGATGTTTTTGACTTCGATGAGCCTGATAACGACGATGACTTCGAGATGACGCCGCCCAAGAAGACCAAGTTAGTGTCGGAAACGAAAAAGGCGCCTGTAGAGAAGAAAACTTCAGTTGCGAAGAAGATGACTACGAATGTTACCAAAAAGGCAGCGGCCACCGCTGATGGCACTGCTGTCAAGGCGCAATCTACCACAAAGACCACAAAAGCCTCGGCAAAGCCTCGCGCAACATCTAAACCTTTGAAGCCAAGGGAGAATGAAATGGGTTTGTTATTTTCATCACCAGCAGCCTCGAATAAGATGGATGTCGACTTCGATAGGTTATCTTCCTCGCCTGATATCCCAAAGGCTGCGTTCCAGAGTGAGATCCCTAAGTCCAAGTCAAGCTCGGAGACTTACCAGAAACTCACGCAATTGGAGCATATCTTGAAACGTCCTGACACTTACATTGGATCAATCGAATACAATCAGAAGTTGATGTGGACCTTCGACAAGGACTCCAATGCTATGGAATACAAGTAAGTTTGTCATAAAATACCTTTGAAAATGTAATCTATTACTGTATAGGTGTGTACGATTTGTTCCTGGTCTTTACAAGATTTTTGATGAGATCTTGGTTAATGCGGCCGATAACAAAGTTCGTGACCCTAATATGGATGCACTCAAGGTCTCAATTGATAAGGAGTCCACTCAAATCGTCATCTACAACAATGGTCGTGGAATTCCCATAGATATGCATGAGAATGAAAAAATGTATATCCCGGAACTTATTTTTGGCAACCTATTAACATCCAGTAATTACGATGACGATGAGAAAAAAGTCACTGGCGGTCGAAACGGTTATGGTGCGAAGCTTTGCAACATTTTCTCCACAGAGTTTATCGTGGAGACCGCAGATAAGAACACAAAGAAGAAGTACAAGCAAGTCTGGACCAGCAATATGGGCAAGGTTGGCAAGCCCAAGATCACTGAGAATTCGAAAGGCGATGAATACACCAAGATTTCCTTCAAGCCTGATCTCAAACTTTTTGGCATGACCAAACTTGACGATGACTTGATCGGCATCATGATGCGGCGCGTGTATGATTTAGCTGGATCAGTGAGAAGCATCAAGGTGTATCTCAATAACGAGCGACTCAAGGTTCGCAACTTCAAGCAGTACATTGAGATGCACGTCAATGCTCTGTCTGAGAATGTGAATGCTAAAGAAGAGGTTGCCATTAAGAAGTCCGAGTCTGATAGCGATGACGACGAAAAGCCGGCAGTTAATATCGTTGCAACTGCGGGACCTAAACCTGTTGTCATCCAAGAGATAATAAATGATAGATGGGAGATCGGATTTGCCGTTTCCGATGGTAGTTTTAATCAGGTGTCCTTCGTCAATTCGATTGCAACAACGTCTGGCGGGACTCACGTCAACTATGTCTGCGATCAGATTGTCAATAAGCTGGCAGAGAATATTAAGAAGAAGAACAAAAGCGGTAATGTCAAACCACAGCAGATTCGCAACAATATCTTTTTATTTGTTAACTGCCAGATCGAGAATCCGGCATTCACTTCGCAGACAAAAGAACAGCTGACTACTCGCCCTGCAGCATTCGGATCGAAATGCATTCTTCCGGACGAATTTTTCAAGAAGATTCAGAGAACCAGTATCATCGATAACATCATGGATATCGCTACTCGTAATGCTGATAAGGAGCTTAAGAAGACAGATGGTTCCAAACGTAACAGGTATGTTGTACGTATTGCTATCTAGATTTGTAAAGTTAATGGTGTTAGAATTACCGGACTTGTCAAGCTCGACGATGCCAACAAGGCGGGAACTAGAGAGGGACACAAGTGTACTTTGATTTTGACAGAGGGTGACTCCGCCAAGGCGCTTGCAGTCTCTGGTCTCAGTGTTGTTGGACGTGATTATTACGGTGTCTATCCCTTGCGAGGAAAGCTTCTCAATGTACGTGAAGCTTCGCATGATCAGATCATGAAGAACGCGGAAATTCAGGCCATCAAGCAGATCATGGGGCTCCAGCACAAGAAGCACTATACCTCGACCAAGGATCTTCGTTATGGACACTTGATGATCTTCACCGATCAGGATCACGACGGTAGTCACATCAAGGGTTTGCTTATCAATTTTTTGGAGTCAACCTTCCCTGGGTTGCTTGATATTCCTGGCTTTTTGATCGAATTTATCACGCCGATCGTGAAGGTTACGGTCACCAAGGGCAAGCATAAGACAATCATTCCGTTCTATACTATGCCTGAGTATGAATTCTGGAAGGAGACAGAAGGCGGAAATTGCATTTGGAAGCACAAATACTACAAAGTATGTCACTAAGTTTAACTGCCTGATAAATGTGAACCTTTTATTAAGTTCTATAGGGTCTTGGTACGTCGTCTTCAGCTGAAGGACGTGAATACTTCCAGCAGCTTGATCGTCATTTGAAAGAGTTTCACGCTATTCAAAACGGTGATCGCGACCTGATCGATCTCGCTTTCTCCAAGAAGAAAGCAGATGAGCGTAAGGAATGGCTGCGATTGTTCAAGCCTGGAACGCATTTAGACCCTACTCTCCCGAAGGTGCCTATCGCTGATTTCATCAACAAAGAGCTTATTTTATTTAGTATGGCAGATAACATTCGATCTATTCCTTCAGTTCTTGATGGTCTTAAACCTGGTCAGCGAAAGGTGCTATTTGGCTGTTTTAAGCGAAATTTGAAGACAGAGATTCGTGTTGCTCAGCTTGCAGGCTATGTTTCTGAGCAATCAGCGTACCACCATGGTGAACAGTCGCTGATTCAGACTATTGTCAGTATGGCACAGGATTTTGTTGGAAGCAACAATTTGAACTTATTGCTCCCTAATGGTTGTTTCGGGACTCGTGCGACAGGTGGTAAGGACGCTTCAGCTCCTAGGTACATTTTCACTGAACTTACTCCGCTTACACGAAAAATTTTTCACGCGGATGATGAGCCTATCCTGAACTATCTTAGTGATGACGACAAGAAGATTGAGCCGGAATGGTATCTTCCTGTCCTTCCAATGATCCTCGTTAATGGCGCCGACGGTATTGGTACAGGATGGAGTACTTCTATTCCTAATTACAATCCCGTCGACATTATCAATAATATCCGTCGCATGATGAGGAACGAGGAACTTATTCCCATGGATCCGTGGTACCGAAATTGGCATGGCACCATGGAGCGCATTGCACCTGACAAATATAAGGTCTCTGGTACCATTCGACAAGTCGACGCGAATACTGTGGAGATCACCGAGCTTCCTATACGTCAATGGACTGCTACCATGAAAGAATTCCTGTTGGCCAGTATGACTGGGACCGAGAAGAGTAGAGCTTGGATTAAGGATATGACTGAGCAGCACACCATGGATGTTAAATTTGTTGTCCAGCTCAGTGATGAGGAAATGCGAAATGCGTTAAATGAAGGACTGGTCAACAGATTCAAGCTAAGCAGCACCATCAGCTTGAACAATATCGTCGCCTTCGATGCCGCAGGCAGAATTCGAAAATACGAGAGCGTCGAAGATATCTTGAAGGATTTCTACTATGTGCGTTTGGAATACTATCAGCGTCGCAAGGATCATCTGGGGAGTGTCTTGACGGATCATCTTGATAAACTGTCCAGCCAAGCTCGCTTCGTTAAGCTAATTATTGACAAGCAGCTGAGCGTTGCGAACCGAAAGCGTGCCGACCTTGTTGTGGAGCTGAAGAAGTTGAAGTTTCCTCCGATTTCGAAGGCAAAGAAGTTCGGTCCGTTGGAGGAGGATGAAGCTTTGCCTGACACTACCGACGATGGCGATGCGGATGAGAGCAGTAACATTGACTTGTCGTCTTATGATTATCTGCTCGGTATGCCAATTTGGTCGCTGACTCGAGAACGATACGAAAAGCTTCTCCGTGAGAGAGAGGCACAGGAGCAGGAGCTCAATACGCTGTTGAAAAAATCCGCGAAGGATATGTGGAATCATGATCTTGACGAGTTTGAGAAGGGATGGAAACAATTCTTGGAGCAGGATGAAATCAACAAAAACAATGTGGCCCCGATCGCTCAACCTAAAAAGGCGAAGCAACGCAAGCTTCTAAAATAGACTATTTCAGCTAGAGATAGATATTTTCAATGCTTCAAGATATGCTTTTTTTGTATGGTAGATAATTATTTATGGGTCTCTGTTATACTTCTCATTTTCATTGCTATTTTGTATATTTATCTCGAGTCAAACCTTGTTATTTACAATTCAATTCGTGATATGAGTGAACAGCCGAAGATCAGTCAGTGTGTAAAGTCTAGATCGTATGTTGATGATGAGACCCTAATATCATTCTAAGTCAGGTGACAAATCCCGGCTGGTTTGTTTACTGGCGATTTTGTCGTCGTGCACTTTTGTTTGTTTTCACTTCTGTTCTGTACACCTATCTCCAGAAAAGTGAGTACACGAAATACTCACACAGCATCAGAGTTTTGGTCCACCTCACACACTCGGCGAGGGAGAGCCACACATAATTTCGCCTCTGGATTTTTCGCAGTCTACTTATTTCCTATATTCGTCTGTTCACAACATCACTTCACTCAGTTCTGCCGATTAAATTTTTCAGTTCGACACGTGCATTCCTTGTATCGGGGATTTTTCGCCATCTGGAGCGCGGGCGATTATTTTTGCAAATATTAACAACATTGCATTGTCAGCATCGTGTAGCCTGTATTGTGACAAAAGAAACTAAATAACTGTCGCTGTCATTGGTTGAGGATCTATTTATAACTGGTAAGGTAGTATTCCTTTGATGGATGCGGACAGGTGGAATTTGAGTGTGGGGAAGGCGACAATTTGTTGCAAGTCATTGACTGGGATAGCTTTGGGTACTACCATGTTTTAATCAAATTTTTGAAACGGCTATGTGATGTGAGTCTCTGAAGAGACCGTGGAACTTATGGATTTAATTTTATGGCTGCAGATTAGATGATGTGGGAGGGTGATGAAGTATTGTTTAGTCCTGTCCTGGTATTTGTCAACAAACGAGTGCAGTCCACAATCTTATCTATATTATGGTCGTTTCAGTTGAGAAAGCTTTCTAATTACGTATTACTCTAGATTATGTCGTCACCTTTGAAGAGATTGCGTCATGGCCGTCATGAGGAGGCGGCACTCGGTGCACCGATAGATTCTCCGACCAAGAGAAATAAGAAACGAAAGGTACTGAGGTTTGTTTGCAGAATTGGGTTTGAGTTAAAGGAAATCTAATGCAATGGTAGGTTTATGCCGATGATGAACCCATAGCAGCACCCGATAGTTTAAATAGCATCATACAGAAGCTTTCAATGCCCCGGCATCGAGTGCAGGTTGCAATAGATTACGCGAATGATAAGAATTCAAATACAGAAGTTCAAGCCTATGCCAAACTAGCAGGTATGTAGTTTCTAGCTCAGGTTTCTTGTCTTGAAATTAGTGGCTAACAGTAGTCAAAGGATCCACTTGGACGTATTATGTTCGAGAGCTTCGGGTGACTATTGGAAGATTTTCAGAGCCTGTCTCCGGTCTTGAGGATACAGCGGAACGGATCGATATAGATCTAGGGCCTGCTAAGGTCGTCAGTCGACGGCATGCTCTTGTTAGATATGACCTCAACAGCCGGTCGTGGGTTATCTCAATCACTGGTCGCAACGGTGTCAAGATCGATGGCAGGGTATACAAGGATGGCAAAACCGTTGAACTACATAGTGGAAATATTCTCGACATTGGGGGTGTGCAAATGATGTTTGTACTGCCGGACCAAGTCCCGGAACTTGACAATGGTGAAGGTGATGGACTGGAGGAGTTTGACGATCAGGAAATGATTGCGTCAAATATACCTGTTCAAAATTCGTCGGTTGCATATCCAAAAGGTGTTGCTATTATTACCAAACCACAAGTTCGAGGGGTCGAGACGATCGACAACACATACAATGATCTTAGCTTGGACGAAGCTAAAGATATTAAGCCGCCGTATAGTTATGCAACGATGATCTCACAGGCTATTCTCTCCACTCCGGAGGGCAAACTTACACTCGCTTCAATCTACGCCTGGATATCAGACCACTATTCGTTCTATCGTCATGCTAAGTCCGGGTGGCAGAATTCCATTCGTCACAATCTCTCACTGAACAAGGCGTTCCAGAAGGTGCCTCGTGCTACGGACGAACCAGGAAAAGGGATGAAATGGCAGATCAATCCTGACTATCGAGATGAGTACATCCGGAAGCTGGCAGACAAGGAACTTTCGCGTCGGAGGGGGGCCGCGATGTTCCAATCGGCACCTTCAAGCAGCAACCAGATTGAAGCCACGATCACGCCCCCCAAACAAACACCAGGTAAACATACTGCTTCATTCGATTCTTCCGCTACCTCACTACCACCCCCTTCCAATTTAGCGACTAGAAATAGTCGGAAATATAAGAGCTTTATCTCTGAGGATTATGGTGAAGATGATGATATAGGGATGACATCAAGTCTAAGAAATAAGAGTTCTTTTCATTCATCAGGAACGATCACGCCCTCGCCGAACAGGAGGAATATGAATAGCGTGCTTGGATATTCGCCAGAAAAGCTCTCCACAATCCATCGTCATGAATCCAGCTCAATAAGGGGGTCGGCTGGAGCATCTAACGCTAACGAAGGACCAGGCAGTATCCTTCCTGCCCCGACAGCGGGCAGTCCGATCTCGGTTGGTTTACGCGGCAACAGCACAAATAAGACACCCATAGTAAATCGGCAATCTGACGCTCTTTCTCTTGCTCTCCCATCATCCGCCCAACAACAACTACCCTCATCCTATTTGCCAAATAGCTCTCCTGCGCCATTCTGGAGGTTCATGCAACTCTCGTCGACTCCAGCGAAGCCGTCCGAATATTCGCCTACAAAGTTCTCAAGTCCACCCGTCGCTGCAAACGAGCAATCATCAGCACAGAGCCAGCAGACTCCCAATCCATATAATACTCGTCATCAGGAGCGGACGCAGCCACGACAAACGTCACCACAAACGGCTGCGAACGGTAACGGCGCTATCTTCGATGTGGTTGCTGCGGCGACTGCAAATGTGCCTTCCGCGGATGAAGGTCTCGGAGATTTACAAGGCGTCGATCTGGCAAGGCAGGTGATGTTGAGTCGACTTTTGCACAGGAGTGTTTATAGCTGACTTCAACTTTCTGTTTCGTATTATAGAGGGTTTAAACAAATAGGTAAATGGAGAAGCAGTACATCCGGCGAAAGCATCGAATGATGAAATATCCTTGGCTTTGTGTCTGTACTTTTTTGAGCTTCGAATCTGTTGTTCGATTAGTCCGTCATTACATTCCTCGCACTTCGTCGCCTTTGTTCGTTGTTGCTACTGTACTATCAGTCATTGATCGGTCGATTGCTACCCAACTCATTGGAATGTAATATATAAAAGCGGGTAGTATCTATTGTGTAAATACTCGCCCGCAGTTGTGTTATGTTTACGTTGGGATGACATGATTGGGACGAGGCAGTGGTGAGTTTATCGCGTTGTATTATAGTGTATAATCGGATGGATATTGTATATTGGAATTTTAGTCTCACATTATATATAGTGTATTTATGTAATAATGCTTCCTTATTTCTGTAGGCCAGCTGACGTTCGCGTGGTAGTCCTGGCTGATCCGCGATAATTAATATCATATCTGTTTATCATTCTGCGTAAGATCATCGAAGTGCGACAGTATTTTTTGCTGTCAGATTATTCTAACGCTGTGCGAGAAGTGAAATGACGTAGTACTCTAGTCCGAACTTGGCCTGCTGACATAAGATTCCGTGTATTTCGCGTCAGCAGGCCGTGTCAGTGGCCGGCATTCGTCGTCATATGTGCTGTGCTATTCGAATACTGGAAGCTGGTCGTCTGCCGGTAGATCGTATCCCACAACACGAACACAAAGCATCCATTTTGATATTCCCAGCATTTTAAGTATAGAATCAGTCAATATGTCCGACTCTGTCCCTGCTACTTCTTCGGTACCGTCATCTTCAGCGGTGTCTCGTACGTGTAAGTAGTTGATCTTCAGGCCCGCGTTTATTCTGAAGGGATCATGCGGCCATGCGACCGCCTGTTCCCAGTATAACGTGAAATTGATTGATGCGGATGGTTTTTAATATCTCTACTGCAGATGGATTTATATTTGTGATATTGCTCTCGCGTTTTCGAGACTGTGATCACAAGACTCGAATTTTCGATAATCCGGATGAGGACTGACTGGATCACAGCTCAATTTGCCAAATACAAGGCTTGCTTTTATGATCTTCTTACCTGGAAGAACCTTTACGTCTCTGGTGGTTCATTCGCTGGTGCATTGATTGCTCTTTACCTCTTCAAATATGTCAACGTTGTGAAGCTCTTCTTCAACTTTGCTTATGTAGCCCTGGGCAGTATGTAGACAATCAATGGTATGCTATTGGTATTTGGCTATGGATTCTAATGAGTGTGAATTATAGCTGCTATTGCTGTCGAATTTGCTGGACGAACAATCAAGGGCGGTCCTGGTTTTGTTAGGTGTGTTTCCTCGGTTTGGATTCCAGTTAGAAACTGCAAACTAACATTATTGTGAAGCTCTTTCCGTGGAAGTGGTAACTACGTCGTCATTTCAAAGGATATTGTCGATCCGCTCTTCAATGAGTTCACTGTTCTCGTGAACTTTCTGCTGGTTGAGTTCCAGCAGATCGTCTTTGTTGAGAACTTTCCATTGACAGTCTTTGTAAGCTATATCGTTAGGTTTGGTTAGCTGTCGCGCGAGGTTAATAATTGGTTTCTTAGGCATTTGTTGTCTCGTATTTCACTTATTTCCTCGTCCACTACGTTTCGCTGTGGTCTTTAGCTGTCGTTGGTACGTCGATGCAGCTGCCCAATTACTATGGCTAGATGGAAAAAAACTAATGGAGTTAGGTGTCACTGTGGCCTTCGCAGCACCTCCAGTCTACCTCAAGTTCCAGGAAGAGATTGATGCCCAGGTTGCTGCCGCTAACAAGATCATTGACAAGAAGATTAGTGAGCTTAAGGTGCAGGCTAATGAGCATTTGGGCAAGGCCGCAGGTGTCGCTAAAGGATATTTCGACCAAGCTCTCGACAAGGTCGGATACAAGCGAAATCTTCCTCCGGTCCCAGCTGCTGAGCCTGTTGCTACTGAACCTTCTCCCCCTGCGGTGCCTGTTGCTGCAGAGTAAGGTGCTGGTAACGCAGTAATGAGTGACCATTGGCATGGAGATAATGGCGATGACGGTGTTGTTGCGGTATAGAACGAATTGGTGTCGTGGACGAATGCAAGAAGATGGTCGGAGCGCCTTGTTTTCTATTTCCGGTCTTGAAATGCTTCTCGCGAGTTTATTATTATACTATATGCTACAAGTATGTTTTCCACGGTCAGGCTATGGTAAGCAAGCCCTAAATGTGCTACAAATTGTGCTATGATTGTTACTTTTTCGCGTTACAATTTTGCAGTTGTTATTATTTGCACTGTAAATCTTTTGAGGCTCATCTGTAAGCTTTCTTTGAGTTCGTTTTGAGCGAGTTTATATGTACGAATGAATTGTTATTACACCCTGACTGATATCATTTATATCAATGTCGCGTGCAGACACTGATTTATTGTCCTAAATTCGAATTTGAGATTCACTCTCTGATAGACAGACATCGCTCTTCGCTGACGCTTCCATCAAATACCCAGGAAATTGCACGAGCAGAAGGTATGAGGGGGAACTCCGAATCGAAATATAGCCGACGACATCAAGTTATCAAAGATTCCACACTAAATAGTAACTGTTGACAGCTGACTATTCTGGACCGATAGACAGGTAACGATTATGAGTGTACATCGTGGAAAACAATCAAACGAAACCATTTATATTGCGTAGAAATACGAAATAATAGACATTGCGAATATACTATTGTGATTCACAATCTAGGCCAGGGGCTAATGAGTATGAGAAGAAGGTTGTTGGAGTGACGCTTACGTCCCCAGACGTGCGAAGAAGATTAATAATGCGGCATAACTGGGGTAGTCTGCTATTACTTCCGGCAGAATCCACGTCGCCCCTGCGGCTCCACACGGCCCACCGAAGGCCAGGTAGCCTATGGCCGCGACGTGCCTGGGCCGGGCTTCTAGACTTGTCGACTTGCGAACAAGAGACGGGTCCATAAACGGACGCCAGCCCACTCCGCTCTCTTAGCTATGCTTATGGCGCGACAATCAATAGACAGTAACGGCATGTCTGCAGTACTTTCCGCAGCGAAGAATGGTATACCCCTACCAGGTAATCCCGTTGGATTCGTTTCGCCCTCGAATAGTGCTACCACTAGGCGGAGCGCTTTATCAGGTCTGCATGACTACTTTCGCAAGCCTTGCTTCGTTCATAGCAGATTCGACGATGCCGTCGATGTTGCGAAAGTCCTAAAGGAGATTTCGTCGGACGATTTTAACCATATCTCTCATTCGAGCTTGTATGTGAGAATTATACTGACTTATGGAAGTGTCTCTTAAGCTAACTGCTCGGTGTCTTCATTTAGAGTACAAACAGCAACTGGCGTTCGGGAACTAGCAAAGAGGGTACGTATTTATTTGTGGTAGTGGCTCCTGACGTGGACGAGGCTAATAAATATACTAGATCGGACAAGCCACGATCCATATTAATGTGCGGTCAGTGCTTATAGTGACCAAGGCCAGAGACAATAGTTTAATCGGTTTGACTCGGCAGCTTGCGCAATGGCTCATGCTTACTCGAGAAGTTAATGTTTACGTCGACGCGAAATTGCGTTTATCAAAGCGGTTTAATGCAGACGGGCTGTTGGACGAGAATGACAAGTTTGAAAGCCGGTTAAGGTATTGGACGCCCGAGTTGACAAATACGATGCCCGATTTATTTGATCTGGTCTTGACACTTGGTGGCGATGGTACCGTCTTATATACATCATGGCTCTTCCAAAGAATTGTACCTCCAGTGCTGGCATTCAGTCTGGGGTCGCTGGGATTTTTGACTAATTTCCAGTTCCAAGACTATCAGGCGCATTTAAATAAAGTGTTCGATGATGGCATTAAGGTGAACCTACGTATGCGGTTCACATGTACGGTGTTTAAAGGCGGTCATCAGAGCGAAGTGCATGAAGTCATAAACGAGATAGTTATAGACCGAGGACCAAGTCCATGGATTTCCATGTTGGAACTATATGGAGACAACAATCTCTTGACTATGGTACAAGCAGACGGACTGATTTTATCGACTCCGACTGGTTGGTGACTTTTTTTGTTAATGACATGGTAGTGTCGGGCTAACTCTGCCTAGGGTCGACCGCGTATTCATTGTCCGCTGGTGGTTCTCTAGTGCACCCGGAAATCCCCGCCATCTCAATTACACCGATTTGCCCACACACTCTTTCGTTCCGCCCCATGCTACTACCAGATTCAATGCTTCTCAAGGTCAGTGTGCCACGGAATGCCAGAAATACTGCTTGGGCATCCTTTGACGGGCGGCATCGGGTAGAGCTACGATCAGGCGATTATGTTACTGTTACGGCATCGCAGTATCCATTTCCCACGGTTTCGGCAAACACTATGGACTACATTGAGAGTGTCAGCAGAACACTGAAATGGAATGTAAGAGAGCAACAGAAACCGTTCAAGGATTATGTCGACACGGATAGAGACGAGTCAAGAATTTCAGTTCAAGAGGAAGAAGAGTGGGACATCGACGACAGTGCGTTCTTCAGTACTAGTTCTTCGAGCACTATGTTAAGTAGTTTTGGTAGCGCACCGCAGTCTTCGGTGACGACCGGGTCGTCGAGTCCTTCGCATAAAGGGTTTTCATTTTTGAATTTAAACGGTTCCCCAAAATAATTTGAGTCATCTACAGAGTGACTTATTTTGCATCACTTGGATATTATATATATTTGTCTGGTCATAGACTAGCATAAACCATTGCAATATCTTGGTCTTACAGAGGAGATTTTGGCGCATTTATTAGTATTTCTTTTTGCTTGTTTCTTTTTAAAGGTAACTGAACTTATGGAGCGAGGTTTATAATTATTTGTGGCAAAGGGAGTATTTGTTATGTTTGCGAATATTACATTTGGATTAAAATGCTTGCTTTTGTATATATGTGTACGTATATAGCGGCTGATTTGTTTATATTAGAGCATATCGAATACAAGGGATTATATGTCTGTATCACATTAGTTACTAAATAGACAGTGCTCAGGAATGATTTATTGCCTAGTATTAATAAATATCGCCCAGGAATAATTGCTCGCCGTGCTGATTCATTTGACGCAAATAATATCATTAATATCCTACATAACGTATTTCGTAAGCGAGTGTGCCAACCTGCCCACCAACATCACCGGAAATCATGGAGATCACCAACCACATTGATAAAATTTATTAAAATAAAAAAAGATTCTACAATAGTTTCTTAATCGTTTTTTCACGTTCGAGTATTATGACCAGTTTCGCCGCAATTGCCACATCGCGTTGGCTTCGTTTCGTTCTCTCCAATTGATTGTTCTTTCCCGTTGTTTCATGCTGTATCTGTTTATCGACCTCTATTCTCTGTATTAAATCAAGGCCTCCCTGTACTGTAAGTGTACCTCCTTGCTTGAAACACTTTCGATGGCGCCGATGACCTCGATTTGCTGCCTGATTCGACTCTTGTAATTCTTGTACCTCAGCTTGAAGAAGCACGGACGAATGCATCATCATCTCGGCACCTTTGATAAGCTAATCGAGCGCCTGATCAGTTGGTGAGCTATTCTGGTGCCTTACTATTCGGTCAACCATCATGAAAACCGGTTACATCAAAGTTGTAGATATTCGGGGCAATAATTCCGTACTTTGTGATAGTGTTTCATACAGTTCAAACCACTGCCTAATTGGGTCCGGATCCTCGCAGAGGGCTCGCTTGTAGTCATACTTACGATTAAGTCTACATTTATTCTTTTAGTGAAGTTTGAAGCCCAGTTCTTGCTTAGATTGCCTCCCACACGGGTAGCAAGCAGTTGATTGGCCATATCTTCAACATTAACTAGTCAAGTAGAAAATCCTCGCGAATCCATGTCGAGGATGTGCTGAACAATAACTAGTTCCTCGCTAGGCGTGAGTTTAAAACTATTGCGTGTGGAATCGCGTCGTGAAAGGATGCCTACGCGTCGTCGCTTGACTGTCATACGATTAACCTTTTAAGTCTTTGCAGCGAATCGGCTACTATGAATTTGGCCTCTATCGATAGCTTGGACGGTTAAGAATATCCTGCCTTCAGAATCAGTTGATTAAATGTTAATTGGTGGATGCATCGATGATTGAAGTTGTGTGGTTGCGGTTTCAGGTGGTGGCACACTCGCTTATGAAATACGTTCATCCAGGTAAATCTAGCATCGCAATGGTGTCGAGTCTAACATCGGCAATCAGCTCTTTGCACAGCATTTGGTTGAATCGAATATTCCGATCAGATTTATCTATTCATTGAAAACACATGCATAAAAGTAATCCAATAAACACCGCGGGTCTCAATTGCACTCATCAATAGTCTTCGCACACGTAGGCTTTATCGCATAGATATGTCACTCCGAACTCTTCGCACCCCGCGACTTCTGATAAATAAAAACCTGCCGAAAATTTTATGCCACAGGTGAGAGAGGAATTACATCAACGCTTCCAATTCCTCGCGGCCGGCCTTGCTGTACAAGTACGCGTTTCTAGATCGCGTTAGTCTAACAATGTTCCAATTACATTCCCTGCGATAGGGACAATTTCCAATCATGCATACTTCTGCTTAGCGGCGTTGATGACGTAGACGAGAAGACCAGCGGGCAAGACAACGTAGAAAGCTTGGGACGACACTCTTCGAAATGTGTTGAAGATAGCGTTGTTAAAGGCACCAGCAAACGGCTTCTGAGCATACGGAGAGACGGAGTACGTAATAATACCTATATGACAACCATTAGAATATGTATATTACAACTGTCTTCAGACGTCGTTCCGGTTATCCATAGATCTGGACATAGACTAAATCCGGTAAATTGAAGTATTACCTCTCTGCTTAGGGCCGCCTACATATTTATAGATTAGAACTACTGTCATTTTACAGTAATGTGTCATTAGAATTTGCAACATACCCATATCACCCCACCATCCTATGTATCCGTGATGTCCACCACCGGCCATTGTGAATCAGTAACTAACCTATCGTTAACACTCTATTCTTCTCAAGTAATTCTTAGAACCCGCTTTTTTACACTAAGGAAATTGCAAGATGCGGTCAGACCCAAACATACCTTATGTATAGAAAATCGTCGACTTGAAGTTGGATATCCAGTTCACGAGAAATCCAAAAGTCTCTGAAGTGAAGGTGGTCCTGCGATGCCGTTCTCGGATGTTTTACCGCGCGTTCATTGGCCGCAGGCCAGAAACTGGTCTTTTCGCGCGGACGTTTACGCAGGACATGCCTAGTTCCGCGTAATTTTGAGGCTTACGGAATATTGGGTGACACAGTGGATACGGCAGCGCCTAACCACCATGGCGAATTTTTAACTGAAGCCGGGTGATTTCGTGCTTGGTGGAAGAGTGGCCCCCCCCCCCTCCAGTTACTTAGATCGTTAAGGGATTCCCAAAGCCTATCATCGGTTAACGACTCCGAGATCGAGGAATATTAATAAAATGTCTGTTCGAGCATTAACTTGGATATATCGTAAGTTGTCTTTCTCTATCAATTTGTGGGCATTCTTCGATCGTGACCACACTTGGTGATCCACCTTGATCCGCTGCATTTGCTCAATAGATGCCATCAATTGCTGAATATTAATTGCTTATTTGATTATCTAGGCTTAGCTGTACCGGCAGCGATTGGAGTGACTGTCGCTCAGTCGGCAATGTACGACGTCAAGGGCGGCAGTCGCGCCGTGATCTTCGACAGATTTGTCGGTGTCAAGCAGGCCGTTGTTAGCGAGGGCACGCATTTCTTGATTCCATGGCTACAGAAAGCTGTTATTATGGACGTCCGGACAACTGTATGTCTCTTCTCTATAGCAGTGCGGGATTGATCTGGATCTCAACTTCGCATTGATCTGGCGTATGCTAATATTGGTCAGCCTCGCAATATCTCAACTACGACCGGAAGTAAAGATTTGCAAATGGTCTCCCTGACTTTACGTGTGCTTCATAGACCAGTCGTCCAGCACCTGCCTGTAATCTACCAGAATCTGGGTCTCGACTACGACGAGCGAGTGCTCCCTTCTATCGGCAACGAAGTCCTCAAAGCCATCGTCGCGCAATTTGACGCCGCCGAACTCATTACTCAGCGAGAAATCGTGTCATCCAGAATTCGGGACGAGCTCGTTAAGCGCGCGAACGAGTTCAATATTGCACTCGAGGACGTGTCGATCACGCACATGACGTTCGGAAAAGAATTCACAAAAGCGGTTGAGGAGAAACAGATCGCGCAGCAGGATGCCGAGCGTGCGCGGTTTATTGTCGAGATGGCGGAGCAGGAGCGACAGGCGGCTGTTATTCGCGCGGAGGGAGAAGCCGAAGCTGCCGAGACTATTTCAAAAGCGCTTGATAAAGCTGGGGATGGATTGTTGCTAATTAGGCGGATTGAGGCGTCGAAGGAAATTGCCCACACTCTTGCCTCGGCGCCTAATGTGACGTACGTTCCTGGTGGTGAGGATGGTCAGCATGGCGGCAATGCGTTCCTGTTGAACATTGGAAGGTAGATGCCATTATGAAAGGTAATATTTTGTAGTATATTGAAGGTTATCGGTTACGAATGTTGTCTTGTGCATAATCTCCTCTATCCAGGTGCTCGCTGTATTTAAATCAATATTGCCGACAGAAGTGCAAGTCATTTACCACTTTCACCTTCCACGTTGCAAATTTGTATGTTAATAATTATCCATTTTCGCGGAAATTCGCAATGCTATAATAGTACATGCCACATCCCATCCCATTCTGCATTTTCACGACTTCCATATCTTATACAAAACTTCTAGTCTGTTGGGATCACAATCACAAAATTCATGACAACAAAGTACTGAGAATAATTATGGAAAAAAAAATAGGTAACATCTGAGAGTACGACACAACAAACACCTCTGTGCCACTGCAATGCAATTAGAGCAAAGCAGTTAGAGCATTATTCTGCAATATCATTTGTTTTTATCGTACGTTGGAGCCTTATTTACTCTTTTTCTTCGCAACTTTGGAACAGTTGTCTGACGCTATTTACTTCGAACTTAGAAAAGTTCGGGCCCAGGTAGGGAGGACGAACGAAGCCCTATGGATCGCAGAATTGTAATATCTGAACAGCTCTTTCTCCTTCTCTGGATCGGTCACACGAGTAGGAGTGTCAACTTTACACTTGGCGTCCTTGCTACAGACCATGAAGCCGATCTGTCCGGATGGGTATGTGGGAATGGTAGTGTACGCGTACCTGAATTAGTTAGTTTTCGGTGATTGTTAAAGTATTGGGCGAGCAGATACGTACTCGGCAACGGGGAAAACCTCAGAGCAAGCTTTCTTCAAGTCCCGGATCAATGGCATGTGGAGCCAAATGTTCTCGGCTATAGAGTGAAACAATGGATTAGCATAACTCACACTAAAACAAAAAATTCCCGAACAAACAGCACAAGAAACAATTCAGCATGGGGTACTCCTTTATCTTGGAAATAAAGAACTAAAAGAAACAGCACAGCACAACCTTGGGTAGTAATGACACCGTTCTCGGTAAGAGCGTCGTTCAAAAGCTCGTAGTATGGCTTCTGAAAGAGCGACTCCGCTGGACCCTCAGGGTCGGAGGAATCGGTAATGATGACGTCAAAGTGGTTCTTGTATGCGGCAAGGAACTTAAAGCCGTCCTCGACAAAGACCTTAACCTTGGGATGCTGGAAGCCAACGGCCATGGAAGGGAGGTATTTCTTGGAGACACGGATGACGCACTAGAACCGTCAGATCTGGGTTCGTAGAATTCGCAACCGCTATAACGTACCTCATCGATATCGCAGAGAATAGCCTCCTCGACGCTCTCGTGTTTGACGATCTCACGAAGGACACCTCCGTCACCACCGCCAATAACGAGGACCCTCTTTGGGTTGGCGTGGTTGAACATGGCGAGATGAGTGATCATCTCCTGGTAGCTAGAATATGTTAGCAATAATCATCTACAAGAAAGACAAAGAAACATACGCGAACTCATCGCGCTCGGTAGCTTGGATAACACCGTCGAGGACAAGGACGTTGCCGTAGTTGGAACTCTCGAAAACGAGAACGTCCTGGTACTTTGATTTCTCGACGTGTAGAATCTGATTGACACGAAGAGTCATAGCCTGACCAGGCCACAACTCATCCGAAACCTCGCGAAACCATCCGTCTATTAAGTCCAACAGTGTTAGCTTGTTATTGCGCTTGTGTTGTCCACTTGGTATTCAAACGAGCCAAGTCGGAACACCAAACCCGAGTCGGTCACGACGACTGAGGAAAAAAAAACACACCTTTAATAGTGTAGTGAGTGAGCTCCCCTGATTCTCCTGACATTGTTATCTCGGTGCGAAATTATAGAAAAGATATGGTAAGTGTATGGTAAGTGTGCGAAACGCTGAGATAGCTCAGAAAATTTGGTCGGACAAGGAATTTGGTTGGGAGGAAAAATTCCAACCAAATTTTCTGCGAGGTGGATTTTACACCATGGCACAGGCCAATGTCATAGTGCTTCTGAAGTTGCCGAATTGACATGTGAAAGATCGGGCGATCTGAAATGGTTGTGATATTAGTTGCTAATTTAAGTGACATTTGGAGATTACTTTAACGCATGTTGCTGGTTTAGAAATTTCTCTGCGCGTCTCAGCTTCGCAGTTCGCCGGCAACAGCAAACAACTATTTTATTAAATGCGTAGCCTAGTTTTTACGTCTATTACCTTAACCAGATATTTAGCGGTAGTAATTTGGCGGCACAAAAGGTATTTTGGCAACAGTGCCAGGCCGTTTCCTGGATCTGATATCAAACAGAACCTCTGTGCCTCGTTTCATGAATCTGTAAGATCGTCAGCGATAGTTCATGGTCGGATCAATAGAACAAATTCGCATACGATTTCTCAACATATCCCATGGCAATATTTCTGCCCACTGTAGGTGAGGGTAATCCTGATGTAACAACTCCTGAAGTACTCGTGTGAGAGCAAACTTGAACAGTTTAGCAAATAGACTTATACCTATTAATTTCACTCCAGCTTTTTCATAAATTTTTGAACCCTCTGCATTATTTGTTAGCATCCAATGCCAGTCAAGGGAATATATATGACGTAACTTACCTCTCGCAGGTGGCCCATCGCTCAGGAACCCAACACGTCGTCTGCTGGTTCCATTCTTCAATTCCTCGGCAATAACTTCGTATCCATTGAACCCGCCTTCGAGCCTTCTTCTCTTACCAACGACCCACGACAGTGAAGCTTGTATGGGCGTTGTAATTTCATCTAGGTCCTGACCATACAAACACAAACCTGCCTCTAACCGCAACGCGTCACGGACACCGAGCCCAGCTAATTTCACAACTGAGTTGGATTCTCCAAGAAGGCGTTCTGTAAAACCCAGCGTTTCCTCTTTGGGTACCGAGATCTATAACATGAGGCAGTAAGGTTAATGAGTGGAAGAGAGGACGAGACATTTGGGCGGAGAAAACATACCTCAAAACCATCCTCGCCGGTATATCCGCTCCGCGAGACCCAGTACTTGCTGCCTTTAACCGGTACCAGCCCAACATTGCCAAACTTCAGCTGCGTAAGATCAAAGTCCGTCAAGCCTTGCAAGGCCTCCGCTGCTCGCGGACCTTGTAAGGCTAGTAAACCCCACTCCTCTAAAATCTCGTGGCCGATGTCCGATCGGCCATGCAGTTTCTTCTGTTCCTCTAGGAACGCAAGATCACCGGCACGACACGCTGCGTTGGTAACAATATAGTATTTATCGTCCGTGTGCTTCGTGATGATTATATCGTCGACGATACCGCCGTTGTTGTTCAAGAACATCGAGTATACGCCACTGTATGGCGCCAGTTCCCTAACATCTGTCGGCGTTATACGTTCCAAGAACGTCGTGACGTCTTTTCCAGTAAATCTGCTAGTTTTAACACTCTGAATAACATTACCTGCTCAAGCTGTTGGCAGGACTCACATATGCTGAACCATATGGGACACGTCAAATAATCCAGCCTGACTTCGGACCCATTTGTTCGACTCAATGATCGACTGTGTCTCGTAAGTGATCGGCATGCTGAATCCAGCAAACGGATGCATTGATGCGCCATGCGCGAGATGCAGATCGTACAATGGTGTATGTAAAAGTGGTGTTGAGTTCGCATTGTTCGCGAATGTCCGATTGATGTTGGTTTTATTCTGGGACCGTGAGCAACGAGCTAGGTTGCAAATACGGCTTCCTCCGGCAATTCTATTTGGTAATTTGGAAAGTAGAGCCATGACTAACCCGTAGCCATAAAAATGACTTGATATTTGAGTTGGAGGTGCCTGTGAATGAGGTGTGTCTCAGGTGTGTGGCTGGATTTTTTAGTGCTGGGAGTTGAATGGACAACCGCACGGGGCTCACCCCGCATGCATTACATGGTGGAGTTTATGTGATGGAACCAGGCAAAGTGATATAGCAGACAAACTGGAAATACTCAATACACTATGGAGCAACTGTCGAAACCGAGTTTTTTTGTGTCTTCCTACGGCCTGTACAATGCCATGGTTGGCTATTATTGTCGAAGCGAATAAGTCGTCCATAACCTCGATATATGTCGACAGTCGATGTCATGCCTGTCAGCCGCCAACGGCACATTTGATATAGTCTATACATATTATACATATGTGCCATGATCGGGAGCACCAGTCATTATACATTCTAAAATGACTTCTCTGAAATTATAGCAAATGCTATGACTTCCATCCGCCCAGATCTTTCATCGATCCAGTCGAACAATATCGTCCCATCAGATTGAATACACCTAGCATCTTTTCCCTAAGTCCATGGACGTCTCCGGTCTCTAGCTGCGACCACGTTACACATACTGGTCAACCGGCGGAGCTTGCATAACTTTTTACTCCTCATTATTCGAGTTATGTCCGACGGTTTCTGGAGGAAACTCTTTGTAACACATATTAGCACGTAATCAGCTGCGCTCCAGGCGTCGTCGCAGTAAATTACAACGAACTATCTCTCATCATGCAGAGCGCACGCAGCCTTCACCATCACAACCTTCAGCAGCGATCAGATCTCCTGTCTTGCGGATCGACTAGCTTGGACACGCAGAGAAGCCTGCACGTCAACCATCTTCGTCTGTCATTCAAACCACGACATAGTTGTCGTTATGGCCCAATAACACATGGCAGTTACAAATAGTTTGCTCCTAGTAAAATCGCGTCAGACATTCCGCACATAAAACAGCTCTGGAAACGTCGTGCAATAGCTATTACCAGCGGCGCAAGGAATAGCCACAGCCAGCATAAAAGGCTGGGAATTCATCTGATCAAGTATCCCACAATACGAATAGCGCTAATCGAGTCACGTGGCTGGCGTCATTTGAGTATCTAATCCTAAACCGGATTAACGGAATGTACGAAAGCAAACTAATGATTTGGAAAGCAGATCACAAACGTGACAACTCAAAATGATTTTTGTAAATAAAAAATAATTTAAAATTTAAACAAAAATAAAAACCTTAGTATTCATATGCAAAGCCCGTTAGCCATTTGCTAGATCGGGAGCGCAGGCGCAAGCGACATAGACCCGTTTCAGCGACTGCCATGTTATCTCGAGAACGCACACGTGGTGCAAACGCGAAGGCGATTGCGGCTGTAGGAGTAGTATGATCTGCACGAATTAAGAGAGCCAAGCCTATGAGCTAGACGAACCCTCTCAGTCCTCACTACTCCAATTTATGCAGGCGGAAACATGCAAATGCGATGACGTTCCATGTGCATTACTGCCTCTATCTGCTACGGACATGGTTGAGGAAAAGGCCGTGGATAATCAAATCAAAACAGAATCGTCTGCAGCTCTGCCTGCGAATCCTCAAAGTCACATGGACAGTTGCGCCACGGAACGTGCACTTGATATACCGTATTATGCCTTAATCGGGCTTATGTTTTGACAGATTGGTGTCAAGCATCTGACCCGTGCAACCTTGGTTACTGTTCTGAGCGTGCGCCGGACAACAGATATCCGTACCCGGGTGGGCGGCAATCTCTATCGCAGCCTAAGGATGCCAGGCGGCTGATGGGAAATCTGAGCCAAAAACCTTGGAGCGATTGAATTGCGCCAGTCTCGGAAGACCCGGTCTAAAAGATGAATTTGTCAACCGGTGACGATGCAAACAATAATCACGAGGGATGTAAGGCGTCTGTATAGCTATGTTAGCAAACGTTAATGCTTGTCTTAACATCATCTGGCTGTAAAATGAAGATTTCTGGATACGCGAGTTCGCAGGCTAGCGCGTAATTCAATATTATCGTCACTGTGCATCTAATTCCGTCCGCTGTCCACTCCGACTGTTGCCGCGAGCTGCTTATGAGCGTGGCGCATATATGTCACTGCAGGGCATCGACTTCATCCCCTCGGCGACGGTCAAGAACTTCTGTTGACATTAGCAGTCAGCTCACAGAAATGACGTCGTTGCTCTCAATTCACCATACAACCGCATCTCCACATCAGCATCCCGTGCTAGAATGTAATTACGTTTGATGTTCCCGCGTCCTCTTCGCGCAACCTCCTCGCACGAACCAACATTTGAACTTTCAGACATACATAGGGGTTACTATGACGTCAGCCCATCTAACCTCCCGCGACATGTGGAACATTTAAGTTTTCGTCTCCCCGAATTCTCATCCTGAGGATCCTCCGCCAAACAATATGTGAAGGATGACGCACAATACAGGCATGCAGAGGGGGTTGTAATAACAATTATTACCTAAAGTACTGACAAACTGAGCCTGCCGATCTTCGAACCGCCGTACGTAGTCTTGCAATTTTATAAGTCGGACAGATTTGCATTGGAAAATCGATCTATGGGAAAGAGTACTACTATCAAAGCGCAAACTATATTTCAGGCCGAATGCGAAGGCTAACTTGTAATTAAGCTGTGTTATTCCAGAAATTTCCCTGCATCATTCAATTACAAGCAGTGCGGCTCTAATGTGATGAATGCCCCAAAAAATCCACCTGTTTCACATCAAATGGATCGTCATATTACCAGGGGAAAAGTTGCATGCCCCAGATACCCTCAAGGAGTTAAAATCTCGATTTTGGTTTCATTGTTGAGTATTTAATGTTGGTTACAAGCACACACCACTAATAAGCAGCTAGCAATTATTGTCCGTCTAACCTCGTTCTAGCAAATAGCTAGAGGCTGGTACCGGAAAGCTAGATGTGATGTGGCGCAAGTCTCAACTTGCCCCGTATAAATTCAGCTATAACAAATACAATGTCTGTACTCGATTTTATCCGACACGTGTTTCTTTAGTAAGAGTTAGCCTTGAAGACTACGGCGTCGGAAAAATTCTTGCCTGCAGACGGTGCGTTGTCAATCGCTCTTACCGTCATCAACTAAGAGACGCCCAAATTAATCATCTGGCACAGTCTTCATTCCTGTTCGGCGCCGATGAGGCGTTCGCAGTTTCATTAATTAACCGACAAAAGCAAGGGCGGTGATACGCTGCGTAACGTCACAGCAATCTTCAGAGAGGTCATTTCGCAATATTAGCAGAATCATGTGCGTGTAAGAGCTAGGAAGAACTGCGAATGACGCACATTTACAATTGTAGATGACTGCTGGCCCTTTACGGATTTGGCATTACCCATGTCTCGCCATACAGTCGCAGAAAACATTGCCTAGACTTTTACGATCCGTCGACAATGACGTCGAACGGAAACTGTCACGCGTAAAATGCATGCCAATCATTCTCGCAACGAAAATCGCAATACTCTAGGAGCACGAGTCGCAAGGTCGCAAAGCGTTTAGAGACACGAGACCTCTCCAGAAGGCGTGTCACCCCGTTGTTCCGGGAATGTGGACACCATGTGACGTTTAAGCAGACTGTAGATGGAGGGAATTGGCCGGAATATACTGTACGGTTACAGAGAGATAACCAAGGACAAGCCATCACTCTGATGATGGATTTCTCACCAGCGTTCACGCGCTAATCCGCGATTGGTACATACGACTATTATGTTATCGTAACAGATTTCGATGATCGTTAATGACTAACATGTCGCACAGCACAGAATCTTCGGCTGACGTGTGGGACCGCAGAGACTCGGATGGCAATAATAATCGATTACCTGCACAAAGTCGACTGTTCAGAAAGACCTGCACAAAATTTGATACTAATATTGAACGATTACCGAGGACTCCGGCCCACGCGGTCAACCATATGAATGTGGCCCGCCGGCTGTACACTCCAAGGCCAATACGAGGGTGCTGGTTATATCGCGTAACGGTGACGTCCGTTCCGAAGATAGTTTCAGTTATCAGACTGGCTGGTAGTTGCATAGTGCACCTGGCAGTGCGAAGTGGGCCGTCATGATAGTGGGCGACGAGATCGGCGGAATATACTAAAACTGTACTATGAAATAAACAAATTATTTTTCTAGCTAGACTTTCGTTTGAATGTAGTAATTACTGGGAGCTGTGAGCTGCTTGCGGCGACAGCCGCGACTGGGTACGAAAACTCGTCGGAACGACTTATCGATCACAAGCTTTCAATCAAAGGCGATGACGTCGCTCTGCAGCGCGTTCATGAACTTGACAGCGAGGGGGCGGCACTACTGCATTCGGCACAGATTAGCAACGATGATCGCATATGCCAGCTTCCATGCGACAACGTTGTGCCACATCCGCAGGTGGCGATTCTGAAAGGCCTACCCGACGCAGTCACACTGGAAGACTAACCCGAACAAGCTAGCCACCTGGCAAAAGGACATTCGTGATTCATTCGCAATCAAACTAACGGGCGATATTCGCGCTAGTACTAGTTAGTTCTAGCGCGAAGCCTGCCGGCTGCCGACACATCTAACGCAGGTCAGGATATTTCACAGTGTGCAATTTGTATCTGACTCGTACTACGAATATCAAGCAATACAACATGTAACATTGCTAATAGCAATGTGCCTAGCGTTATGGCATTCTATATAAGATATTTCTGCTTTTCGAGATGGTAACTACGCTATGTACGCATGCAGATCATACTGTGGACAGCTATACTGCAGAAGCGGACACCGGGTCAGAGATAATGGATCTACCCGCGCAGCAAGTCGATGCAGGTACCGTGCGTTAGCGATAGAGCACCTAGCCCGAACAGGAGAGGCGCAGGAAGGTCCGGATCACAGAGCACGGGTCACAAATAGGCACGGTGTACACACGAATGAACCACGCCGTCATTGAGCAATGTCACGACCGCACAAAAGCGTGTGTGGGGTACCACTCCGCTCCTGCAGCGTGTTCTAAAGTTCCTCGCCCGAGCCGGGCGTCGGTCCTCCCAGCCTACCTTGTCCTGTCCATCGTCTTCCGTCTCTCTTCGTGGGATTGCCCCCCCGTCGGTCTCTGCCGCCACCCGTGTTACAGTTATAAATACTAGTCGCCCCCCTCCTTGTTCCCCCCTATTTGTTTTCACTCATTCTCGACATCTTGAATCGTGACCTCAATACTTTACTCCTTTGATACACAGTTTCTATCAAGTGTTACCATCTTACCTACTAGTCACCATGGCTCCATTATACTCCAATTCCGTTCCTAAGATCTTTCCCACTCGTAAGGATGTCGCTATCTTCTCAGGTATGTCTTGATTTTATCATGTCGCCATTGACCAGCCAATACTAAAAAGCCCGTACAGATTTCGACGGCACTATCTTCATGCAAGATACCGGTCACATACTCTTCGACCGCCACGGCTGCGGTACCGAGCACCGCCAGCGGCTCGACGAGCAAATCCACACTGGAGAGCGAAGTTTCCGCGATGTCTCCGAGGAGATGTGGGGAAGCTTGAACGTTCCATTCGACGAGTCCATGAAGGCCATGAAAGAACATCTCGTGATCGACCCTGACTTTGCTGACTTCCACGACTTTTGCATCCGGGAGGGCGTTCCTTTCAACGTCATCTCTGCTGGCCTGGAGCCTGTCCTCCGAGGAGTCCTCAACGAGTTCCTTGGCCACCACGCCTCCAAGCGTATTGACATCATCTCCAACGCGGCCGAGATTTCCGCTGACGGTTCAGAGTGGAAGCCAATATGGCGACATGATTCTCAGCTCGGGCATGACAAGTCCCTGTCCGTCAAGGAATGCCGTGCTCATCTCCGAAAGCAACTTCCTGGCAACAGAAATCCGTTGATAATCTTTGTTGGTGACGGCGTTTCCGACCTTCCGGCCGCTCGAGAGGCAGATGTCCTCTTCGCCCGTACCGGTCTCAGACTCGAGGAGTATTGTAAGGAGCACAATATCGAGTACATCCCATTCGACTCTTTTGCCGACATTGAGCGGGAGGTTTTGCGAATCCTTGACTCTGGCGACCTCGAACGCTACAAGAAACCCCACAACCGAACACCGCAGCTAACGTCCCTCGGCAAGCAGAAGTTCTTCGGCTCGCCCGTCGACACCCGAAAAACTCGTCGCACCGAGAAGGGTCATATGTCTCCGATAAGTGCTCGTTTCAACAAAGGAATCGCCATTGCGCAATAGACATTTGTCACGTTGCTATTTCACGGTTATAGACAGTGCTGGTTTCAGTTCGTACACATATTTTTATTCGGGTATTTGGGATCAATATGGGTCATGGTTTAAGTTACGGGATTCGGTGTTCGTCATATTTCTTGCTTAAGTGTCACACATTGTATATGTTATAGAATGGTGTGTGGTGTGCTTATATGCTAGCTGGATACAATAATAGCATTATTGAATGCCTTATGGTCAACGGGACCATACAGTAAATTGATGAAGATGAACCTGATTTTTACTTCGCAATTGTTCCTCGTAAATTGTATCAGATCAAAAATATAATTGCAGCACTGTCAGTATTTGCGGCATACGTGACGGTAGCGTTTCTGTAAACACTATACCCCTCGTCTCATCAAAATTCCTTGCCAATCAATTGACGTTTCAAATTAAAGTTCCACCGCCGGAAGATTGTCTTCCGTTGTACCAGTAAATGCAACCCTTTGCCCTAACCGTACCAATTTGCTTTGCTGTCCGTATCATGCATGTCACAATCTCACAATCTCACAAAGTGACGCCTGCATGATGGTACTCGCCCCAACAACTGACGCACCAATTGCTGCACCACTCCGCTGCATATCATTTCAGGCATATTCGCCAAAACCCTGCATAAGTTGATGCTCCGTTTTTGTCAAAACCCTTGCCCGCAACTTTCTATTCTCAGCTGCTCATTGTATGCCTCCATCGCGCAGTTAGAACTGACCAAAAAAAGTGCCGTATAGCGCTGCGAGTTCTGCCTGGGCAAAAAGAAAGAAGAACAAAGTGAGCCGGGGGCGGTCGTGCGGTTTTATGCTCGTTGTGCAGCAAATGGGGGGGGGGGGGGGGGGGGTCGGCGTTAGGTTCAGCGAGAAGTGCCCGGATGCGTTGACAAATTGGGAAGTTTGTCCGACATTTTTGCCTACGCCGGCCAATTAGCGCAACCATCGGCCGCGACAGCACTAAGCCGTAGACTTATGGAATTTGTCTTATTATTGGTAGGTGAATATATTTCTCTTTGCTGAACGACAGTTGTGCGAATCAGCGAATGTTTATCGTGCTTCAGTATGTATCTAGTAAGGGAAACTATCTAGTCAGTACTAATACATATTTTATCATACGTACTATATATATATGTAAGCGCAGAGATCAACAGATTTAACTATCCTTGATTACTTCTAGCTGGTAATAATTAGTTATAGTTCACCGCGAACATCTCCGACGATATGGAACAAAGTTAGGTGTTCGTCTTAATGCTACACTCGTTCACCCTCTAGAGGCACTGTTACCCACAACTATAGCTAGTGTCCAACGCTACGCCGTTGTTAAATAATAATGAATCGGAATATTGACCAACAGTGTAGATATGTGTACGGGAACTGTCATATATGTCCTGGCCACACTAGATCTGCGCAACAAGATATAATTCATTAACTACACCACGACTAAACGACGCATATGATACATTATTCCTCATTAATCTCAAACAAGACATGAGACTGGTTGCTCTGCTCATCGTAGTCTCTATTCTACAATCAAGCTTGCGTATTCCGCGGCGCACGTGTCAAACAGCGTACTCTTCTCCTCCAAATCAGTGAGGAACGGATTTTCCGCATCGACATTCTGCAAGGTCCTAAACAAGTGTGTCAACGCGCCAGATATTCTAAAATTATCAGAGTTTACGTACTCTAGGTATTGCGAGTAATCCTGTCCAAGCAGGATGTAAAGAACGATTGCATTGACAAGAACGTCCGGACTAGTCGAGTCCCTCTCCAAAGCCGAATTGACAGCATCCTCAGCCTCTTCCAACCTGCCAAGTTGAATGTCGGTAATAGCCTGGCCAACGAATGTTCGGGCGTTAGAAGTGGACGGGGTTTGTGCCAGCTCTTCGTAGATATAGAAGGCTTCTTGATACTTTTCGCCGCCCTGTTCAATGACTCACTTAGTATTCTATTTTGTTTAGATGATGCTTCTGTTAAACCATACCAAATGTAAATCCACCCAAGCTTCTGATAAGTTGACCAGCAGATTGTCCTGACCCCATTTCTTCGCGAGCTGAACTTCTTTGGAGGCGAGATCAAGCTTGTTCTGCACCAATCGGATTTGGACAATCAAGGCGACGCTTTCGCTCAGTTAGATTAATATTTACTCCTCTATCCGATATCATTGTGACTTACGCAGCAAGATTACCCTCGTGTTTGCTGAGCAACGAGAGCGCATCCTCAATCATGCCAGCCAAATACAGCACTATCGCACCCAACACTTGCACAGTCGCATCGTCGCTCGAAGTTTCAACCAACTCCTCCACCAATTCCAGAGAGCTCTCAGTTTCGCCGGCTTTATACAGCGCGAACGCTTTCACGGCCGCCAGTGCCGCGTTCCCTTCCGTGTCGTCGAGTTCAGCGACAACTTGTTCAGGCGACCCGAGTGCGATTTGCGCCCGGTAGTGGTAGACTCTGGCTTGCGTTATTGCGGAATCTGAGTATCCCGCTAGTGATTGTTCGAGGACTTCCTTGTACGCGCCCTGATAGAAGAGATTGTGGATCGCAAAAAGCTCTGTGGTAGATATAATGTCAGTACTGTCTCCTCTAATCTCCTTATCAAAATCTGTGCTCTCCGATATTCATGTTCTCGATACAAGAATATTTGAAATACATGCCTCCAGCGTCTGAAAATGGATCCATTGTGTTTCTATGTATGTGGTGGGTGCTGATCACTGTCTGTACTGGATCGAAGCAGTGTGTCTGAATGGTACTGTCTCCGTGCTGTCTGGAGGCCGCACAGGAGATATAGCGCCGGATCCGAAACTATGATTTCTGCGGGAGACTCGCTCTGTACAAAGAGTTCATTGCCCAAAATTATGTCGCCTATGCATGAATGCTTGCGACTGCATAGCGGCTGAAGCTACTACGAGTGTTGATCAGAGTAGAATTTGAATATTGAGTCTTAGTGAGTAGATACTTGCGCATTGCGATGGGAGGCAACACATGGACCCTTGAGCTGTATTCTATCATCTATCTGTTGTGATATCTACAAGGTAATTAGGTTTTGCAAATTAATAGTCATGTTTTCAATGACAATTGGATGAACTCCAGTCAATAATTTGATGATTAAACTATTTCAGGTGTCGAGGTTGCCAGCAATAGTTTCCAGCATTTGGCCAACTATGCGCGTATTCGCATATTTTGGATTCCAGAACCTGGACGTAACACAATTATAATATTAAGCGCCATGCGTGCAACGATACTCCTACTTTGGACTGATAATGTTGACCACTACGATCATGAGATTTAGTACCTACAAATTAATCGCCTCCGCTGCCTGATCCAGGGGACCTTGAAATACGACGATTATATTATTGTAATGATATCGGCGAAGTGATTGTACGAAGTGTTAATAGGGGATAAATGGTTGACACTCGATGTCTTCGCCGCATCTAGTGCTGTACTTAAAAACCCAGGATCGCGAAATACGATTTAGCTTAGGACAATATTATTAGCCACATCGTACATTTTCATCTAAAATCTTAACATTGTTTGTGCCGATATCGTTGGTATAAGCGGACAGACCTCCACGTGCTCCGTGCGTTAAATCTGAATCGAGCTTGTTCGCAAGGAACATACTTCAATACGTGTTGCAAAACGGGAGTCTGATCCTAGCAGGATCATCCTACAT
This sequence comes from Lipomyces mesembrius, assembly GCA_038497805.1. Classification (NCBI taxonomy): domain Eukaryota; kingdom Fungi; phylum Ascomycota; class Lipomycetes; order Lipomycetales; family Lipomycetaceae; genus Lipomyces; species Lipomyces mesembrius. Next base: position 53,381 of record MU972922.1, read on the forward strand.
ACGTACCCTGATAAACAGGCACTATCACCAACGCATTTGATTTGATGAAGATCTTGTAGTTGGCTAGCACCCGAAACTATAATGCTGCGTGGCTTGTATAGTGCTTGACTTTGGCGTTCGATCGGCTGTGAGGATCCAGCTGCATGTCGCATTTGTTTGTCGCAGCCAAGATATTGGAGACGTCAGCAATTCCGTTCGCTTCAGAGAGTATATACATCAAATTTAGCTTTTCCTTATTTCACAAATAGCTATAATATGTCACCGAAAATCGCGATCATCGGCGCCGGAACAGCGGGCATAAGCTGTGCGCGTACTCTCCTAGAGTATGGATTTGAAGTCACTTTATTCGAGGCGCGAGAACGCATAGGTGGTCGAGTGAGTTCTATGTGAATAAATACTATCATGCTCGAAGGTTTTAATCGTACATGTAGATCCACTTGTCAAATGTGTTCGGTAAACCAGTGGATTTGGGTCCGAATTGGATGCATGGTAACACATTACAGAATTCAGCTCTAATGTACTTCAAAGATGCTAGCGTGGCATTACACGATATAGGGTCCAGTGGAACCATCTTCTCTCCCAGCGGCACACAGTATCCTCCCGAGAAAGTGAATTATATTGAGGAGTTCATGTGGGAATATGTCGAGGAAGCTATTCAGTATTCGAAGGCGCACGCAGCGACCATTGATCCGGACTTGAGCTTATATACTTACGTCGAGAAAGTCGTGACGGATCGATATCCGGATAATGCAGAGATACGGGAGCAGATATTGATGGCTACGCGGATATTTGGGTTCTATATTGGAGAGGATGTGACCAAACAGAGCCTAAAGTTCGCATATTTAGAGGAGCCTCCACCAGTATGTTCCGGACTTATTGAAAGGCACATTTCACAGCTAAGCTATTTCAGGGCGAGAACTTATTTGTCGCAAGTGGATTTGCGTCGATATTACAGAGTATGGCCAGCAAAGTTTTAGATAAGGTTGACTTACAACTCAATACCCCTGTTGCCGCAGTGCATACCTTTGACAGTGGTGTCAATATCACGTTGACTGCGGGCCAGAGCATCGCATATGACGCAGTTGTTGTTGCGGCACCGTTAGGTGCTTTGAAGAAACGAACTATAGCCTTTCGTCCAGAACTACCATCACGGTTATTATCTGCAATTGACTCCCTGGGATATGGCCGACTGGAAAAGGTAAAAACATCATATGTGGTGTCAATCTAGAGCTTGGTGAGCTGACCTTATTTTCCGCTAGGTTTATATCAAGTTTCCAAGGCAATTTTGGAATTTGGATTATTTCGAATTTTTTTCACCCGAGTACGCGCCAGATTCCAATCCTGAAAAGTGGCCGATGTCTGTCATATCCCTCGCGCATCTCCCGGAACCATACAGTCAGCCAGTCCTATTATGGTACTTATATGGAGACATGTCGCAGAAAGTTGTAAATATGCAAAGCGATAGAGAGAAAATCGCATTTTTTGAGCCGTATTTTTCACGAATATCCGGTTATGAACTTGGTTGCGACGACCCCGAAGCCATATTGTGCACGAGTTGGTCGAAGGACTCATACGCCGGATATGGTTCATACTCATGTTTCCCGACCGGTTTAAAAGAAGGCGATAAAGATATTGAAGCAATAAGGAGGGGGTTGCCTGAGCGAAAGGTATGGTTCGCGGGGGAGCACTGTAGCGATATGTTGCAGCTGGCGACAGTTGGTGGAGCGTACGGTTCAGGTACCCACGCTGCGAAACTAGTAGTTGAGCAATTTGCTTGCAAGAATTAGCGCGATTTTGAATATTTTTGCATTAGTTACGAGTTTATACGAATGCATTTGAACATATTGTCCAATTCTTCTGGCATTATTTCATCAAGCGTCAATTTATCGCGCCGTAATGAACAGTAGGGGGTATGGGCTCAAAGGTCAAAAGCACGCCCAACTTAGTGCGCAACCCGCACGGGCACCGAACGGAAGTCCACGGCCACACAAATTTTTTCAAGCACAGCTGACAACGTCCAAGAGCACACTTCACTCTCGTCTTCTGGAACAATCCTTTACTCAACTCCGTCACATAATTCACAATGGGTTTCGGTGATCTGACTTCTGCTACTGGTAAGCTTATTTAATTGGTGGCATTAGATAGGATAGTTAGATCCCGGTGGTCTAAGTCTAGAGTACTTGTTAAGATCAGTAGAAACAGGAGTTTATGTACAGAGTGCTAACAGCTCAATTGCATAGGCCTCGCCAGACTTAATGACTTCTTGTTGACCGAGAGCTTTATTTCTGGGTAATTACCATCTATTTTTGTTCACTCAGTCTGTTCCGTCGAAATCAAAGCAGATCTCTCCGAATGCATTTATGAATGCGTTGATGTTGTCACCCGCTGCAGGATATACGGCATTTCCATAATGGATCTCGACTGCGGACAATTTCAGTCTGCTATGGTCCGAATTTAGGTTCCTTCTTATATGATGAAAAACTATGGTCCGTGTTTATGATCGCGGCTTAAGACCCCGCACAAGAATGAATACAAACCCATTATTGTTCACTTTTTTCTGACCTTGAAGCGACTCCTTCGATATTGCTTTGCCTACGGCGGAACCTGAAGTCATCGATAACGACGTCGATTTATGCTAACTATTGGAATCTTAGTTATTGTCCCTCGCAAGCTGACGTCATCGTCTTCAAAGCCGTTGGTTCTAACCCTGATGCTAAGACATACCCGTAGGTGGATAATATGCTGAAAATTATTATATTTAATGGTCTGCTGATGACGTGTTGATAGCAATGCTGCTCGTTGGTACTCTAACATTGCCTCATACAAGAGTGAATTGTGAGTTTGCTTCAGCTATTAAATTGCTTCTTGCAAATGCTAATAATACGCATAGCTCCGACCTCGCAGGCGATGCATCTGCCGACATTACGAGTTTCGGAACTGAGCTTCCAGCTGAGGAGCCTGCGCCCGCTGCTGAGGAAGAGGAGGATGACGTCGACCTGTTTGGTTCAGACGACGAGGAAGAGGATGCCGAGGCTGAGAAGTTGAAGCAGCAACGATTAGCCGAGTACGCTGCGAAGAAGGCTGCAAAGGGACCTAAACCTGCTGCTAAGAGTATCGTCACCTTGGAGGTCAAGCCATGGGACGATGAGACTGACCTGGACGAGTTGCTCGAGAACGTAAAGGCCGTTGAGATGGATGGTCTCGTCTGGGGTGCTCACCAGTGGATTGCTGTTGGTTACGGTATCAAGAAGTTGCAGATCAATCTGGTCGTTGAGGATGAGAAGGTTTCGCTGGATGATCTCCAGGCTGCGATTGAGGAAGATGAAGACCACGTTCAATCCACGGATATTGCCGCCATGCAGAAATTGTAAAGTAGTGGTACGAAGGAATGAAGGTCAAAAAGGTGTTGCGATAAAGATAACGGTAATTATGTTTGGTGTTTGTATTTCATGTAGCGTTTTACTGGTGGTCTTTATGTGCTGCTTTTACACCAATGTAGTTGCTATAATATAATGATTCCATATGAGTAACCTGTATTATCCGACTAGTTTTATTATTACATTAGTGAAAGAAAATGATACATAGGTTGGATAATGATGAACCACTCAACGGGTGTGCAGGTTGGCGATGACCGGGGTGGGGAATCTAACGCGTGGCTTTTCTGTCAGGGACAAAATATCAACTTGCAGACGCTTGGAACTTCTCCGTTTATTTGCATATCCACCAATCTCCGGCATTCACAGAAAGTTTTTAATAAGGATATAGTCCAAAGTACTATGTGCTTAGATCAATAGGCATGGTGAAGCGCCAGATATAGCAAGCAAAAATATTAGCTCGACGAAATACTAGAGATAGTTCTTCCTCAATCGAGTTCACGGCACCGGTGCGGGTTGCTCCCTTAGCAACGCATAATGGTTTCATATATGACCAATCCGAAGCAATCGCCGGCGGCACTCTCGACTCCGTCACCTCAAACGAATTTACTATCTCCTGCTCCGCATCTATCAGCGAGCTTGATCAACCAATCACAGCCAGGCTCGCTGCCATATTCCCCGTCATTCAATAACTATTCCGCAGCATCACTCACTTCACAATCTGCATCTCAAAATGTAAATAATGAGAGCTTGGCGTCCGAGGACTCGTATTTCAGTAATCTAGTTGCAGTGAAAAATGGGACATCGTCAGCTGTGAAATTGAGGTCCTTTGATCTTGTCGAGGAGAGTAACACTTCGATGTCGGAAAATGACGTTGCGCTTAGTCTGTCGATGTTTGGCGCTGTGAAGGGACATAAGCACACCAGAATTTTTTGATGGATGTGAGATTATTGTATATATTCTTAATATCGACATTTGTCCGGTATAGAGGCGTTGAGATTATGTTTAACATGGATATGTAACGAAGAGCTTCGAGTCAGATTACGAATACATACAGTGATGCTCTGAAGTCTTGTTGTTGCAGTTGCGAAATTGCAACAGTTACGGCAATTAAATTTCTTCATGTGGACTACCTTCGGGTCTATAGCTTGTTGGTATATTGTAATTAGCAGTTTAGTGGGCGAGGAAACGCGAACTATATACAATTGCACTTTTAACGATAAAGCCCAAATGTATCGACGCATCAAAACAAAACAATGTGCACACAGGTACCACCTAACTTCTAATCGTCTTGAGTCTACTATGTTAACTTGTAGCCACAACATATTTACGCAGTTCCCTAATCATATATTAGTTACATTGAGCGATACAAAGGCCAAATATACCTACCTCCAAGAACTTGTCTACAAATCCCTTGCGAGCGTAACGCTCGGGATACTCTTCTTGACTGAAATATTTGAAGATCTGAGCTTTCTGCTTCCAGAAGTTCACAGTTTCCTACAGCATGTTAGATTCTTATCATAGCTGGCAGTTATTTAGCTAAAAGAACATATGACGTCGATGCTCCATACCTGGTACTCCATATTTCCTTTCGCTAGCAATACACTTATGACGGGTAAACTTCTGACAAAACGCTGACGCTCAAATTCTTGTCGGAGTTTGGATCGGATCATGGCCAGTGGCACATCCATCTGATATAGACGGAGAATCGTTGGCGCCTGCGCTGATTAGTCTCAGATACTTTGAATCCCAAATTTCCACCTCTGGTCTTTCGAGCCCCTAACCAGCCTTCACTACTTGGAATACAAGCATACCGCTCGCAAAAATCGCCGATATAGATGAATAGTCTCCGTTCGCGCTTCCTGCGGGGTCTTGATGATCTTGGTCGTCAGGGCCAAATGCGTCGCTTTCGTCGGCATGTTTCTGAACAATTAGCGTCGTTTCCAAACGAGACTCATACCATTGTAATACGCACATTAGATATAAGCGTCACCAAATTTTTTTGGAATAATCGCGTAATACCGTGTCTGCCAACAATACACGGATTTCGGAGCTCGACCTGTCCTAGGTTCGCGGCACCTAATTCGTCAATTTCCTTGTCGCAGGTGGAATGGGAGTTACCCGGCCGAGATTGAGGCGCCATTGCCGAGCCGCAAGCAAGCTTCGCTTCGAGGAAGATATCCCACGGCTGTAACACGACACGTATCTTCAATTCAATGTGTATAGAGAGGTATTACAATTAGAGTCAATATATGTCATTATATCAAGCGAGTATGCACAGTGTGCGCAACCTATTAATATCCTCGCGGTGTACCTTGAACCTGCCAACGTTTACCTGCGCGCGTTCGCTCTCGACTAGACCTCTCCGACAGACCGTTAGCAGCGAGCAGCCCGTAAAATTGGAATATCTGCAATTTGATCCGCCATCTCCAGACTCGGTAAAGAACTCAAATATTGCGCCAATTGTTGTCCTGCATGGCTTACTGGGCTCAAAACAGAATAATCGGAACGTGTGCCGGTATGTACGAGCAGGCGCAGTTACATCCTATTTTCTTTACGATGATGCTAAGTTGTGAAAAACTAGACGCTTCGCGAAGGAACTTGAGACGACCGTGTATGCTTTGGTATGACGTGCTAATTAAGAGCATTGCAATCCGGTATTAATTATTAACAGCAACGTAGGATCTTCGAAATCACGGCGACAGTCCGCACGCTCGTACTCATGATTATAAGGGTTTGGCGCTAGACGTCGAGCATTTCATAGACACAACGATTAAGCAGCCTTCAGTTATACTGGGCCACTCTATGGGTGCTAAAACAGCGATGGCTGTTGCATTGCGACGACCGGATATTGTGGATAGCACGATCGCAGTCGATAATGCGCCTATAGATGCCGCGCTTGGATCAGACATTCCGAAATATGTACAGGCATTACGGAATATTGAAAGAATGGGGTTAAGATCTATCAAAGATGCGTTTGAAGTCTTGGGAAAATATGAGAAGGTTGGTTGTTTACAGCTGTTTGGGACAAGCAATAGTCATCGCTGATCGTAGCTGATCTAGAACGTCGAGATCCGTAACTTTCTCTTAACGAATGCCAAGTTTAAGAGTGATGGAACCGTCGGATTCCGCGTAGCTCTTGACATCTTAGCTAGGGCACTGGACCATATCGCCGAATTCCCGTTTAATTCGCGGGATGATCGATTTATAGGACCAACACTGTTTATTCGTGGTACTAGATCGCACTAGTACGTCGTTTGCTTCTGCTTTCGCATAGACACAAGCTGACAAACTTCGCAGTGTGCCGGATGAAGCTATTCCTACTATCGGCAGATTCTTCCCTAAGTTCGTCTTGAAAGACATCGATGCTGGTCATTGGGGTGAGTCATTCAAAAATTCATGCACGAGCGCCTAAATTAATGAGTTGCAACTAGTTATATCGGAGAAACCTGCCGAGTTTGTTAAGTATGTGGAAGAGTTCTTACGAACCCCTCAAGAGTAAGAGATAGTGCTATTTGCATCGAGTAAACATACACGGATTCCCCTACACATGCATGAGCTGCTAGAATAGTTATCCAGACCATTTATACAATAATAATTAAAGATTACGAGACAAGGGGACTTCGTTCATTAATCCAAATTTTATTAGACTTTTAGTCTCCATGTACACCAACAGAAGTTACATATACAATATAAATCTTTAACAAACTAATGCAAACGTACACGTCCACCACTTAAACCGTTTCAAGGATAGTCTCCTTAAACTCACGTTCGACCTTCTGGCCCGTCTCCGCGGAGCCAGAGCCCTCACCGTGAAGAGCAAGGAGAGCACCGAGGTCGAACTTAGGCTGCTTGAGGAGCTTGACCTTTCGGATGTAGACGTTCTGGAGAGGATAGATACCCTGAGTGGCCTTCTCGATTTCACGACCGATTACCTCAGGGATAAGCTTGCTGGTGAGCTGGGCAAGTGTGCCGCTAGTTGCCTGACGAGTCATAATCTCGACCATCTTCTTTCGGATTTGACGGATCTGTGATGATTGAGCATAAGTAGTCTTCTTAATCTGGTTGCTCATTCTCTTGGTGAAGGCAATTGCGAAAAGACGGACGTAGTAGTCATCAGTAGTCTTAACGGTGACATTAGCCTCAATCAATGTCTGCCACTTTCTAACGAGAGATCGGAGCTTGTCGGAGGTGAAATCAAGGCCGTGAAAGTTTGTGAGAGCGTTCTTGCCCTGGACTTCATCGATACGAAGCTTAACTTTGCGGAAGGCGTGGTCTTCCTGACCACCCTGGAGATCGGCCAAGGAAATCTCGACGATACGACCCTTGAGGGAGTCGTTGGCGTTCTCTGTAAAATACTTGTAAGCCTTCATTCAGAATACATCAACCGCAATTTTGGAAACCTACTCAATCCAGTGGTACGGTTAACAAGAGTTTTGCCGACATCACGGTTCTCGAACATAGAAGGCGCCTGCAGCAGCGGTTAGATACTTAATGAAAACCAAGAATCCGAGTGCGTCGTATTTTGTATACCTTCAAATTGTACCAGTCCTTTCTCGAGAAAGGGTCAACGACTTTCTTCTTAATGCCCTTCTATATCACGACGGAAAGTTAGAACCTGCTCGAGTATTCGAATCCGCTGTCGATTGCTCTGATGGCATGCCGCCAACATACCTTTCCCTTGCTCAATCTTTTGTTCTTGCCCACAGCTAGCAAACATATTAGTATCAATGATCAATATAGAGCGGTTCGTATCATATAGCAAATTGACATACCCATGATGTATTAGTTCGACAAGGACGATGAATGTCACTCGATGGTGTAGTGCGTGTTTCTCTGCTGAAATTCAGGCTGAACTGTGGTAATGGTTGGACGTTCTGTCGGCCCGGAGCTAGGATGAGGGAAATGGGGCCTGTGACTGCTTTATACCCTAGCTCAGACTGTTTAGGGCTATCGGAGACTAACCTGCCAGTTTGTCATCTGAAGTAGCTCGTGATAGATACTATACCCGCATAATTACAGCTGTCAGAACGCCACACGCCGCCAGCAGAAGCTGACCTCCTGGGCTCGCTACGGTCCAACGGACAGCCACAAGCCGCTCAGGCTACTGCCACATCCATCGCGACCTATTACTGACCCAGACACGCGACCCGAAGGACAACGATTCTTCTCTCTAGAGCAGCCTCTGAATAATCCCGCTCCTCTGAAATACCTAAGATTTGCTTTATTGACAATCGACGTTTAACACATTGTTGTTGATTTGCGTGGCCCGTCTTGAATATACTCCATACGACGCCGAATCGGCACAGGCAATCAGCCGAACCATCGGGTCGGATTACGATTGCCAACTCGACCGCCGATTACCAACCCCACTGCCAATAATTCATTATCCTCATACGCCAGCATTCAACTATCTTACTGGCCGAAATTGTCGGCTCTTACTCGTTGCCCACTAATGAATTGTTGAGCCATAGTTCTCTATGTACTCGCGAAGCGGGCTTTTGAAACCTGGGCCTGGTCAACAGCATCGTGCTGAAAATGGCGCTACGCCGTATGCCAGACCACAAGGACAACCGCCTCCGGGAGGGCAGCAATTACCTAATGGTCCGCAGAACTTTGCAAGGCAACCGCAATATGCTCAGCAAATGCAAAAGTCGCAGAATATGTTGTCGCAACAGCAACAGCAACAGCAACCACAACAGCATGGCACTAATTTTCAACCTCACCCCGCTTCGCAAGCGTCACAGTCGCAGCAACAACAATCTGCAGCGGCGGCTGCTGCCGCTAATCAAAGGCGGCATTTATCGTCGCCGTTTCCTGTCCCTCATGGACCCGGTACACCTGGAACGCCAACTGGGAACAGCGGAGCAAGTCCCTCACGAGGATTGCTACCTGGAGGCGGGAATGGGCGCGACGACAGTTCAATGACGATATACTACATGACTCCACCAGCTGATTTGCAACCATTATTGAAAGATAATCCCGATGGTATGGTCATTAGAAAACAACGCAGCGTTGTATTCGCTAACTCACAACTGCAGCTGGATATCCGGATTTTTTTCCATGGACAGGAACACATGCTGAAGATTCACTCACCGAAAGCTATATTCAACATGGGTTCGAAGACAAACCGTTTCTAGCTGTATGTTAAGTTACATTGTATGCGTACAGTCTGATTCTAACTTTGGAGAAAGAATGAAACAGGTTCCGCTCGACCGATGCTATATGCGTCATTGCGACAAAAAGCGTCATTGGCGGCACTATCGACATTTATGATGAATGCGATAGACAAGCGCCAAGAACTCAACAAAATAACGCCTCCGACCACCTTTAAGCCACCACCGCGTGTAACATTGACCGATCATAAACGTGAAGCATGGCTACGCGACTTGGCTTCTCCGTCTGTTCCTTTACGACGTCTCTCACGGACCATTCCGCACGGAATTAGAAATCGAGTTTTGGTGGAGCAGTGTTGTAACAAGGCTGTTCCGATTCATCGGGCAGTATGGTTTGCAAGATGCGTGGGTGCAAATGAATTGCGTGGTCTGAAAAGAAAGGGTACACATACATCGATTTCGGATGCAGAGACACAGTGGGTCCGTGAGTGGACTATTCAGTTGTCTGCGTTTATTGAGAAAGTGATTTCAGACTGCGGTCAACCAGGTGATACGGCGACTAAGCAGATTCCCAAATGGCGCGAAAGAATGGACTATATGTATGGAATCTCGAGACTTCTAATTGACTCTAGCTAACTTCCTAATAGGATCAGATTTGCTTCGCATTTATACTCTGAAGATCTAATTGACAGGAATATTTTTCTTGACTGGACAATTACGCAGTTTGAGAAAAGTTCCCCGGAGCGCATTCCGATATCACTTCTCTTTGTCCGCATTTTCTGGCCTCAAATTGTTACTCATCCAGTAAAGTCTCGCAAACTTGCAGAGGCACTTCTTCACCACATTAAATTCATATCTGGGGAGCTGGAGTCACCAACAGAGCACGGAGAAGTATACCAACAACTGCTTCACAAGCTGTCGACTTGTGTATATATCCTGTCATGCATTTCATCGGACGCCTTCGTCATACCTGAGAATTGGCCTTCAATAAGGCCAGTCTTACAACGAGCATTAGCTCTGGTGAGCGTCGATAACGGACGAAAAGGAAACGTATTCGAGAATATTGCCGTGGCCAATATGAGGCTAGCTCATCGGCAGTCACTGTTATCTCTTTCAGGTGATTTGTCAAAGAACTCTGAAGAAGAGCATCGTGAGCGGTTGCTAGTGATCCTTCGTAACGCGACAGCGCCGTATGACATCGACCAAATATCTGATGAACTTCTCATCGCGGTATCAATGCCACCGGCTAGCAACGACGGAAATGATTACAACAGGCTCGTTCGAGTATTATGCGAATGGGCCGTTCGTGGCTTACATGATCAGACTGAGCGGATTGATCTTGTAACTTCTTTGCTCGAAAAGTGGGTTAATCTCGGCAAGCCTGTGTTTGACTCACTTTTCACGTTATTTGATGGCATTTTGGATATGAAGGGCGTCGACCTCGACGGCTTTAAGATTTTCCTGAAACAGCTTCTTGACAAACAGATCTTCGCTGCTGATTACTATATCCGGAAAGTCATAGCCAGAGGCATTTTCCTGCTACCGGCTTTGAAAGACAAGTTTCGGTGTCATGGTTTCATATTGGCTCATCTGCCGTTGGACGAGTACCCCAAGTCGTTGCAGAATCAACGCGATATCTTGCTCCGAACCGTGCCGCAGGAGGAACCCGAGCAGAAGCTAAACTGAAAATTTGTTTGTAATATTCATTATTGTACAGGGATTTGGATTATCTTACTGGATTGTTCTGCATGGGCATGTATGGTGACACTATAAAATATTGGGCTGGGATATATTCAATGTTCTTCTGATTTTATATGCATTAGTTGGAATCGTGTGTATGTTTTATGGTTTAGTATCATGCAATTGTGAACGATGCTTAATGTTTTACACTCTAGGATTGACATGAAAGTTTAAATGATGTTAGTACTCTTTCTTTTGGTGTTCGTCTGTTATATTTAGTTATTCTGTGTATTATATCGATATGTCTAGAGAGCTTAAAATGCATCAGTGTTGAGCCACAGTCTATGTTCGTGTATACATAGTTTGACCGTCGGGGGTCGACCTGAGAATGCCGCCGTAGGACTTTATGACAGCACAGGCGAATAATTCTAGTGCGATTTGTGTGTTCAAGGCTTTGCCTAGTTATGAACGACTGGACGCTGGTATGTACATGGATAATCGGACACCATAAGGACAAGCTTTTACATAGTCATACGCGCAGGTTATGTAGAATCAAGTCGATTTAGTATAAGAAAGTCCTAGAGCGGATAAACAAGAACTATGATAAATAGTTGCTCACACAGTTGACTAGCGAAGAGACTTCTTTCATACCCAATATAGCTAGCGTTACCAATACCATCAAATACGAGAAAAGAGCTGTACAAATTTACTCCCAATTCCGAGAACACCATATTGCTTCAGTAATTACCATCAAAATACACTTATTTTCTACAACTCATATATGTCCATAGAGTCAGTAAACGCCTACATCATTCATTTCGTCCAAACGACTCCGCCGAAATAGCCTCGTCAACATCGTTGATATTGAATATCGGACCATGACCGCCGCATTGAACTTTACCGATTAACCGCTTCATGACATCGTCGACGTCCATAACATCTGCTCTTGGATGCTCGTTGAGCCGGTCCCAAATTTGGGAAGGGCTAAGGAACGTTGTGTCATCCGAGTTAACATTTATCGGACACTCTTGGTGGTTCTCAGCGTCGCGGTTACGGAGTTCCTAATGATCATATCGTCAGTCCGCGCTTCCCAAGGTGTGCATTCAACCCAAGCCACATACCGGGAAAACCGCTTTCAAAAGATGTCCGTTATTATTAGCAGCAACAGAATTTGCCCGTACAGCGTCTGCTGCGTCCTTCAACTTTTTATTCTCTGCTTGATACCAATCGAGTTCTTTCTTCAGCCCTGCATTGTCCCATTCGATCTTTTGCGCGTGTTTCTCGGCTTGCTCTAGTTTCTCCTGGAGTTCTTTGACATGCTTTTCACGTCGTTCTCTGAAGGCACGCTTGACAGGAGTTAGTATGGATAGGAATGGTCGAGAAAATGGCTCTGTCATACCTGTGCCGCTCGATTTTGTGCCTTTCGCTTCTAAAGAAGGTCAACCTACGGCACCATACCCGTAGTCCAACTGAACCAGACTCACCGACTGCAGCTCATCGTCATTAAAATTCGGCTGCATATCCTCTCCATTATCCGACAGTTGCTGCTGCACGACCGCATTACCGTTATAAAACCCATCCATACTCTCCGGCGACCGCGACAGCGACTGTGACTCTGAGCCCGGTGCCGCTGCATTGAACATCGCCCTATCTTCCACGAATTCGGCCTCTGCCTGTTCTGGATAACCTTTTAATTGATGCAGTTGCCCCGCGGATCCAGTCGTGCTCCAGACGCCTTGCATTGTGGTGCCGTTTTGTTGCAAGTGATTTTGATGCTGTGGAGGTACAGAACCGACGAGCATGGCATCCATGCCAATTTCCGCGAGCGATTTACCGGCACTAAAGTACTCGGGACCATTACCTATAACTCCTGGATGACTGTACACACCCGATCGAGGGACGAAATATGCGTATTTGTCTGTCATCTCTTAATGACCGGCTGTATTCTGCGGCTTTTGCGAGATCACGCGGGGTGGTACAATTTCTTCGCGCAAAAAAATCTCGCCTGTAAACCCGACGGGTAATTCTTTTAAAACTTTAAAAACCGCCAATTTCGCGCTTTGGATGAAGGCCCCGTTGTTTCTGTTGATACCCGATGTTGAAGAGGTGTTTGGTAATAGTAATTTGACTGACCAGACTCAATCGCGAACAATAATATAGCCTCTGCTTAGCGTCGAATCAAATAAAGTTGGCACGTTTCTCGAGTGCTGTCAACTGCCGTCTGTTCAATTACACTTTTTCATCCACGGAATAGGCAACTATAGAGATAATTCCAACAGATAGGTACCCATTTGAGATATATGTAGATTGGCGGTTTATAGAGTCGATGGCAGCTTGAGAATGTTGGAGCACTATGAATTTGAAGCTAGCTACATAAGGCTGGTCACACTCAGTACATCCCAACTCAGATTCGTAGGGTCAATGATTTTATTGATGAAGTACGCCAACCAGATAATATCAGAACAATCTGGAAAACAAATTGACAGCACCGTGATCCGATGCCAACCGTTACATCGAGTGGACAATAATATACCTGGAGCCCAGTAACTGCTGTGGTGGAAGGACATGCTCGCCCGACTTTGAATGCATGGAAATAATAATTATATATATAAAAATATATAATATATAGGTTATGTAATGTCTGAACAAAAGTTGCCTATAATACCGGTTGGCTTGTGTCGTACACTAACTACCTTTTCTCCGACACACTATTACCTTCAGCAAGCCTCCAGTAAATAATAGTGGATAATGAAGAGTCCGGGGCAATTAGTCGCAAGTGACTCCCCATACCATCTGATAGTTGGTTATATTGCCAACTCCGGGTATGCACTTATTAGTCTGGTCGATTATACCACACACCCGTAGTGTATGCTGGTACGCTAATCTGAGGGCTATACCACAGGTCGGGCTCGAGCGATACAGTGCAGGCAAGCTAACTGACTCGTACAAGTCCCTATGATACCGTTAAGAGGCATTTGAATTTAGATTAGCGTTTGCAACCAATGGCTTAGAGATTAACAAGCTGAGACGTTGTCCACACAGAGTTGCCTGGGACTGCACATGTGGTAAGCAGAGATATCTGGTCAGGGCGAACTAGCGTGGTCTGCGGCTCTAAACTATGCAGATCGACAAAATCATGCATTAAGTCGGGGGCTTGGATTGGACTCTTCACTAAATCTGACTAGTTGGTCAGATTCTGACTAGTTGGTCTGTGACCTGTCAGATCGACATGGTTGGAGATGTATATGCATGCCATCGGTGCATTTTTTCCTAGATAGCCTAGCAGCGTTAATCAATTTTCTGATCAATCCTTCTGCATTGACGGCACGTATACTACACAGATGACAGCCCGGTTTAGTACGCCGACAGCAATTTAGCCACAGTTATTCCGCCGGCACTTTGTGATGTTTCCGTTGGTGACTCCTGTGCAGTTGCTAGCACAAAGTATTCAAGAAAAGCACTGTTATTATATCGTATATTGATTCTGGAAATCTAACTGCTAGCCTGCGTGCAAGACTTATGGCGCAAACTTCATCTGCAACAAAGTAAAGAGTACAAGATCCGGAAACAGCGGAGATAATGGTGGGGCAGACGCAGCGTGAGTTTAAAACATACTAGTCCCAGACAAACCTTTCGCCACTTTGCCGAGCCGTCGATTCCATCGTATGAATTATGCGCGACTACACCGAAACTCTCGCTATAAATCGCAGCAGGTTGCAGATCTTGCAATGTATGGTTTTAGCCACTAAATGTAGGTACCATACTGCAGTGTGTCTTATGTCACGTTAGTCCAGGATTGTGCTTGGTTCTGCGGGTGGTCTGTGGATAGCTGGGGAAATGTTGACACGGAACGCTAGTTAGCTCGGTCGCAATTCGTCGCCAACCCCAACCATCTTGCAAATCCAAACCGCCGGGGTGGTCCGATTGGTATGCAGCCTCTAGGTCCCACGGCAAGTTACTTTCTCATAGTTAAGATCCACTTATGATTTTAACTGAACTACCATTTTGTCAATTTACATGACGGAAAATTGCTGCTGTCGTAATGACCCCCCCCCCCCCCCCCTTGATAGACATATTATCTCATCAAGCTTAGCTTGATGACTGAACCCGGTGGTGATCTGACGACATTGAAGTGTGGACGGGATATAGTCGAGTGGGCTGACCATATTTACTTGGCTTGCGTCTCTACATGCGTTTGGCACATCGTGTCCAAGCAAAGTTCTCAGAAAAAGTAGTAATTAGGCTGTAATGACAACAGGCGTGGACAGCAATGTAATGACGCTAAGTCAATTCGAAAATGCGGGTGTAAGCTGGGTGAGTCCTCCTCTGCTGATCCTCTCGTTTAGCTTATCTTTACGACCTGACGAGTAGGCCAAGAATGAACAATGTTGCCGACACCCTAAACCCTGAACCCTATAACCCGCAAGTCCATTGGTTAAGCGATCAAATGAAGAGACGTTGCAATAAATCGATTGTACAAAAGTGCATGTCATCTACCTCTGCCACACGCCAAATCTCACCAAGCCGAGACATGTAGAATACATATATGACTAGTGTTATCAAACGATATACGATATACATACAACAATGCAATTCTCACATGGCATGATATATATCCCATGCTAATACTGAATATCATAATATGATGTCCTAGCTATAAAACTTATGCCATACCCTCGTGTACTCCTAATATAATATAGTATCCAAATACAGAAAAAAAACTAGTAAAAAGTAATATATACCGCGAAAAGACAACGCTTAAGAATGTATATCTAAATTAGCCGAAAGAATGTCACGATGAAACCCACAGAATAAGCAAAAACCACAATAAAGATTTATAAAATTGTCGAATGCGTGGATATAAAACCATTTGCATATCGTTGCGAATTCGATCTCCCCTTGCTATTTATTGCCAATGGCGACTGGAGTAGCCCGGCCCTTCGTCGGTGAGAGACATTGCTGTCGGCATGACTACGCCGTCGGAGAAAGATTGTGCCGATGTCGACACGTTTATGGAATTAGCGACGGCAGCAGCAGTCAATATTCCGCGCTTCTTGATCAATTTCGCGTGATCTAATACAAATCGATTAGCACTAACTCTTGGAAAACCAAAAATACGCGACATACGCAGACCGCACGCATTACACAATGTCCGCGCACCGTCTGGCCCTCGTCTCCACTCCGGCGTGTCCGATATTCCACACTGATGGCAACGACTCGGCTGGATCCCCCTCAGGCGCTTCTTACTCGGCGGCGGCGTACTCCCTCTAGACGTCCGGACTATCCCAACACTAATTCCTCTCTCTGTTTTGTCTTCCTCATCAGCATATTGTGCTCTCTCCACGGAGTTGTGGGCAGCAGTCGCTGTTGCTCGACGTCGCAATTCCGATGCTTCAGAAGCATCCCTCCACGCCTGCAAAAATCGAACATTTTCGCGTGCACGTCGAAGGATCTCCTCGATCATTGACAGCGGCGGCGTTTGCTCCGGATACGGCGCTGGTGACCCAGAGGGCGGCGGGGGCGAATGGCGGGCGACAAAATGGTAGATGTGGGACGAGTTCTCTTGCACGCGCTCGATACCACGTCGGTATTCGGTTACAGCGCGCGCGCGCTCTTTTGACTCTGTGTGCGACATACGCATTTGCGACGGGATTTCTTCTACCTGCACCGGTGGCGTCGAGAGCTGCGAGAGCGGCTGTGGTGTCGGGCCAAATCTGGGCTGTGAGACTGTTGCCGAGAGGGACGGCAGCCGTGGCCGATCGTCGTCCGAGTGGTCTGTCTTTGGCACCGGCGCTACGTCGATCTGTATCGGCGGGAGGACGTGAGGCGGTTGTGCTGAAATGACTGGGGAGGTTCCGGCGGTTGCAGTTGTTATAGTTGATGACGCTGTGCTCGAAGCTGGCGACCAGCCTGCTAACGGATCTTTGCGTGGTACACGGACGGGCGTGTTCAGCGCTAATGAGGAAGTTGTCGCCCAAACGGCCGGATCCGATGTGCGCTTGTCCCAGACGTGCGAACTGGAGCTTGAGCCGGATAGTCGCTTTGCATTTTCATCAGAGTAATACGACATCGCGCCAGGCGGCCGCGCATCATAGTACAGTGGCCGTCCAGGCGGTGGTATGGCAGACGGAGCTGAGACGATGGAAATCATGTCGATGTATGGGAGTGTTGCCCGACGAGGTTCGTTGGGACTGATGGTGAAGGCTAGAGGTGCGGATGGGATAGAGGGTTGCTGGAGCTGTGATGTTGGCGTAGGGAATAGTCGCGACGAGGGATTGTTCATATCGTCGCGCGGCGACGCTGCGGATCAACAGGACTCGCTCGCACACTAACCCCGTCGAATTGACTGAAGCCGGCGAGGAATTGAGAGCTGGCTGCTATCGCTTTACGGAGAATAGAAGTGTGCGCTCCAGTTTATTGGATTGTAAGCTGCCTGCTGCTGGTGAAAAGAAAACGCGTGGCAAGAGAGTAGACACGTAGGACTATATAACTCAGCCAGGTTGACAGCTGCGGATGTGAGCAAGTGTGAAGTCGCCTGTGTCGACAGGCGAACTGCTGGAAGCAATAGGGCAACAACCCAGAGGCTATGTCTGATGCTAGAATGGCAAGGTCAGCTTTTTGACAATGAAAAACCAAAATATGCCTCTTACCAGCACCGACGGCAAGTTGGACGAATAGTTGGGGGAAGCGATTGGGATGCCTTCGCGATGTGCTTCGTCTTCGTGAGAGTGAGCGCGAGATTTCCGAATCAGGGTAAGGGCGGTATGCCTACAGCCAAGCCAAGTTGGGACTTTGACCTAATAATTACTGCAATCGGCAGCGGCGGCAGCGAAGCAGACGGCAACTTTGACTGACGGTATTATAATAAGAGTTGTCTGCCGAGGCTGCAAATTATCGAGAGCCGAGCCGATCACAGCGAATGAATGCCGACAACGTAGAGGCACCAGGCACTCGACTTTCGAGGAATGGCAAATAAGTGGACTACAGACTAGGAAGGGGCATGATGTATATATACTTTGAGCGCACATGCTCTCAGGGACAGCTGGAAGCCAGGGCACTGTTCTAGCAAGGGCCAAAGCTCAGGTTGTGACCTCCACAGGAATAGACCATCACCGTCGCCGGCCGTACATTCCCAAGATCGTCTGAATCGTAGTTTCTATATTGCCTTAACTAAAATAGCGCCACCGCACACATATGAGACTCCGGGTAAGTCCCGATATCGATATTGGTTTGGGTGTAGAATGCGACATCGCTCAAGGATCTGGTACAGAGTACCAGATCGTTAGTACTACGGACACAAAGTTAAGCGATACTGAAACTCTCTGCACTTCCACTGCAAGCCATTTCCCATTCGGTTGGCGGCATCTGTAGTTCACTATCACATGATGGGTAATTGTACCTCCGGTAACTGTACGTCAAGGATAGGTTGTACATTAAGCATATTCAGTACATGCAATTGCACAGCTTCAGTGACTACATTACAATTATATAGAGATATACTACCAGTATAGTGAGACGAAGGATGCGCCGTGCATTTATGAAGATGCCAAAAGAAATCGGATCTGGCATGTTCGAGTAAGCAGACAAAGCGTGAACAATCGCAAGCTCATCGTAGAAGCCCGAGAGAATGAATGAAGCAGGCCTACTGGTTAGCGCATCGGGACGAGCCGGTCTGCACCCAGACTCTAGTTACGCTAGTGTCCCAATGGCGTCGACGCAAGACGCGCGCATATTGCCACGCTTAACATTGAATGATCAACATTAGTGTACAATCCCATCGAGCGAGTCGAGTTAGAGCCTCTTAGAGTGTCAAGTTACTCAGCATTTCCGCGTCAATCACCTGCAGTCGTCTTACGGCACCAACATAATAGCTTGTTGGGTGTCCCAGGACTGGTACAGTAAAACTCGACATCAATCCACTAGAGAAACTCCATCCGCTTCATTACTTGTTACACTAAATACGCAGTGTCAAACTCTGCTATTATTTACTGTGCATGTTATTCAACTGCGCACAAAAAAACTAGTTACTTGCACCAACTGCTCATTATCTAGGGGTGGATTATGAACCCAGGAGAACCCAGTATACGCAGACTCCTAAGACTAAAGCTTTTTCCAGTTTGACCTGGAAACATACCCCGGGACTTGATAGTAGCACTATACTAAGCAACTGTTATAGCTGGCACAGCTGACGGGTGGAATTGCGCAATGACATCTTCATTTACCGGAAATCATCCGGCTGCTGTTTTGCCCAAATCAAAAGCATACATATTTTCCATGTGACTCAAGCGCGGAATTAATTCCATTTCTAGAAGCATAATCAATTGAAAGTCTCGTACAGTAGATTTCATGCAATGCAATCGATCGATGGATCGCCAAGCGAAGAATATACAGGGTCTGTATTGTCAGCTACTGCGGCAAAACGAATACTGCCACAATGCGTCAGAAGTCCGGCAAAACTTTAGCTCTTAGTTCCAGTAGGGTTAAGATTGGCAGCTCTCTCTTGCACAAGTACTGAAGACTCTCTTAGTGGTGTGCAGAATTTCATTTTGGATTTTATTTTTAGCTTCATCTCGCACCCCATATTCCTGTTTATGTTAAAGGGATGCTTGGCTGGCAGACGTATATACGATGATTATGACGAGACTCGAGCTGACGCTCGACGGTTTCGTCTCGCCCGGCATACAATTCCCTAGATGAGATTAAACAAACGAAGAGCAAGTCTCGAGCCCAGTGCTGCTAGTTAGTACTACAGCAATGTGTAGAGTCCGATTCGTACGTGGAATGCGCAGCACAGTGAAACACATAAACAACACAGAAACGTGTGAGTCAGTCTACGACATTTCGCGATCACTGCTCTGATCCTGAGGCTCCTGAGTATTGTCTCACAATCAACATTGTTATGCGCGATGTCAGTCAAAATAGACTGATACATAAATTTCACTACTTCAATTTTCTGTCCTTAAGGGCTCAGGTGGGAAATGGTGTGGTATGTCAGCCAGAGCCCTAGCCAATCATCCCCTCCTTGATATCGTTGTGTTGTGTCGAGCCATCGAGGCGATCGAGAATGCTATGCATCTGTGCCGCAGGATTTCGCATATCGCGTTGTACTGACATGAAGATCTCAGTGGCTTGAATTCCGCACTGCACCGGAAATAACAGCCGTCGGTTGCATTGCAGCAAAGCAAAGGCAGAGGAGCGGAGGTACCGGTTCAAATTGGCTCTTGACTAAAGATGTTTGTATGTACGGGTAGCTGCGATGTCAAAACGATGCGGCGTCTCAACCCGAACTACTAAACGGCGCTGACAGTGAATTTATTTTAGCCTTCAATAGAATACTCTCGCGTAGCAAACTTAAATTACTAGCGATTTCTAAGCGATTTTGCCGCGCAATGTGAAGGGAGATTTAGGTTGTTTCGGAAATGTTTGACTTTGGGTTTATGAAAGTGAGCATTATCTACCAGCGGCTGGCTGGCTCTCGTAATTTCTTCCATTATTATATATTATGCTACTTTATGTATGTCCCTTTAATCATTTTTGAAACCCAAACTCGTTTTCAAATCTATTGCCAGACCAATGTCTCGGCATTATCGTAGCTCCAGTATCATCAGATTTCTTGCAAATCCTGCGAGCTTGCCTACATGCTTTCCGCCAGAGCTCGCTGATCGGGAAAAGCTAAATTCAGGTGTTAGCAGCAGGCCCGTTATAATCGGGGTCACCGAAATGTAGTTTGGAAGTTTGGAAAGACTGGAGTCGTCATTTTGTTCCTCGACCTTCGCGCAAGGACTTGTTTACCAGATCAGATATGATCAGATGAACACATCGTTGAGATACAGTGTAATACAGGGTCTTATTTTGTGTCTGGAGCCGTGTACGACATCTTCTGTTCATCTGGATCACAGGAGAAGGTAACGTTGAGATAGAATCGATAGAAGTGCAATTCTAGTTAGTGCCCATGGTGATACATGTTTCAGCTACTTATTTGTGGTCTCCTAGCCTATCTATCATTGCTGTTTAAGCGCCTAGGGCTTATGACAAGATTGCGAGATCGACAGGATAATTGCGTCTAAATGTCTTTCTACAAGTGTCCACTGAGATCAACTTAGATTTTAAACGTCCTGAGGTCTCTCATAGAGTGCAGCAGAAGCCCAGAGTAGCGTCTTATATCTTATCGTCGTAGAATATATGCTGCCAACTACTTCCATGGAACTCGTAACTATCACTGATAAACAGATGAGGTCGACAGCCTACGCGTCGGCATGCGGCGAAAGTGAGACGCCATACAAAAAGCAAATCCGACCTTAGAGGGCCTACATCGTTTGAAACTGTATGGATCCAGCGATGCTAAGCTGTATTAATAGATGTTGTGTGTAGGCCATACATGATCCGATGTTTTTACCAGTTTTTGCATGAGGACCCACAAACAGTCAAACCTGCCAAGGATTGGTTGCGCGGGGATGGGGGTGGGGGGTAGTAACCCTATTTCTTCCACACAGAGCATCTACATAGAATTGGTACGGCGCCTACTATTCGGACATGCCGAATAGTACCGTACCGCACGTACCACAACTATCTCCGTGCATCCATCTCAATGGCAATGCTTCTTACACGGCCGATCGCACCGCAGTGTGCGCTAGTATACGCGAGTGTACAGATTCGGACACTACACCTTAGCTAGTATTGTTTCTGCGTTCGAAATTAATGCTGTGCACGCTGCTGCGGTTTTGTTGCCAGTTCTGCGCGCTCCTTTTGACACTGAGTTCGTCGGCCAGCTTTTGCTGTTTCTCGTCAAGTTTGCCCCGTGCACCAGGGCCGGATTCATAGATTCTCCTGCAACATTCTCAACAAGCGCCTTATTTATCCCGATAGGAAAATTTTATCTATGATATCTGACTGTTGAGGTAGCAATGTAGAAATGTTGGCTTTATAGATTTATCCCTTTTCTTCGGAACTCACTCACACAGCTTGGGTGAGGAACTAGCAAGAGTGGCCACAATATATAGTATGAGTTGCTCCGTTCTTGCGACTCACTCTACTGGATTGTTGGAGCCACTAGATCATAGATACTGTATCTGCCTGAATACGCCGAGTGTCGCTCAGGGGGGCAGATTTGCGACTTGAGTCGGGTTTGGTTACCGGGTGAGTGGCTCAGTGAAGTTGCTGGAGCAACTCCCTTTAGACGAAGTAGCTCTGATGCTGTGTGTGAGTAGCGTCAAAAAAATTTCTATAGCGTATGTATCCCCATCCAGTCCTTGCTTGCCTCATGCGATTTCGAACGATTCACAAATCCAACTCGCCCTCACCCACTCCCAATCAAGCTAATTCAACGTTTGGAAATACGAAGGGCGCTGCTAGACGCGATTGATTCGGTCAAGCCACTAGGCCAAATGGGAACAGGTTTTGCCCGGCCGCGTAAGGGTTTACTGCATAGAGAGCGGCAGGGCTTCGCGCGATGTGGCCGGCATATGCAGAAAATTCAACTCTTCTGGTGAACTCCCCGAAGCCTACAGGAGACCCTGGCTGCCCGCCTGAAGTCAAGCGGGCAAAAAGAGACTAGTCGAATGATAACTGAATCAGCTGAAATGGGAATTGATGATACGGACGAGACGACGATTCTTAAATGAGCAACACAATGAGCGTGCTCGCGACACAGTTCTAGAGTTCGGACGCGATAGCTATGTATCGGCAGCAGAATGGTAATTCTGCCAGAATTTGGTTATGAGTTTGGTTTCACCCAGTACCATGTCATCGACGCAGAACCAATACAATAATAGACCGCTATATCAACTCAAAAATCGCATCTACTACCCAACAAGGGGCCATTTCCGAACGTGTCGGACACTTAAACTCTAAAATCTGTCAACGTCAGAGCCTGAAGGTTGCACAGAAGTAACTCCCAGGACGCACGCTAACGCTTGATCTAATTCTGACAAGTACGCACAGCACAGGCTCGGGATAGAATGACGAATTTCTAAACGTTCCTGCATGTGGTCCCAGAATCCATAAGGCATGTTAGCGCATTACTACCACGTAATCTATAGAAATATAGTCATACCAAGCAAACCTACTACAATGTATACAACAGATGTGGCATGTCAAGGTGAGCGCCACGACAGAAGTAAGTTCATACTCGACACTTCCACCTTGCAGCTTGTAGTTAATTTATTTACCCTGCCTCCGCATTGAATTCCCGCTTCCCCGTGGTTAGTGCACATATCAGTTTGCAATTGGAAGGCACAATAATCCGGGAGGCCTTTAATAACTGTATGCAAACCGTCTTATCCTGGAATGTTCGTTACGAACTAACTATGATGTCATAAACACCTAATCACGCTTTCAAGCAGTCGCCCTCGCATTCCCACGGATGTAATATTGCCAGCACTACGTTACGACTATTCGGAAGTCATACGACCTCTGTGCAGAGCTGCTGTCTCGACTTATGAGATTGTCGCATGGTTGCGGTATTGTTGCATGTACTGAGATGACAAAACAAACTCTACGGTCCCGAGTCATTTTTTCCGGTACAGAAGTTATTGTGCTGACAAATTCTCGTTCGTTCTCGCACAACTCGTGGTTGTGGGAAGTTTCAGCTTTGTATGATATCTGTTGCGTCACAGCTGCCGGCCGTAGTGTTCTCGATTTGCTGCGTTTTCTAATTATATATTCTTGAGGCCCGCGGTCAAACGCCATGCCATTTTGGTGTAGCAAGCATCGCGATTCTGTTGCCATCAAATCCAGTTGATTTTTGGTAACACGTCTTCATTACCGCAGGTCAGCGCATCGCTCGCGGTACAAGTGGCCCTGTATTCCGAAATTCGGACCCCACCAATCATAGTCCCATAACTGGCAACCATGTGCGCCCTGATCTGTCAACAATCTCGTCCCAGAGGTAATCGCGACTCTCCAAACTATGAATCGCCTCCTGAGAAGTTATGGATCGTGTGGGGACGAGGATGCTTTAACCTGTGCCTCCTGCCAGGCAGGAATGGCGGCGATGGTTTAATGAGGCGGATCCGGTGACGGCATATTGACCTGCCCGAATACGTAATGGAAGACAGGTGGGATTGGCGATGATCAGTCTGCGGCTCAGCATGACTTGGCAGCCGGGTGGGCGATGATGACCCGTCTTGACGTTTTTATTGTCCCTATTAGTCATAGCACCTGCGATTCCGCTTTTCATGTGTCTATTATTACGAAAAACTCGACGGGGACAGATAGATGTATGTCAGGACGTGATACCACGCCTAGATCGTTAGGAATAGACTTCTTCGTTTTGGCCCTGAGGCAGTCTTGGAAGCCAAGCAAGATCGGTCTGCAAATCGAATGACGTCATAAGACTGTGGCGCAAGCCAATCGTGGCACAAATGCTCGACAGCTTCTGTGGCTGTGCACGGAAACTTTAGTCGATCCCGAGCGCATCCGTCGTTGTTGCCTTGGCAGCAGACGTCACACAGTATAAGGTCCGTGGAATTGCCGCATTTCACAACTATCGTCCAGACAAGCCAACACCAATTCATACATAACAACCACGCCATTGGCTCATACATTCATATAATTCGAAATGCCTTTCACTGCTTCTGATATTATCAAGCTCATCTTGGGTAAGTGCTGTTTGGTGAATGCGGAGAATTACGGTGTCCACAATGACCCATTTTTTCGTTGCAGATATCGTGGGTTATCTGTTTGTTAATGAATGAGCGTAGCTTTTATCCTTCCTCCTCTCGGAGTTTTCCTCGAGACCGGGTGCGGTGGTGACTTGCTCATCAACATCGTCTTGACTATTCTCGGCTGGTTTCCTGGTATTTTGCATGCGTGCTATATTGTGCGTATCCTCGTTTTCATTTTATTTTTTTCATTTTAAATCAGGAGTCAGTTGGATGGGCTAATAATTTTCACAGATTTTCAAACACTAAGCATTACATTACCATCTGGTCCCACGGTGCTACCGAAATGCATCTCTAAGATGGTCCCGTCATCTCCATTTCTTCTTCGGTAATAATATTATTATTATATCAGAAAAATAAAATCAAAAGCAAGGATCTTCTTCTTTTCACCTGCCTTCATATCTGGAACGAGGAGAAGATTGAGTTATGTTTTGTTTTGACCTTTTTGGCTTTGGGGGTGAGTTTCGATAGTCTCAGCATTCTGTATAACTAGTTAGTGAAGTTTTATTTTGCGGTATTTGTGGAAATTTTTGGTTACTTGCAAGGAGATTTAATTGAAGAAATATTTGGTAAACACTGATTTATTCATGGTCGTCATTTAGTGATTATAAATATTTATAAAGACACAATATTGTTTAGAGCAAAATTATTGTGCAGGCAAAGCATAGAAATGGTTAGCTGTAGTCTAACCGGGCCCGGAAAGACTAGGGGAAGGGTGCTCAGGGCTCCTGACGTCGATATCATGTTGAACTGCCGAGTTATTCCTAGAGAGTTGATTCCAGCAGTACAAGTATTTTGCCAGTTAGTCTGCCTAAGCCCTCTCCCTACAAACATGTAGGTAGTTGTGCAGTAATGGACACTAAGTAACTGAATATGGAGTTTCTAATTGTCCTCCATTCCGGCGATCATCAAACAGCATTCTTGGATGACCTTGAATTGTTTAGGTCATTCTTCTGAAATTTCAGTTTAGACTGAACCGCTAAGTCAGAAAAGAAAATTGAAACAAAAGAACAAAACTGAACTACTACACCTTACAGGGAATAGTCGCAGCAAACGACGATTTCCTGACCGGCTCGTCTAAAATATTATTACTAGGACCAGATTCCCGCAACTAAAACTCTCTTCACCTTCGAGAATCTTATCTAGATTTTCGGCGGCACCACTAGCTCGCCATACACGGCCAACAGCTAACTCGATATTGCAAAGGAGAGCTGAAGGTAATGCACTCTGTTCAGGTCCTTGGCCAAAGAAGAGTTCTTCGTCTTCCAAGTGGCAATAACTGATGTAGGTAGCGAATTGCACGAGAGTTCTGAGAAGTACCGACCATTTTGACGTTCCAGACTAAAATTTGAATGCGTCAAAAGCCTCATGAGTCGTGGCATCTAATAATAGTGAGTTAGATGGATTGTTGATGCCTTGGCTAGTTAGTAAACTAGAAAGCATAAACCTTAATGGAATACGATGACTGGCACTGAAGGGGATAATATGTGCAACATGAAGCCTTGCCATGCCATTAGGAAGCGGTGAGTTTGGCACGGGTCCGGCGTCATCTATTATCCGTCCCACAACACTACACAGGCCATCGTGGGCTGGCAACTGTAGGAGTTTTGCCCCCTGGTCATCATACTCAGCAACATATCCACAAAAAATGGACGCGCCCACCTCGCTAATTCGTCCAGAAATGTGAGGTGTTGAAAGCGTTCTGCAACGTCGTCCCAAGTTAGGGGTGTTCTCGGGATAAATCCTCTCAAACTTGTAACTGTACTAAACGATCACACCAACCGGTGACAAAAGCTGCGATAGCCGCGCTCTTTTCCCATATGTGTTCGTCAAACGCGTCCAGAGATCATCTGACATTTTGTTCAAGTCGTAACTTTCATCGAGCAGGACATGGGAAAATAGTAGTTATAATTAAGCGCAAGGACAATTTCGACTGCTCTTAAATGAACAAAGACTTTTGAGTTGCCAAGAAAATCGTGATGAATTGAATCTTGTTTAGTAAGTAGGTTTAATTTCTGTAGGTATTTCGCTGCATATATAGGTCATTTGTTAAAAGTCATCCTCTCTTCGTTGTCATGTGTGACGAAGGCAGCCTTGGCCTATCGTTGAGTAACTTTAGCTCGGGTTTGAAAACGAAGTATTGCTATGCTGTCATCATTGATGCTTCTAGAGCAATGGAGCAATCGCTAGAGGCACTCAAGGATAAGTCTCGCCCCGAAACCAGATCTAGGATTAAGACGAGGAACCAGTGGACAACTTCCACGGTTAGACTATACCACTACTTGAAGACGGGCCAAAACGCAGCTAGACCGCTATAATTCGAACTTGGATTCAAGCTTGGTTCGCGACCTTCTCGTAGCATTTAAGTTTCTTTCAAAATAATCAGCCTAATGATACTTATTGCCAATTCCAGACTGTGACGGAAGTAACCGTCAAATATAAAGCAAGAAGACTGGGACAGTGATGAAGCAACTTGAAGTATACTGATCAACACTTGCCAGAGTGTTACTGTTAACAACGAAATTCTTTACTCACTAAGTTCCTTTCATATGGTAAATCAAGCTAGGGTCAAATATGGAGCGGGGAGTTTGGATCACATATCGATTGAAACATCAAAATAGCTTCGGGCTGTACTGGAGAAAAGCTGTCAAGAAATCGACACTTCTTATCTTTACGTGCGTGGAGACTTGTTAGCCAGGTCTCGTAGATACAAGCGATCATATCAGGTGGCGACGAAAAGCTCTTGCTGAGGCGGTGCACCTGCAAGACTTACAAATAGCAAAAATGCAGGGACCAGGAGGTTAATGGATAAATGTTCAACACTGTATCAAACTTTAGAAAGTTGCCGATTGCGGCAGGGGCTGCGACGAAAGCCCATAAAGCTATCGTTAAAATCTCTCTCGGATTGAAAAGCGAGCTGTGGCGATGCCTTAATGTGACTGGTGCTTCAAATTAGAGCGGCCGGGGAAATAGCTGGAGGTACTGGAGGCGTCTCCAGAACTCCTTGGGACCAAGGTCGACAAAGCCCTGGACAAAGTTGACGCACCAGTCGCCAATTTCCAACAGTTAGGCTCAATAACTAAAACGCGCAACGCAGCTTTTATTTCAAGTTTCCATTAACCTGTGGGTCATAACTCTATATCTAGTACCACATCCAACGACTATTTATGTATTGACTAAAAATAGCCCCGTTCTGCTTAAGATATAATGAGACTCAGGGGCAGCGAGTACGGGGCGCGAACGCTGAATATAGTTATCAGCCGCACCTCCTGAGGCAAATTTGCGGTGTGAAACTCTTTGGCGGCCCGGCGGCGATAAGTGTGCCTCAGTCGAACAATTGAAATTTAGGAACAGCTCCTTATCCCCACTAACATGGCGTTAAAATACTGTAGCTTCAATTTTGCCAGTTCGATTGTTGTGCCCAGAGTCTTGGTTTGTTCAGATTGGTGCCATGTTTTGTTATTTGTCTTCGTCAGAAATAATAACTGTAGAAGCTAGTCGGAGTAATAATGGCACTACTTTCCCAACCATGGTCAGGGATAACATAAAGCCAATAAAAGACGAACATTATATAATACCCCAGTAGTTTAAGAAATATAGAAAGTAATTGCACCAATGTAGTAAAACGTCAGAACCATTGGGATAAGTAATAACCGTTGATAGCGGACCATGGCGGCTCACTCGTTGCGGTCCATCATATTGATGATTGACGCCGTAATTATTGCCATTGTCTACAAATGATGATCTATGAGAGGCAAATAGTAGGATAGCTTACAATTGAGCTGATGGCGTAATATAATGACTTGATTGAGATATAGGTACAGAGAAGAGCTTGTCAATTTATCTGCACCAAGATTATGATAGTTATGTCGTCTCTTGCGGCAGCTAACTAAAGTTTGACCCTAGCGCAATGTAAAAAGGAGGATTGTGGGTCTGGGCAGCGCCTGACAAAAAGGCCGCAGACACGGCTGTGAGCGGCGTTGCTGCAACACTTCTCGTGTAGGTCGGCTTTGGAAGTACGCACATTCCAATTCAAGGTGCACTCTTAACCCCTGCACAGTTCTATATTCGACATCTACATCCAGCGCCTCAATTGCTGCCCCATTGCCGCATCGGATTCCCTGCTCCGTGCTATAGAGTTCTTCTTCCGCACCACTCCCCTCATTATCGTACTGACTCCACAGTCATACTGATGAGAACAATATTTTTGTGATACTCACTCGTCCAGCTGATTATCATTCCTTTTGAACATGTCGTCACAACAAGATGTCCCGCGGTTATTTCATATTCCGCTAAAATATATCTCATTGGTCACTGTACGTTTCTAGCTAATAGCACGAAGGAATACAGGCACCTAACGTATTGAATGTAGCTCACATTTCAAAATTCCGCACTTATCCTGGTATGTCACTGTCTTGGCGATTGCTATAGAGGAATTACATAGCTTACAATGTATGTCTAGATTATGCACTACTCTAGGGTAATGCCGGGATATGACAGCAATTCACGATATCTCGCTTCTACTGCCGTTCTGCTGAACGAAATAATTAAACTATGCGCATGTTCCGCTGTCGCTGTGTACGATCGCGGCCTCCAAAAGGCGTGGAGGGAAGTCTTCAGCAATGATTGTTGGAAACTAGCTATTCCGGCGTGCCTGTACACTGTTAGTTGGAGCAGGTGTTTTTTAATTGGTGGCAGCATCGTACTGACATCTTTACCTTAGGTCCAAAACAGCTTGCAATATGTCGCCGTCTCTAACCTCGACGCTGCGACTTTCCAAGTCACGTACCAACTGAAAATCATAACGACCGCGGCTTTCTCAGTCACAATACTTCACCGCAGTCTGTCGCCCATGAAATGGATGTCACTCGTTATGCTCACCCTCGGCATTGCTCTTGTGCAACTTCCCCACGACGTGGTCTCGATGGTCGCGTCGTCCTTCAACTTATCGCTTCGTCTCCCTGGAGGATCTGACGACGAAACTGGCACGCCCAAGCAAGAGCACCATAGGCTCAAAGGTGAAGAAGAAATGAACCGTACTCTCGGCCTGGTCGCTGTCCTTATCGCATGTGTCCTCTCTGGCCTGGCCGGCGTCTACTTTGAAAAGGTTTTGAAAGGCTCGAATGCGTCGTTGTGGGTACGTAACGTGCAACTCAGTTTCTTTTCGCTCTTTCCCGCATTCTTCATCGGTATTCTGTGGAAAGACGGCGCTGCGATCGCAGAGAAGGGCTTCTTTTTCGGATACAACCCTGTCGTGTGGACCGCCATTGGGTTCCAAGCTGGCGGCGGTATAGTTGTGGCCCTGTGCGTTAATTTTGCAGACAACATTGCAAAGAACTTCGCAACCAGCATCTCCATCCTGATCAGTTTCATTGCAAGTGTTTACTTCTTTGATTTCGTCGTCACCGCGAACTTTGTCTTGGGCGCGATGCTCGTCTTGATCGCCACCTACTTGTACTCGAAACCCGATAGACGGCCATCTTCTGCTGAAACGCAGAATAAGGAGGAATATAGGCTGGTGCCCTTGGAGAGCACAAGCTCAGACGATGCCTCCTCTCAGTCGCCACGCCCCCCATTGGATAAGTTTAATGAGAAGCAGCAGTGATTTCTTAGGACCGGGCATACATTTACTTTTAACAAAAACTCTAGACTGAGGCTTGGTTGAGGTTCTAGTAAGGTCTATCTATATATTGGCATAGTTTTTCTGGAACATATTTTGAATTTTATTTTGTTTATAACTATTAGAGTTGACAATATATGATTCGAATTGATTGACCGCCACAACAAAATAAGAAGAACCATCAGAATATACTGCGAGGCACGTATTTGATGCCAATAGTCACGTTCTACATTTCCATCGCGGCTTTTTTTCGGACTCGCGGCGCGGATCAAAGATTATGCGACAGAAGATTGACGGGATTGTTAACAGACGGGGGAGCATGATTTGGACCAGACTTTTTTATATAGACTTGGACAGGTCATGGACTGGACCACGAATAAGACTGATCCAAAATATCTATACTAGAACACAAAGGCCTCCAACGGGCAGGAACTAATTACACTGAATCCTGAACAAAATGATCTGCATATGTAATAAACAACGGCAAAGAGCTGCACAATGCAACAGGGAAAATAAAGACACAACCCCATCCCGACTATTATATATATATATATATATATATAGATCTACACGTCAAATGTAAACTGTAGACTACTCGCCACAGCGCTGGTTGTTCTCAGCCACGCGCTGGCAATGACGACTCCTCGGTAACTTCTGCCAATTTCTCCTGTCTAATCCGCTTATAATCCTCCCAGTTGTTCAGGTTCAGATTATCCACCATCCATTTTCGTGCTGATCCTTTAAGATTCGCACTAAACCCATGCAGATTACCATGCCCGTTGATCGTACTTCCCATTCTGGGATCTCCTGGATCCCTATTATCTGTGTCTTTGGAACCGCCAATGCGGAACTGACTAATTGCAGGAGGGGTGAGCATATATCCTCTTACTCGTCCCTCTCTGAATGCGCGAGACATATCAGTATCCACGGCATTACGAAAGCCAATGTACGACATTGCCATCAATAATCTCTCAGCACCTTGCCGCGTGATTGCATATGCGGAAGTGCACACCGTCAGATACGCAGGTGCTAATAGCCGCTTCTTCCCAATATCGGCATCCGTCAATCCGAAATCGTGCAATGAGTTGTACATAAGTTTGTTTCGTTTTGTGACTCTGATATCCGGGACGTCGGGATCGTTCCATATCTGGGAAACATCTTTGAAGTCAGGGTGGCCGCTGTCCTTGCACGAGCCGATATCCAGAACGTCCCAGTCAAGTCCGTACGGTGCATTCGCGCGCTCATAGTCTGACGGTTCACTCAGTCGTATTTGTGAATTCTGCATCTGGAGTGACAACGTTTCCATTGTCTTCTTGAGGTTTGTATTCCAGTCGAGGTCATCTTCAAAGATGAGCAAAGTGTCCATATCAGAGTCGAGAAGATATCGCCAAGCATTGACATGAGCACGCCAGCAACCCAATTCGGATGGCCGCGTTGTTCGGTATACGCCATCGGGCATGGCTTTCGGGGAAATTTCCGAACCGCGGACACCCGGGATGAGCTTGAGCTTGATGCCGAAGAAGGAGGCAAGCAGAGTCATTGCGTCTTGTCTATCAGTGCGATCTGGCATAGAGATGTAGACGATCTCGCCGAAGCCGAGGGAGGAATTGAGGGCGTGTTTTGCCAATGCCTCCTGGTGAGCGGTGGATTTGAGGTCGACCGTGTCATCCTTGGTGGCGGATAGGACGGTAGACGATGACGAGAAGTCGGCGGAATCGAAAGACTGCAGGAAGAAGACGAAGGAGATGATGAGGATTAGTAGCAGGGCGGGAAGGAGAATCGCCCTCGGTGGGCCCATGTTGGATACGATTGCCCGCACAGTCACCACCCACGAGATGAACAGCGATCGGTAGGCACGAAAATGGGTGGAGAAGCACGAGAAACACTGGACTACAAAGACGAGGCAAAATCAAAAACCACAAGCAATAAACGATGCATCCTTTGAGAATTGTCGACCATGAAGGATGTCGGTGACATGAATGAAACTCATTTTGGCTTCGACGCTTTGGCTGCATGGCAAAAACGTGATGGCTGCACACCGGCAGAAGTGCACAAGCGAGCAGCATAAACCCATCAAGACTTAAACCCTTATCTACAGTGGCCACGCTTAAAATGGCCCTACAGTTCCACGCCTCTAAAATGAAACAAACTGACAAGACTAGAGTTGCGAACTTTAGCGATTAAAGTGGTATTGTACCAGGGGCATAAAAATTCCTTGCCCTAAAACCCATTAAGTTAAACCTCACCATTGAAATTTCCGGCACTAATGATTAGGGTTAGTTGCACTATAGCTTACATTGAACAGTATCGAAACTGCGGCAATGGAGTCGACATTTGCAGCGTCGATGTATGGAATATAAGCGGTGATGGGGAAACTGGATAAAGTTTCTCTTGGGAATTACACAGGCCGTTTATGTGAGGCGAGAGCTGCCGCTAATCCGACGAGGAGTAGACATTCCTGCTGTTAGTGGCGACATCACATAATCGCCCCTTTGGCAACCGCCGCCGCGACTACATCCGGCTATTTCCAATCCATGGTCCTCAGGATCTTCTCATAGCCCATTTTTACAATAAATATCACCTATTAGCGGGACAGTAGAAATTACAAAGTAGAAAGTAGTAGAAGTGCAAGAATTAAGAAATGCAAAAATTGTTGATGAATGCGGGGACGGATGGAGGTTGATTTGAAGGGCGGAAGAAAAAAGGGTTTCAGGGTTCAACTTAAAAATCAGGGTTAGGGTACACCAGCGAGGACGCGCAAATTCAGGGAACTTTGTGACACAATTTCCATGCAGGTACAGCGGATTGAAAACGTGCCTCAACCTACCTTTTAGTTTGTTTGAGTGTAGCCATTCAGTCTCTTGTAAACTGCTGCGTCGTAGCACTCCCGAATTAATATGACATGGATGAAAGCCATTAACACCGGTGGGCGATAATATGATAGACTGAACGTATTTTTGTGTACCAGCCTGATTGCGGGATTTTCAAAGTAGGCGCCAACCTCGCCAATAAAAATTGCCGTACAGCCATGGTTAAGGGTTAAATATCAGCCTTGAGATCTGACCACATGTCGGCTGCCCCGCACTTGCCATTGTGTGCGTTATGCGGCGCAAAGGAGTCACTAACATACCTTGCGGCTTTTTTCAAGGTTTATGTTTCAAAGTTTCTTCCATTTCTATTTTCATTCATATAGTAATTCACTCGATATTTGCAACAAATTATTCTTCTCGAAGCCGCTTGTATTCGTTCCAGTTATCCAGGTTCAAACTGTCCACCATGATTTGTCGAGCGGACCCTTTGATATTATTATTGGAGCCATGCAGATTCCCCTTTCCATCAGTCGTCTTCCCTAGTTTTATATTATCCGAGTCTTTAGTACCGCCGACTTTGAACTGACTGAACGCGGGAGGTGTGAGTGAATACCCTCGTAATTTTCCCTCTCTGAAAAGACGGGTTATTTCCACATCCACGTCACCATGCATATCGCCAACGTACGACATTTGAAATAATAGTCTCTGAGCGCCTCTCCGCGTGATGGCATATCCAGTAGTATGCATCGTCCAATAGGCGGGTGCCAGCACCCGTTTCTTACCAATCTCCTCATCCGTCAATCCAAAATTGTGTAGCGCCTCTTGATTGCTGTATCTACCTTTATTGAGGCGCGATCTATCCGGGACATCAGGATCGTCCCATATCTGGACAACGTCTTTGAAATCAGGGTTGCCACCATGTCTCCACGACCCGAGGTACAAAACATCCCAATCGAGACCATACGGTGCGATCCGGCGCTCGTAGTCTGACGGCTCATCCACTCGTATTTTTGAATTCTGCATCTGCATTGACAAAGTTTCCAACGTGCCCTTGACATTTGGGTTCCAGTCGAGGTCGTCTTCAAAGATGAGCACGGTGTCCATATCCGATTCAAGAAGATACCGCCATGCATTGGCATGCGCACGCCAGCAACCCAACACGGATGCCCGTATATCTGATGGTGCTTGGTCGGGGATCGCTTTGGGGGATATTTCCGAGCCGTTAACTCCGGGGATGAGCTTTATCTTGATGCCGGCAAAGGAAGAAAGGAGGTTCATTGCGTCTTGTCTGTCAGTGCGATCTGGCATTGAGATATACACAATCTCGCCGAAGCCGAGAGATGAATTGTGGGCATGCTTTGCCAGGGCCGCTTGGTGTGTGGCAGACTTGATGTCGTCCGCGGCATCAGCGGTGGACGGCGCGCAGTTGAGGGAGTGGTAGGAGACGGTAAGGACGATGATGACGATGATTAGCAAAGCAGGTAGGAGAGTGGCACGCAATGGGCCAAATTTAGAAGACATCCACATAGTTGTCATGGCGAGACAACAGCGCTCGGTCGAACAGCAGTCGACGAAGCGAATAGATGTGGAGTCTAAGGCTGAGTGAGTGTGCGAGAAGGTGGAATCAAGAAAGAATGAGTAGAGAGGAAGTAGGAGTAGTTCGCTATTGTCGCGAGCATTGACGTTGGTTGGTGCCGCGGTGCTTCCCGTGCAGCGCCGTAAAGCAGAGCTGCATTCGCCTTGGTATATATAACTCAAGCCACTAAGCCGCTTTGGGATTGCGTGTTTTCTTGACGTTTATGGCCACAACGAAATATCAGTTCTCATCGCAATTTTTTTCGTTAATAAATCACGAACCCCCTATTGGAATCACACAAACCTGTGCAATTCTGCAGTCGGTGGTGCTTGTCCTAAGGTGGGTATGGGTTGTCATAGCTCAACCAAGGTGTAAGTGACTCGATACGCAGCCGCTTCGCTTCGGCCAAAGCTGGGAATTTCGCCAGGACCTCCTGGGTGGACGGTCCTTGGCTGCGCAGGCGGCTATATTTTACGTGGACTTGTAAGTCGCCACCGGCCATTCGCGTTTCAGTCACTATAGATCCCGCGAAACCGGCAGGGATGGACCCCGTGTTTCTGCCCCTCACCAAATAAGCTTTAAGGATATAATCCACGGCGGGAAGCAACGGCAGCGCAATGAATGGTTAGGATGATATCGCTTATGGTACTATGCGGACCGTAATACTGCAAAGTCCCAATTAAAGCAGAGGAGACGAAACTAAGCTTTATTGACATCGGAAAACCTTATCAGGTACTGACTGGACTTCTTAACTCCAGGGTAACTAACAGACTGCCAAGCGTATGATACTAACCACACACCCGCGATAAGAAGTGTCCAAGGAGCTACTGAATGCAGCGAATGCGGCTCGCTGTCGCCGACAATCTCAACGATCTTCTTTCAGCACTATTTGTCGATCTAAAGGAGAGTTAGATTATTTTTGTCCGATATACCCTCGGGGATGTCCCTTTATATATTCTCGGCTAGCTACTAAACTTAACGCCGGAATTTACCAATGACCACGACAGAGAACGCGCAAAAGCAGGAAATATTCGTAATTCGAATACAATTAATCGAAGATTTCTTGCTCACTAATGCGAATGCGAATAAAATAGCTGTTATTCGTAATATTCGCAAATTTTCACAAGTACATTATAATTTCAACCTCCATGGCGTGCTCCCTCTAATAAACCGCCCTTAACAACATCAGCTTGCACTCAACGAGTGCCTCCGCAAACCTAGAAGAACTCTCCCTGTGTTGACAGTCTTTCACCTTTGTAGGAATCGCTAACTGCCATCCGCGGGAACTCATCCTGATTCACAACGGATAACTCGTCCATCCAGCTGACGGTAGAGATCTCAAAATCGTGGTCAGACATGTTGTTGTAAGATAGATATTGGATTAATCTCTAATAGTATAAGACGCGTCAATCGTTCGTTCAGTGACGCGTAATATGGACTAGCGTCTTCGGCGAAATTACAAACAACGAACACGAATAAGGAAAACTTTTATTCGTTTACACCCCTAACAGAAATGTGTCGACTCGCTTACGTCTCAAAAGGCTTGGGGTGGAGAACGAGTCTCTTTAGCCTAGGGTAAACCAGATGTGTAGTAAAATCCTCTATCCCACTAAGAGAAGTAGAGTTGTAGTACAAAGCCCAGTGCTGATGACGTGTGGGTCATGTTGATAAGTCGACATGTGCGCATCTGAGGGTATTGTAATAATGCCATTGGACAGAAGCATGAGCCGCATGTGTGCCGCCACTCTTGTTAGAAGACAAGTGAGCGGTCACCTGCAGTAAACTTTGCTCGCGTACCTTTGTGTGGTACGCTCTATCTTTTATTAACTAACAATATAATCTGCTGCAGTTTATACGAAACCATATTTATACTATAACAGATTATTTACTGGGAATATATTTTTATAAAGTTTTATTTTTCTTGTGGTTGTGTGGAGAGCTTTGTAGTAGCTTGGCCTTCGATTTACCTTCCGTGGAATTCCCAAAGCAGTCTAGAGGAATCAACAGTCAGAATTTCTGGCCCGGCCAGCAGCTACACTAGAGGACCCGAAGTCCACCGTACTGCGTCTGACACTGCATCGCCTTATCCAACGATTCGTTCTTCCTACCACTATCCTGGTCTATAATTTTTGGTATTCCACTTCTTTCCAGTTTGTTCGTGCTTGTCGACCGCTGTTTGATCGACCGAGCGCTGTTGTCTCGCCGAGAACAACTATGTGGATGACTATCAAAATGGTTCCATTGCGTGCCACTATCCTTTCCGTCCTGCTTGTCACCTCCATCATCGTCCTCACCGTCTCCCACCACTCGCTCAATTCCCCATCGTCCGGCGCCTCAATTTTGGCCACTGAGTCAGTCGACCTCAGGTCTTCCGCACATCAAGCGGCTTTGGCAAAGCACGCTCGCAATGCCTCGCTCGGCTTCGGCGAGATCGTGTACATCTCAATGCCAGATCGCACTGACAGGCAAGACGCAATGAACCTCCTCGCGTCGTCTTCTGGTCTCAGACTGAAACTCAGCCCGGGAGTCAACGGTTCACATCTGTCCTCCAAAGCCATCCCAGACGGAGCACCGCAAGATATTCGGCCATCCGTGTTGGGTTGCTGGCGTGCGCATGCAAATGCGTGGCGATATCTTCTCGAATCGGATATGGACAGCATACTCATCTTTGAGGACGACCTCGACTGGAATCCAAATATCAAGAATACAATGGAAACTTTGTCAATGCAGATGCAGAATTCAAAAATACGGGTGAAGGAGCCGTCAGATTACGAGCGGGCGAACGCACCTTACGGCCTCGATTGGGACATTTTGTACCTGGGCTCATGGAGACACGGCACCCATCCTGATTACCGCAATGTTACGCAGATATGGGACGATCCTGACCTTCCGGACGGTGCCACTCTCAAGGGTGACAGCAAATTTAGTCTCGGTCAAGCGCTGAAGGATTATGGGTTGACCGATGAAGAGTTTGGTAAGAAACGGGTACTCGCACCATCATATTATACTCTGAA
This sequence comes from Lipomyces mesembrius, assembly GCA_038497805.1. Classification (NCBI taxonomy): domain Eukaryota; kingdom Fungi; phylum Ascomycota; class Lipomycetes; order Lipomycetales; family Lipomycetaceae; genus Lipomyces; species Lipomyces mesembrius. The sequence goes on from MU972922.1 coordinate 91,232, forward strand.
AACTACTGCATACGCCATCACGCGACAGGGGGCTCAGCGATTATTGTTCCTACTGTCGTACGTCGGCAATTTGATACATGGTGACATTGATCAGGACATAACTCGTCTCTTCGAAGAGGGAAAATTACGTGGGTATACACTCACTCCTCCTGCGTTCAGTCAGTTCAAGGTTGGCGGTACCAAAGACTCGGATAATATCAAGGAAGGGACAACGACTGAGGGAAAGGGCAATCTGGGTGGTCACAATTTTTTCCTGAAGGGTTCAGCACGGCAAATGATGCTGGATAAACTAAAACTGGATAACTGGGAGGAGTACAAGCGGTTTAGGGAGCAATAATTTGTTTTGACGATTGAGACTCATTCATAAGCCGACACTCCGAATTCGCGGTGGATGAATGACAACGACGTCCATTTGTTAACTTTGTTCGCTATTCATTTACGATTGGGGGTTATGTCGAATTAGAAAATACCTAGAATAGAAATCGAATGCAGTATTCAGTTTCTCTCTCTTTGTTGCCTCGATATTAGAATGTAGTATACAACAGAATATGACAATCGCCTTCCTTGCACATGCAATTTGCGGAAATATAAATATTGATTGGCGTGGCTAAGCTAAATAGGTCCTCGTTTATCGGTGCTAACCCTAGCAATATTATCCTGAACTTCATTGCTCCTACTAACCCAGCACAAGTCAACAGTCGACAAGATGCCAAATTGCCAGAATTGTGGCAGAGCGATATATGTTAGTCGTCGCGCTAAAGAGGTCCCTCCATAACTGGCACGTAATCAGATATGGCATAAATATCTCGTGTCGTCCGGATAATATGCGGATATAATTTTTAGATTGTGCCGCTCCCCTGATATACAAGAAAATGTATTCAAACATACGTCTGCAGTTTCCTAAACTCGTCAGGGCCGTGAATCGTGCACGCAATATTCATTTCTCCGTTCAGCCGCGTCAAGATCCCTAACCCAGATGGGAGTTCACCATGCGCCGCACGGTACAAGTGGAGATCGCGCCTGGCATGGGTGATTTGCTAGTATAGTGGTCGGCAGTTTATTTTAACTTGTAGACGTAGATGATCAGATGGAATAATATTGCTGCGGTACTGGCAATAGTGAATATTAATTATTGCCCTGCCAATGTCCGCTGATTGAAGTAAGTGCAAGAAGGTTACCGGATCGCGGCGCAGGGGCCAGAGCCTGGCACGTGCTGGTCAGGGCACGGTTAAATCACTTTGGAGCGGGAGCACTGTCTGCACCATGTCGTGTTTTCGACGGTTTCTAGCACACTAAAACCTGGCCGCAATATAAATTCGCGCCCTACTATCATTTCCGAGTGCGCCATGGACTACATATTCAATACGAATAATTAGAATGGGGCCGCGGAGAAACTGGTTGCAAAAAGGAGACTGTCAGGCAAGCTCCGACGGCCGCAAATCGCGGGGCAACTCACTTTTCGTTTAGCGGCGCGTGCCCCGTCCTACCTCTTGTCTGTGCCGGTCTCCTCGCGTGGTCGCGTTACTCCACCCTTCCTCCCCAAATCGTGTCTGTTCGCGTGAGGTCTCTCATTTCATATTATTTCATATTATTTCATATTATATCATATCATATCATATCTGTTTTATCCTATCCTATCCCTTCGTTTTCAGCATCTAATCTAATCGAAATGGGCTGCGCAATGAGCACTGAAGACGTCGCCGGCAAAGCCCGCAACGACGAGATCGAGAACCAGATAAAGAGAGACCGCATCCTGCAGCGCAATGAGATCAAAATGCTCCTCCTTGGCGCAGGCGAATCGGGCAAGTCGACCATCATCAAGCAAATGAAGCTCATTCACGAAGGTGGATACTCACGGGATGAGCGGCTGTCGTTTCGAGAAATCATTTTTTCAAACACGGTGCAGAGCATGAAGGTCATTGTCGAAGCTATGGACAGTCTTGGGATTGGGTTGTCTGATCTCTCGAATGCGAAGAAGGCCCGGTTGGTGTACGATCTCCCGAACCAGATCGAAGGCGAGTGCCTCCCTGCCGAGATCGGTCCCGCGATCGCGTCTCTGTGGGCCGACCAGGGTGTACAGGAGACATATAGGCGTGGAAGGGAGTACCAGCTCAACGACTCGGCGAAGTACTACTTTGACGCAATCGAGCGGATAGCCGACCCGTACTACATCCCAAACGATCAGGACGTGTTGCGGTCGCGTGTCAAGACGACGGGGATCACCGAGACAACGTTCCTCATCGGCGATCTCACATACCGCATGTTCGATGTCGGTGGCCAGCGGTCGGAGCGGAAGAAGTGGATACATTGTTTCGAGAACGTCACGACCATCCTGTTCCTGGTTGCGATTTCGGAGTATGACCAGATGCTGTTCGAGGACGAGAGCGTCAATCGCATGCACGAGGCGCTCACGCTCTTTGAATCGATCTGCAACTCGCGATGGTTTATCAAAACGTCGATTATTTTGTTCCTCAACAAAATAGATATCTTCAGAGAAAAGATCAAAACCTCCCCACTGCGAATATACTTCCCTGATTACGATAGTAAGCCTCCTTTTAATCAATCTCATGTAATTTCATACTAACAACGATACAGAAGACGACAACGACTACAACCAGGGGTGCGAATTTATCCTCAACAGATTCGTGAACCTTAACAAATCAGACACGAAGCAGGTGTACACGCACTTTACCTGCGCCACAGACACCACCCAAATCAAATTCGTAATGGCGGCCGTAAACGATATTATCATACAAGAAAACCTCAGAATTAGTGGTCTGATATAACTATAACTGTTACGACAATAATGGAGGGGGTCGGGACCGGAGTCATGATGCTTTATATAGTGTTTTAGTTCGGAATGTCTGGACATTAATCAAGTTCTTGCAAATGCATTGGTCTTTCACGATATGCCGATCAGTTCGATCTTTAATATTATTCTAATTCAGTTCTTCTTGATCTCTTCTATTGGACTATGTTGACATGCTCCGATACTTAATGTGCCAATTCAAGGGATAGGGCGGGCGCGCAGGGAACACGTGCGGCTGGAGCTACCCCACAACAAAACCGTGACAAGACGTGCCAGTGCCGACAGCCGGCGAGATATTATGCAAAAAATCGCATACATCAGGTCTACTTGAATCCTCTCATATAAAGATGGTGTATATCACTTATGATAGCCTTTATATGCATACTCACATGCAATTAATTGTATGGGATGACGACAATGACGTCGGCGCGCGATATTGCCGAAAGGGCACGGGTCAGCCTATTGCCGCAGGGCGCCTGTTCGGATATAGCCGTGCATGCTTATTAGCACATACTTTACGCGTCTGGCCCCCATCTAGGCTTCATCATAACAAAATTATTTCTACTTGCAAGTTTACATATTGACACTGATTAATCATGTTCAATAATATTATATTCCGCCTCGGGACGGGGGTTCAATCAATTAACGTTTCGGTAATCCCGGATTTTGACCCGAGAGCCACCCGACACCCGCCGAACTGCCCCACCCAGTCTCCCCGTGTTCTCGTCCCCAGTCCGACCTATCTTTTAGGTAATAAATCAAGCAACGTCGCGTTTCTTCGTCTTATTTTTCAGTCCTGTCTCGTTTATTTCGTTTCCCTGCGTTTCCGTTTCGTAGGAACTCGGTCGGCTTTTGAACGACTTTTAGTTTTGGTGGATTATTATTCAAGGTTGCGTACCGATTGTGGTTGTTTTATTAGCCGAGGAATACGTTTTCCGGCGCGCCTGGTATCTCTTATTCACCTTTTCCCCGTTTCATTATCGCGTCTCCCCTCGAATTTTACATAATGCGAATACTTGCCTACGTTTAACACCGTCGATGAACATTCCCATTGCGCAATATCCTTCTTTCGCCAGACACATCGCAGCACCTTCAACATCAACAATGAATAATAATTCTGTTCCGACAGATTCGATTTCCTCCACATTGTCATCGACGTCGCTATCTTCCGCCATGTCGCATACGTTACCGACGCCAAATACATCAGATCCGCCTACACCATATTTCTATCCAACGTCGACAGCAAAGTTTCCGTTGGGGCTTACTGACACAGAATGTCCGACGCTCCGCACACCGTTGCCTTCGCCGACTGGATCGCCTGCCCCGGAAAAAGTTTTCGCGAGAATGCTGCGGACTAGACGATTAATACAAATTCAACAAGACAAGCATGCGGAGTTTAGTGATACCGTGGACGATGACGACGCGCATTTGGAGATTGCCCAACAACATGTTACCTCGTGGGAAGATATTCGGCAGTCGTGCTCGTCGCTGTCGGGCGCGCATACGGCGGCCATAGACGACCGGTGGACGATGCATGAGGAGCAAGAGTATTACCCTCACCATTCTCATTCTCATTTCACCACTGCCGCCACAGAAGACGAAATGTCATACGAACAAGAATACACCCTCAGGCGGCTGCAAAATTTCGAAACTGGACCTGACCTGCAGGTCGATATATTAGCTGAAGCAGCTAAACGGGCCGAGATGGAAATTCTCGCGGCCGATATTAGTGAGATGCAGTTTTGATCGGGCGCAGCGTCGAAATGTCTCGGTACATGGTGTTTGGTATTTTATTTGTATAGTAGGATTTCTTTTGAGTACAGGAGGAAAGGTAGATGGTTTTGTATTATTAGCTTGGTTATTCGTTATGTTAGTTTGGGTTTGGTCACATTTACGTTAAGATCTCCACTGTGGTTATTGTTAAGCTTGTATATACATCTCAACAAATGAATTTCATAGATCCCACTCACAACCGCGTCCAATCAACCCTGCCAAACTTTCCAAAAACTGCACATCCGACTCATCAAACCCATCCACGACCAAACAATCTACATCAAGAACACCTCTCACGGCGCCCGCATCATCCAAGATCGGCACGACAACTTCTGATTTCGTAGACCCGTCGCACGCTATATGTCCCGGAAACTTCTCGACGTCAGGCACCACGACAGTTGTCCCCGCCTCCGCCGCGGTGCCGCAGACACCCCGACCGAAGATAATTGTCTGGCAGGCTACTTTGCCCATGAACGGGCCCAGCATCAATGTCCGTTTCCCAACTCTTTTGCCCTCCGCGACCTCTTTATCCCCCTCCGTATCCGCATCCGACGGTTTCTGCAACCGCCGCGGCTGCACCACGTAGAAGCCTGCCCAATTTACATGCATGCCGACCGCGTCGAAGGCGTGCCACATTAGCGACGCCGCGTTCGCCAGGTTGGTCGCCCAGAAACGTTGCGACTCGAAGAGTGCGACGGCGGACGATATTGCCGTTTCGTACACTTGGGATTTGTCGGTTGTCGTGAAGGTCGATGCGTCAGCATGGTGGACGTTGTCTTGCTATGGCGGGTAGCGCACCCTCGAGGTTAGTTGAGGTCACGGGGCCATGATAAAAACTTGAAGAGTAAAGGAGATATGTTGTACCATATTGGATCTTGAACAAATATGCAGAGCGTGGTATTATAGGTATGTATATAGGCAGGAGTCGAACATGGGAATCTCTATTGGGGCTTCAGCGGTGAGTGACATCATCCGCCGCCCAGCCGTGAGATGAGTGGGTTCTCCGCCCCGTTCTCACAATTCTTATCCGTTGTTACTTTACCACGTTATCAATTTGTGTCTTGAAACAAAGTAACCGGTTGCCGTTGACCGCACACACGGCACAATCACAGTAATCCATACTAATATATACACCGTAAAGTCAATCTACCCAGACAATGACAAGTTCCAAACCATTTGTAAAATCCCAGAAAAAGATTACCCTCGCTCTATACAAACACATATCCACTCTATATATCATACGCTGCAACTCCACACGTTCCAGCACCTCTAAAATGTAAACAACCCACTCCGCTTCTTGCCAAACGGATACACCGCCAATGTTGCGATAAACAACCCAACCACAATGCCAATACTAATCTGAATCATATTCATACCAACCGTCCATATTCCACTAGTGTACGCCGCCGAGCTCGACGAACTCGCGGTTGCTGTCGTGGTCGTGATTGTTGTTGACGCCGTGACGGTCGCGGTTATGGTGGATAATGTGCCGGACACGCTAATGGTGGACGTGGCGAACGCGGTCGCCGTCGAAGTCGAGTTCGACACGATCAAGTCCGCGACGGCGATTCCCGATATCAACGAGCCCTGGGCCGCGAGACCGGACGGAACTTGGACGAAGATTGCAGGGAGCATTGCCGCGAACGCGAGGCCGTGACCCACTCGCGAATACAAGTTCCCCAATATTCCAATGACAAAGCACGCAATCGCTGACGCGAGCTCGGCCGTCTGGGAAAAGTGAAGGTTACAGAAATACGACACGACGTACCCTGCCCCGGCGATTGACACCATGACAGGTAGCTGTGTCCAGTGCGCTTGGTTTACGAGCGCGAGACCGAGGCTGAAGAGCGGCACGAAGATGAATCGAAACCAGGGAGACAAACTAGATGGGCAGGTTGTGCTTGAGGTCGCGTTGTGATCCATCCAGCCATAAATCGCCGCTCCGAGCGTGATGCCGAACCCGAGGAAGACTATAAAGTCGTTAGAACGACACATGCGACCAGTAAAAGTTAAGAAAAATACATACGCGAATATATGATCGCGTAAAACATCCTGACGGAACCAGCTACCATATTCTTTGACTGCAACTCCAGAGCGCCGCAAAGGATAATGTAGCCAGGCAAGATTAATGCCAAAGCTCCCTGTGCAATCGCCGAAAAGCAGAACAAATCTACATCATTAATCGATCCAAACGCGCGACCGAGAAAGCTGACTATGACACTAGCAGTGATCTCAAACACGTTGCTGTACAAATCAGACCGAGGCGCAATGATGAGCTGCAAAAATCCGACGATGCAGCCCAGGAGGAATGCTATAGGCATATCGATCCATCGGCCGCCAAAAGCAAAAGGTGCCACCATAGCTGACGAAAAGCCGAAAATTATAACGCAGAGCCACGGATGGTACAGCGGACTTGCCTTCATGACTTCGTCGAGGCGCTGCATTGCCTCCTCCACACCAATAACGTCGTGCACAACTTCCTTGTATATCGTGTGCGTCTGGTGTAGCTTGCCCAGATTCACACCCTGAACCACTCGCACAAGCTGCATTTCGGACGTATGCGTTGACGCGTCTCCGAACGAAACGATCATGCATCCGGGAATATACAGAAACTGACCGTCAATCTCGAGCACACGCGACGTCATCTTCATGTACTCCTCCAGTCTGTGGGTCGGGGCACCATACAACATGAGCGCTCGGCACAGTTTCAAGATAAACCGCTGCCGCTGCAACATCTCCGCGATGTGAACGGTAATACGAATTTGTTCTTCCAGCCGGACTTTTTGTTTCTTCCCGCCCTTCAGTTTTTTACTCGGCTGATGTTGCGGGAATGAACCCGGTCGTCCGGTCGCTGCTAATGCATGTCCACTTCCAACAATAAGACCTGCTAATGAAGAAGTTGATGCGTTCGCAGACCTGCTGTACCATTTTCGTGTAGGGGTAGTCACACCAGAAGCCGCTGGCGAAGTGTTTCCACCTGATCCATATGGATCTAGCGAATTTCGGGAACCTATCTGATGGAGTTGATGCTGTTGGTCGCTGTACAGCTTGAGCAGTGACGACAGAATACCTCCCTTCACATGCGTCGGTGGAGGCACGTAATCCTCTCGCTCAATCGGAGTCTGCTGTCCAGATGGTATCGGCTCCGACTCAATCATAAAGTGGTCATCCGGATCCGCGCCAGGCGTGGCTCCACCAAACTTGAGGGTATGTGCCCGAACCAGCTGCCGAGCTTCTTCATGCAAAGGGTTGTCGACCTCACCATCCCGGGTCCGCATATTATTCAACCCATCCAGCTTTTCAAGCTTCTCCAAATCCAAATCCGGAATACGGCCATTCCCATTCTCAATGTCATGCCCATCAAGTACAGGTGAACCCGTGGCACTACCAGGCGCAGAGCGCGTTCCTGAGTTCGCCAAAGCGTATCGCAGTCGTCGCGACTCCTCGTCTTCCTCCACCGAGCTTCGCAATTGTGAGGGCGATTTCTCGTTTTCTTCGTCCTCCTCTAGCAGCACATCGGCTTTACCAATTCTCTTTGGCGGTTGACCCGTTTCATTGGATGTGGCGCCATCATCTTGACCTTCGAGCCGCAAATCTGTTACCGACGATGTAGGCGATATCCGTAGCGACATACCTCGTGCCTTCGCACTGGACGTCAGCAACTCATGCGACGGAAATCGCTGGTGAAGCGAAGGTCTTTCCGCTCCGGATGGCGATGTTCCCAGCGTGGAGTCGTCCTTCGGATACAAAACGGATCCAGAAGAGGGGTCGTTTCCCAATGGAAACCTCACGCGCAAGTGCGGAGACCGCGTACCCGGGGATAGTCCCCTCTCACGCGATTGCGACCGTGATCGTGGCGCCATGGACGAATACAGTGGCAACGGCGTCGGTCTGTGTCGGCGTGCTGATGTGGGTTCAGACGACGGTCTTGCGCCTGTCGACGGGAGTGTGAGTGATTCGCTCGAAACAGTTGTTTCCGCTGGTGCTGTCTGTTGTTCCTCTAGATCGACAGGCGTTGGCGGAATAGTCTCACCCAGTACTGGGGTCGGACTGGTTGAGATGCGCCTCAACTTTGGCGAAGTTCCAGACATTGACCTTTTTCCTTATATTTCTGTGGATATTCCGTCTTTTATTCGATAGGAATCAAAGCAGTATGAAATACGGTGTGGAAACGGACGAGATATAGGAGGCGGGTTCGGCATGGACGGTGAGAAGGCGACGCGTGGGTGTGGCGCCTATATGTGGAGTACTAGCGTGAGATCGCCGCCCAGGCACACAAAAGTAAGGCGGAAATTAAGTCAGGGTCTGTCCGATCCAAAGTTTGGACCACTTGAAACGGCGCATCTCGAGTAATTATTTCCCAAGGATCTGATAGTCAAATTTATTCTTAAATTAATGCTGTTTTTAGTTAATCTGGTCTACTTTGTCCAACGAATATTAATAGTATGAGTCGATCTCACCATGATGTGGAGGATGGAAGCGGTGCCAGGATTTTGCGCACTTGTGGCAATTTTGTTTAAAACAAGTGTCGGTTGAGGTGGGTCGGAAAAAGGTTTCCGCCGGCTCGCCGTCGCTTCGCCTCGGGCTTCTATACTTAGACCATTACTGCAGGAACGTAATACGGTTGTGTCATAGCCAAGGCGAGGTTGCGCAGTTGAGCAGCGTCCGCACGGACGAGGAATGTTACCAAGACGAGACTACTATTGTGGTATCCAGAGACGGAGACCTGGCGCGTTGTTGAATGGTACTATGGGTACCAGGATAATGGCAGCCACTAGCCACTAAGCTGCGGGATGTTTACTAATAATACTTGGCCACCTATAGCACGAGAAGTAGGGTTAATACTTGGCCGGCCGATTGACAACCGGGCTGACCTCTCCGACAGTTTGACGTAGTCTACGTCACTTGATAACCTTCGTGATGAATGTGAATGTAAAGCATACATATTACATAAAACATCATTTCGACCTGATTCTAGTTACATGTATAATTAACATATAATGCTTTATTTCAAACGACCAAGGAGCCCAATTGTACAAATACCACGTCCAATATTTCAATAAACAGCTGCGATGACACAAACCAACATCGCAAAATATTCTACAAGTAATAATAGAAACGCATGCATAAAACTCCTTATCTTTTTATGATTCCATACTTAGCTCGTTAACGCCTTTTTCGACCGCAGATATCCCGTTCACTCCTTCGTCTCCGATTCGCCACAGCTTCTTCAAGTCTTCGTCAACCCAGTTCTTCTCCCACGTGCCATGTATGATCACTTTACCGCGCATCTTTCTACCCTCCGTACTCGTTCTCAGTCGCGCAACACCAACAGACCAGAAGTTCAATTCCGAGTTCACCGACTTCTTGAGTTCTTCGAGAGTGATGGGGATCATCGGCTGTCGAACCGGCGCATAAGGATTGCTGTTTCCGTTCGCGGACATGTCACTAGACGGCGACGCCACCCGAGTTCCAACTTCGACACGATACTCATCAAACTGGGTCGATAAAGGACTCGGCGAGACAGATTTCTTGGCCTGTCCTGACTGAACATGCGGCACAAACTGCACCGACGACAAACTTGATGACTTCTTGTGTGCCTTTCTTCTTCCCGCCTTTCCATTATTCGAACTCAAACTCGACGTACTGCCGTTACCCATAGAATAAAGCTCTTGCGTCTGAACACCGGTATATTCTGCACCGTACATATTTGTTATGCTCGACGGCGATCCAGTTCGAGGCGATGACTGCTGCGATGGAGTCACATAGTTCCCGTATGCACCCGAATGCGCGTACATGTCGCCCGGCTGCATCAACCACACATTTCCATCCGGATCCTGGTAATACTGCGCCTGTTGCTGCTGCTGCTGCAACTGTTGCTGCGCGGCGTTCATCATGGCGAGCTGGATCCGCTGCTGCTGTTGCGCGATATACTTGCTCGTAGCTAGAAGCTCCTGCTGCTTCGCATGCAGCGCAGAATAAATTCGCGGATCAAGCCTCTCCTCCTCCTTCGCTTCGTCGCGAAGTTCTTCCTCCGACGAAGACGGCGACGAATTATTCACGCCATATGGGGGCTCGGTGTACTGTTGCTTCTTCGGTGTCGAATACCCAGGCGGATACGGCGTGCGAGGATGTCCCAGATTCTCGTTCCGCGTCCGTATATTCGACAGCAACGACGCCCGCGCGGCGGGCGTCGGCGCGAAGCTCACGGCCGCATCACGCTGGTCTGGGGCCTGTGCGTGCTGGAGTTGTATTGGAGGCGGCCGATGACGTGGCGAAAATGGTCTTGCTGTTGGGTTGGTGAACGACATGATCTGACGGACTTCAAAATGGTGGCGGTGCAAATTAATAGTCGACTGTAAATATAGAAGCAAGCCAGAGAGAAAGTCGAGTAGACCCGCTCGTCGATCTGACGCTGAATAAACGAAGCAAGTATAAAGCAAACAAATCAATCACGCAAACAAAAAGCTGAAACAGGCGATGTATAATACAAAATAAATTTGAAACCAACGGAGTCGTTACTGGTTTACGTGGCGCCCTTCCCGTCCACAAATCAAGCAATGCAAAAGCAAAAAAATGAAAGAAACGACAAGAAAATTAAGAGTGAATGCCTTGTAAATCAAAAGGAGCGAAAAAAATCAACAAAACAATAAACACGAAAATGGAAGGAAAGACCGTGTGCGTCGAAACGACCAAAGGAGGGCTAAAGGAGAGAGGCGGAGTAGTGCCAACGCCGTGCGAATTTCTCCAGGTCCGAGTCCCGGAGTGTCACAGAATATCAGGGGTCTCGACAGGCGTTACCCGGATTAGCAGCAAATAAACAGGGTCAACAAGGTCAAAACATGAAGGCCTGGCAAGTTCAGGGACCCTGTCGGACAAACGGAAGCCAATTTTCTTCGGGTGTAAGGGTTTAAGAGTTCGATGATATCATATCTTTAGGATTCAAGACCAGGCGTATGCGTCGTACCTTTCACACTGTGCATACTCATTATCTGCTGCTCTTAAGGTTATGCCATTGACTTGCGCGTGTTGTATTTACGACCGAGCGAGGAAGGAGAACATATAATAACCCAACTGAGAATAGTGCGAACGAACTATGTCGACGTGGGCACTAATACTTTCGAAAGACCCAATTGCGCGGCTTTTCAGCGCTGCGTAGTTAACAAGGGGCGCTGGCCGGCAAATCTACACGAGGTGGCACAGATTTTGTGACATCTAGATGCACTTCATGTCCTTTATGGGCCTATGAAGTAAGTAAGAAGTTTGAGTAAGCCAAAATGCTTGTTGTTCGACTATCCTATGTAGGATGTGTTTGCACAATTAATTCCTTCATATTTTGTTCTGTACTCTATCTATGCTCTGCCAGTAACTCCAAACGCGATTCGTGACAACTTCTCAACGCTCCCACTCCAAGCCTCTAATGCCTTAAATCGCGTATCATTAGCCGAAGCTAACCTAGCCGCCTGCTCGCGTTCACGCTTTTCAGTTCCCGCCACCGCCTCTTCAGCACCGGTATCTGGCGCAACTTCGATTTCTAACCGCCCACTGACCTCATCGATCTTTCCCTGGACTTGCCCGTCGAGAATAAGCATTACAAGCAGATCCTCCATTTCTTCGACTTCTATGTTGAGAGTCTTGGCTAGATAGTCAATTTCTATTCGCGAATAGGGCGCAATCATATTGACAATAAACTTCGCACGGATACGACGAAGTACGTCGTCGAGGTAAAAGTGGATAAATGGATCGCTCATGATTCCGCCACTAGTTCCTTCCGCGCCACCATTTTCTCGTAGAATGCGTTGGAAGTCGTGAATGTCTGACCGCTGATATGCATCGACCAGGCTGTTCATGGCCGCAATCTGTGGATTCGACTTGTACGGCTTTGTTTCCTGTGACTCAAAAGGATTGATGTCGTCGGTATTCGATAACATCACTGCTAGGACAAGGTACTTGAGCACTTGGATCCGCTGTAACGAGCCCGCTTCATCGTAGTTTCGGAATGACTCGAAAAAGTCCTCGCGCGCCTTTTCCCATTGCTTTTCCGACATGTGCATTTTTCCACCGCATTCACGAATGACACCCATAATACGCGGGTGAGGGATTGCTGAGTTGATTTGCAGCGTCCTGTTGTAGAGTTCCTGTGCTGGTTAGCGTTGTCCTAATCTCAGAATCAAGTAAATCCTACCTTCAGCTTCTTGTTGTTTTTGGTTTCAGTATACATCTGGATCTCCAATGCGTACACTTCCAACAAATATGTCCCCTTGGACTGATCATCGCCGCCATCGTCCATTTGGCACGCTTGATGCAACACCTTCAGGATTCTGGTCAATCGGCTGTACTCTCCCCGATCCAACCACAACTTCGCAAGCTTCAAGTTCGTCTTCAGCCACAGTCTTTCATTCTTTGCATCCTCAAGCGCTGTCAAAGTCGTCGAATAGAACGTCTCCATAAACGTCATATCAGTCGTTCCAGCAGAGACGTAATCCAAGATATTATTCAAGCTCTTCTCAGAGTAATTGCGCGTTACAGCTGACTTGGTGTACGTCAACAACTGCGTATAATATTTTAGCGTGCGTTCATGCTCCCCGCGTCGGAAGAGAAGCTTGACAACTTGTTTCAAAGCTTTGAATCCCCATTCCCCTTTCTCCGGTTCTAATTCCACTACTCCGAGGAACTCTTCGATCGCGGGTTCTGGATCATCATCTTCTTTTAATGCTTTCGCATTGTAGTATTTGTTTTCGATGTCTACATTAGAAGAGTTTGATGCTAAGTCGTCGTCCTCGTATTCAAAATCATACTGTGATACTTAGTTAACCTGATGAAGCCGAGGCGTATGGAATCGCAGAACTTACGTTCTCCTCGTCAGAGGCCATCATGAAATCATCGTCGGACATCTTGAATATCACAGAAGCAACCTAGTGCAATGACCACGTAGTGATTCAATTAGCCAATAGATTGGCAAACTTTAGGATTGATCAGAAACGGTGGATTTGTGCGTTGCATTGATTGACTAATTTCGAACGTGATGGTCATGATGCAATTCTGAGAAGCAAGTTGGGAGTCTTGAAACTCTATCCAGCTCGTCAACCCGTCCACAATCACAAGCCTTTCAGACTTGCTAAAAGCTCGTAGAATGAGATTGCAGAATGTGTTCTATAATATGCTCCGATGATATTTCATAGTAACAGCAACCGCTCCGGTCGGGAATTGGTGCGGGAACCGGAATGGCATTATATATTTACAAGTTATGTTGCGCTACTTGTTATTCTTCGTCGAACAGTGCCACATTCATGAAGCCAGCTCATGACTTATCATCTGTCCTGTCATAGCAAGGCCACCTCGAGGAGATGAAGGCAAGTCATTACCTAAATCAACTCAGCCCGAGAAGGCCATCATCAGGTACGATGTGATATATCCAGTACATTAATGCTACAATAGAGATTTGCTAACCGGGTAATTGTCGAAACGCGGAAGGACGATTCACCTGAGAGCAGGTGCTGTTGTTGGCAATTCCGCTAGACGAATTCAAGAAAGTAAGGATATGCTGTCGTTTGAGAAATATCGACAGAAGGGGCATGAATTACAATGCAACAGATGCGCAGGAAATAATAGATAGCATAGATATTGGCATACAAGCAAACTCGTTCCCGTTTAGCATCACTGAAAATGTGCGGATATGTAAAATTTAGATCTATAACTAACCGCGCTGGGTCTATACAATCGCATGGGACAGAATTTACCAATTTATTGCACAGTTTCTCATACGACAACACTCGGATTAGGCGGCACCAGCGTGACTAAAATGCCCGGCGATTCGGACTCCGGATCTCCGCGCTGCGTGCCTCGAACTCCCAAAATCAGCCGCACCTATTGTTCTTAGCCAAAGAGTATTATTGTCTTTGGCTCCAACGAACTATCCATCCGGCACATTTCCATATTCATAAGCTAGTACTTTAATCTACCAAATTATATGATATATTTTCCATTTTAGCCGCAGAAGCGCTAAAATGAGGTATGAAGACGAGGATGACGATGGATCTTGTCGGGCGGTATGTGCTTTTGAATTCGATTGTGTTTAGCTGGCGTTCCTCCTTCAACGATATTAACTCATAAACCCCGTCTAGTGCGATTCCTGCAGATTAAAAAAGGTGGGTTAGATAGGATAACTGTTAATAGTGATGGAGACGATTAGCGACAAGTCAGTCAATAGTAATGCCTCATACTTCCTATCTCTAGATCAAATGCGATAAGAAAGACCCATGCAGATCTTGTTCGTCACGGAGCCTCAGATGCCTGAGAACTATGCCAGATGCTCGCAAGCGAAAGAGACGTAACTCGGAATCGTACGTGAACCATCCCGTTTTTTATTTTACGCAGGCATATGAAAGTACTAATTGTGATATCAGATTGGATGACAGTGTTCAAGCGCGACTTGATCATATGCAAGCCCAACTTGACACAATAACGTCTATTTTGACAGCCACACACACCACGGCTACATCGTATAGCTCAGCAGCGCCAGTGTCCGAATCTGTTTCATTGACAAGTCAAATTCCGACTCTAGCAACATCACTTTCCCCAGCGTCTTATTCTCCGTTATTTACGGGGACACCGCCACAACGCAAAGACAATGTACCGGCTATCGGATCACATGGCGAACGGAGCTCCGAACCAAAATCACCAGATTCGTGGGAAAATTTCGCCAGTATCAAGCTGTTAAATTCTCTAGTGACGAATATTAAGGGACAGCTTCAGCATTTGGGAAAGTCTTCACTGCTCTCAATGTCAATTGAAGCCCAACTACTTACTACAGCACTTCATGAGGACAGCGACAAATTTGACGAAAGAGATTGTATTTCGTCTGTGACAGACACAGAAGACGAACAGAATTATGGGAAGAATACAATGAGAACGAACGATGCGCTTACACAACATGAGCGGACTGACTCGGAATATTATGGCGTACAGGGCGCGAAGGGAAATGTGGAAGAGACACAGGACAAGCATAGTGATTTTGTGGCACCTGAATGCCCTGGAATGAAGGCGCTGCTTACTGCAACGCTTGATTATGTTGCTTCAAATTTCCTACCGGTAGATTGGATCGAAGAGTTGGACATAAAAGACCATACGCCAGTGCTCCCGTCCAAAGAGCGAGGACGAGAGTTTTTTGATTGTGCGTACATTCTACCAGTCTAGATGAATGAATATCTAATATCGATAGACTACATTGAGTTTATTTTGCCATATCGACAGCAATGCTCGAGTTCTTTTGTGCAAATGCTCCGGGACGAAGTATATCAGCCTGAGACGCCACAGCGCCTTCAGAAGATAGTTTGCTCCAGTTACGTAATGGCCATGGTTCTGTTCTGGCCGGAAAAGGAGCTTCAAGACGGCGATATCCTTCTGCGAGGAAAGATGTTCAAAAATATATGGCTCGTGCTAAAAGATCCGTCACTGTTCATCACCGCTAACTTCATTAATGTTCAGACTCTTCTATTCGCGGTGTGTACAGAGCCGAATGCGGTGCGAGATGTGTTATCGACTAATGTATTTACAGGCTGCGGCAGCGGAGACGTTATATCACCCTGGCCTCTGTTGGATGCTTATCTCGCATTGCTCGCATTTAGCTCAGACACTCGGTCTTCACCGGCAGAGTTCGGTTTATTTCGAACGCGGCCTTTCCCAGATTGAAATTGAGGAACGGCGATCTCTGTTCTGGCAATGCTACACTATTGAAAAGACACTCTCGCTGACATTCGGACGGACCTCATCAATGCCTATGTACGACTGCGACGTTGAACGGAAACGAAGTATGACAGACATGGACTGCCAGACGGAATCGCAAAAAAGACACAGATTTGGCACCGGATGGAATAATGCGACTGTAAGTCTGGTAGAAGTATACGATACTGTCTACGTCCGCTTATACTCTGCGCACGCACAACGGCATACAGCAGCTGATAAGCGACGAGCGGTTCGAGAGCTTGACGCCCTACTACGGAAGGTCTGGGCAGATATTCAACCATGGATCATCGAGTCTTGCACGTCTGGTGTCTGGATATACACACCCATGATTGCTCAGGCTGAGTTCATGTACTATGCATGCATGACGATGATCCATCGCGTGAGCAAAGGTATAACGGATAACGAAAGTGGAGACAACGCTGATCTCATCGACACTCCAGAAGGTTGGCAACATAGCACAGATATTGCGTTGACATCGGCCCGCAAGGCTATTCTCGTTATTCACGGGGTTCTGTCTGCGCCGGAATGCAAAAGGTACAGCGATTGTGTGGCATCGTGGTGTCTAATTTTTCAGCCATTTGCTCCGTTTTTGGAGCTATTTATTTCGGTTATGAGGACTGGATGCCGGGAAGACTTGCAGCTGATGAGATCAGTCACTGGAATTCTGAGAGACATACAGCGGCGGCCCGAAAGTGTCCGCAAGCTGACCCACGTTGCTGAACTGTTCACTCGTCTAGCAACTATGGCAGTAGTTCATTGTGCAGCTAGAAGAGAGCGACTTGGTGACCGTACGCAGACAAGCTCCGTTGTACTACCTGCGTCAGCAGTCCAAAGTGCGGTTGCTACGCCGTTATCTATGTCAACGTCGTCAAATGATCCAATATCTTCTGAAGGATTGACCACACCCATAGAATCACCGGCCATTAAGGTGGGAAACACATTACTTACGCGGCAGACACCTGTATCAAGAGCGGCAATGCAATCTCAACCCTGCCAAGGATCCTCATGCGATGGATCGTGTCATCACCATTACAGCAATTCATCAAAGCCTGCTCCTCCCTATATGTCAGATCACGAGATAGAAACTTTTTTGCTGGGAGGCACGGTCACACAAGATATTTCATCGTTTGAATGGTTGTTGTGGGACGCCGATGGCAATCCACTATATCCACCTAACTTTGACTGGACTACGTTCGATATGGACGCAATTGGTCTGGTCGACAATATAAATACGCAGTTGGAGCAACAGCCGGCATTGTATCATAATGCAAATATAATGCCGCGCTTTTAGAGCGCATGAGTTCTTGTACATAAAGGAGAAGCCAAGTGATAGAGCATTTGGAAACGGAGTATTGGCTTAGCATGGCCTAATCTTAAATTTTATATTATAATAGTCCTATGACAATTATATTCTGGAAATACGTGTATACATTGTGGTCTTGTTGATTTTCGATCTTTGACTCTGAGCGAAATTACCTCCATATATTGGGTGACCGTTTTACCAAACGATTCATAAAGACCTATTATTTGCGTATTAAATTGCGTATAATTTAATACTTTACTAATATTAGTCGTCACACTGATTGGTGATAACTGAGACCTTAATGATGTAGGCATCCTGCCCGCTCTGTTGCTAATGCCGTCATTGTTTAGTCTATGTTGTACAACATGCACCCAAAATATCTACAACATATGCAATTCGCGTGGTAAACCATGGATACAAGTTGTTCGCCTCTAACAAATCTCGTTTGCCAATTTTCTCACACCGACGCTCCAGCTATGCCTAATTTTAATCAAGTTTTGTAATAGTACATAAATACAGTTATATACAATATATACAGTAATACACAATATATACAATCATATAATACATAGTCCCTTCCAATATATGCAATTAATTCTTTATTTTCCGTTGTCCTGCCGGTTTATTTATTTCTTGTAGGTAAATATTCCGAATGCCTTCGCCTCTATCACCGACGCTTGATCAAATCCTATTTTCAATTTCTTTGCGATTCTTCGATAGTACACTTCCCTCACTAAAGTGTTTGACTGTCGCAAATACGTCTGTAGAAGCTCATGCGATTTACGTGAAATCAAACTTTTGAAGTGCCTGCGCTCGGAGATTCTCACCAAAAATCCATTATGATCAACATTCTCACACGGCATGGGCTTCAGACGCTGACGGCCACGCAGCTCAATGTAGCTCATTGCTTTTTCTGAAGACGAAATCGGCTTTATTCCGAGAGCACGTGCCAGAATGTACCTTTCCGTAAAGTTTTTCATTTGTCTATCGAGAAAGAGCACGGCTTCGTCATCCCACGCCAGGAAACGCATGCATGCCTGCCATAGATTCATTTCAGTTTTTCCGGGGACTGTTGTGAGATTGAATGTATATGGCGACTGCGAATAATAATTGTGAGGCTCAGGGAAGTCTGATAGAAGCTGTATTGCCGCCGTTGCAGACCTATCTGCGCATGGTCTCGGAATACCATAGTACACAGGTAGTTTCTTTTCGGGATCCTTTAAAGCCTGAAACCATGCCTGCGCTTTCAACATTTCCATGGCCGATTCCCGTGACAGATGCAATCCTTGACTATGCGCGACGCCATATATCATATGCAAAACTGTGCTGATGTTAACATGGAAAGAACACTTGAGTGCTGCTCTGAGTATGTGATGATATGACTCGGCATCTGGAACGACTTTGAATTTGGCTACCATTGGGGAGAGAACTCCAAATATCCAGTCTAACCGCCCTTTCCTGAACATCCCTTCGAGGAAGATGTTCAGAGTTGTGAGATTTGGTTTAAGTCCTTGTTCAACAGCCATGTAATTCACGAACTTCCAAGCCTTGTCTATTTTGTCAGCTCGTAACAACCTATGAACCACAACATTCATGAGAGCTTTGTTGCAGAGATCAGCAAACTCCTCCATTATGACATCGGTTAGTTGCGTCATATCCAAGTAGTCAGAAGCGTCCAAAATAAAACTTTGGATGGTGAACGAGTCTATCCCGTATCCAGACAATCGCATTTGCTTTATAATCTCTAATTTGAGCGGAACACTCTTCACGGACTTCAAAAACACAATCCATGACGTACGGTTCGCTTGAATATCAAACGGTCGCATCTTTACAAGTGTTCTCAGTACAAATTCGAATTGACGATTGATCGGCAAACCCTGAATGCGAGGACGAAATCCGGCAGACATCAGCAGGTTCAATGTGTCAACATCCGGTTTAACGTTATCGAAGTACATATTATTGAATAATTTTCTGGCCAACCCCAAATTATTTGTGTCAACAGCAAATGATATAGCCAGATTGTATGCCAATATTGTTCGTAAACCTGTCGTAGACCTGTTCCTTAGACTGAACAGTTGGACTATAATGTCGGTTATAATACCGTTCCTGTGACTAATACCATATTTCAAGTACTCTCTTTCAACAAGTTTGCCCAAATATTCGATGAATGTATCTGCCGTTAACATTCGCGGGAATGGCGGTAGCTCATCCCAAGTTTGACTCTTGCGTCGAAAAAGCCGCTTACTGATTAGTCGCATATCATCTTCCACAGCATGCCCTTTAGACATTGAAATCAAATACCGAAGACAATCCACAAAAACATGCGCTTGATCTGCTATCTCACTGTTCTTTTTCAAGTGTTTGTCTATACCTCTGTTGTATGGCGGTAACAGGAACCCTGCTTTTTCTTCTCTCCTTCTCTCCCTATAAAACCGCACGCGACCAATCGAGCTGCGTTTTGCAATCTGATGCAGCAGCTCACGTCGGTACTTTCGGGCTTCCAATGCAGCATAAGCCTGTTCAATTGTCGGTACACGATGGCTCTCACTCAGTCCCTTAGCTTCAGTCTCCAATTTCGCGATTACTTTCAGTACTGAGTCTGTTAATTGCCGTAGCACCTCGAACCGGCGATCATCAACCGTATTCTGCTCGCAGTTCTGGTTAGGATTTCGAATCGACTCGAGCTTGGCGAATAAAAACCTAGGCTGTCCTGTCAAGGTGTCCACTGACGGCAAGTGGGAACTGGAGTCATAGGCCGCGCGCTGATATTCCTCTAGCCGAAGTTTTCGAATATAAGAATCCGACCCAAAATATCGACAGTGCAGTAGTGACACGGCATAATTTACCCAGGAGGTATTGAGAGACGGATCCGAGCATCGAGAAGTGCGCGAGCAACCGGGCGGTGGAGACGACCAAATAAACCTGTTACTCGGCGCCTTTATCGCCGGCACCCTTAACCGCATCGGACATGAGTCATGACACAGCTATTTATGCTCCAAATAAAAAAAATTTTAAGAATAGCCTGGTTCTTCGTTCGGGTTTACTGGTTATTAGTATCTGTGGTTGTCCACGAGTAGTAGTGAAGAAAATGTTCGTAGCGCATAACATATTGACGCTTATGCAGGGGCTTCCTTCTGAAATTCTTAAAACCACTGGCTCCTATGAATTTTTTGCCCTTAATGGCCGAAGGTAAAATACAAGTAGTGAAACAGAAGGTTGCCTCTGAGAGCAACAGTTGGGGCATTGACCAGAGCTGGGATAGAAGAACCTGGCTTTTTGATGAATTATAAAATTGTGAAGGACGATATTATCGAGCGACATAATCGCATTAAGCAGTGTTGGTTTGGTCCAGCTACTACTGCGATTGAGGAGACGCGGATATGGGGTTCCTAATACCAGGATTGAGTATATCCCGTGTGAGGCGTAAACAGGTATCTTCATTGGTATGTCGATTACTTTACTTAAGTGTTAACGGCCCAATCAGAGATCACTTCATGGAGCATTCTGGAACACTGTACACGAATCCAAACGCCGGAAGCCTAATCACTATCATGATCACTACCGCGACGCCCCAACACTAGATAGACTTCCGACCGAGGTTATACAACTTATTTTTATATATTCGCATAATTTTGAATTTCCACTTGTGTGTAGGCGGTTCAGTTGTATTCTTCGCCACAGTCGCTACCTTCAAGTCGCAGTGCTAGCGGAGCTTTTTCAGTATGCGCCCAGCGCCATAGGCTCGACATATGCCAGACGATTTATAACAAAAGAGTTAATTGTTCAGGCTGTGGAGGAAGGCCATGTCGCTGATCCCATTATTGAACCACTGTCGGAACGTCTCACCTTACCGCCGTACACAGATGAAAAAATAGCGTTGCTGGAATATCTTGTTGTCCGAGGAGGAGCTCCTATAAATCCCAGTAAAGGCGCTTTTTTGTTAGCGGAGAACTTTTATGCATATCCAATGGAGAACTCAGACGAGCGAGGGATTGTTTATCATGAAATGGAGCGGCAGGCTGCAGAAGTGTATTATCATGCATTTGGGCCACAAAAGTGTACCACACGACAACAGTTAATGGCCTTACTAATGAAATATGTCCCGGGTTTGGAAATTGACGCGGAGGTCACAGATATGCTATTTTGTGCCGATCAGTATCAACTTGTCGAGTTTGGTATAGCCTGCCAGGTTATCGATCCCGTTGACCCCGAGTTATGGGAGAAAGCCACTTGTAGAGGTGACGCGAAGGCCATGGAATTTTTGTATAAAATGGATCACCAGCATTGATATTCAGCGTTATTGTTGGTGACTGCTTGATTTGGGAGTCTCGGAGCAATATGGATTGCGATTGGCAATTTAATGGCTTACTGGCTAATAGCATGTGGTTTGGATGTTGTATATAATATTGGGGTGTACGATATGAGGCATAATGTACAATTTTCGCATCAGTTCTAAACAACATTGAATACCACAACAACTTAACAAATCGTTAATATTCTACTCACTTTAACGACACACTCTCTCGCGTACGTCATAAAGGTACACTTTCAAATCCTTCCTCTTGCGCCGTAGTGTTTTCATTATCCGCCGCACTCGCCGCATCCTCAAACTTGTCGGTTGACGAATTGTCCGTTGCAGCCATGCTAGTTTCTATTCGGTTATCTACAGTTACTTCGTCAACGCCACCTTCGTTGATTTCTGATCTTCCAATGTCACCCGAATCCCCTTCTACCACTTCAGGTTCTGTAACGCCATCAGGGAGTGATTCCGACTCCTGTTCTGGCTTCACTTTTTCTTCTGGTTCAACAGCGACTGCATTCTCTTCGGTCTTCACGGTCACGTCTGCAGTAGGCGCGACACCTGGTACTGTTACTTTTACACTCTCCGCTGTGTGTGGGGCAACCGGCTCCGGAGGCGCCTGGGCCTCGACTTTCTCTGATCTCAAATTGAAGTCAGTCTCCTTCTGCGGTGATGTGAGCGATGGTTGGTTGACTGACGGAGCGCCGTGTAGCTCTCTTGTAGCCGCAGAAGGTGACGGGGACCTCGTACCCTGCGAGCGTGCAATTGGAGCAAGTCTTGAAAAGTTGCTTGGCCTCGACGTTAGATTCTGACGCACAGGAGGCTGCGATTTTGGATCGGCATTGAGGTAGTACCTATTCGTAGGATGTAAGCAAACCTGATCTCTCTGGTACGATATTATAAGTAAGGCAACTTACGATCTAACGCCAACAATACGACCCTCACTTTCACAAGCTCGAAGCCACTCTGGGCGAACAACTGGTATGTTCGTCTCCATTGCTCTTTCCCATTGCGGTCCGCGACCTTCAATGCAGACAAAGTGGGTCGTGTCAATACGCACCCGATCTTGAAGAGGCTTAGCCCCGATACGTGCAGCAGTCTCTTCCAAAATTGCACGATCCTCATCACTAACAATCCCAACACAAACAGTAATTCCGCTAAGGTCTGTCATCTTATGGGTCTTGACCGTAACTTTGTCGGAAACGTATGTGCCAGCTGTTGTCACGAGCTCTAGATGAAATGTGTACGCGGTGTCAATTGACAAACCGGACAATTTCGTTGACGTATTCGTCATTGGCGAAGGAATTCTACCCAAGCGTGTATTGTTTCTAAATAGCGAAAGAGATCGAAGATCGGCTGTCGCAAGATCTAGTGGATCCCATTCTAGCACAATGGATGTCTGCGTAGCATTGCGGACACGTAATTGCGGTCGAATAGGACTGCGCTTGCCATATAATTCGAAAATCTTGCTCTGCAGTTCATCAAAGTTCTCCTTTTCTCTCTTCTCGGCATCTAAATCCTGCGAGCAATTGATCTTCACGATGGATCCCGCTTGAATGGCCGGCGGTAACAGGATTGATGGGAACTCGATCAAGTGATGGTCGGCCGTCAATAATACCGCAATACTAGCATCAAGTTTGCCAACAGTCAACGAAACTTCGACCATCGCTCAGTATTGTGCAGTGCAATTGATTCTTAAATGTTGCCCAGATTCTTTTGTCTGTCCAATTGCTGATTACGTTCAGGATGTATTCGAATTTATGGAAGCGCTACAAAATGCCTACGGGGATGCGTGTAGCCGCACGTCGAGATGGCTCGCCCAGTCCGCCACCTACAGACACACGTTGCAACATTTCCATCAAACAGCTCTATCAAATTCTACTCAACTACAAATGGTAGATTAAGATGTAAATATATGCCATATGTGGAGTATTTTGTCATCGGCCGTTGCCGGTGCGGTCACTAATCTGACACTACTAGAGTTTAAGGAGTTAGCTTATTAGCAAAGGCTTAGTCATAACACTCTCGTTTGCAATTGTAAACTGGCGCCCTGCCCTCTTACAACCGTCGATATATGCTATGATGCAGTAGTCATAATGGGAATGAGCTAACATGTACTTAATTTTATCATATCATTTAATTGATGGTCGCGAAAGAATGACTTACGCTGCTGTGGCTTGGGCGGCAACAGAGATCCAGTACTATGTTTACGTTTCCACCTTTTAACTATATGTTATTGCAACAGTGTTATATTCATTTTCCATAGTTTCCATCTGCTACTATTAGTTTCAGCAGTAATATAATTTAACGTCAATCATAAGTGTCGGCTGAGTTATTGCTCGCAGCAAAAGTCACAGGTGTTGAAGGCTAAACTGAAACATTAAGTATTGTTCTTTAATCCACGCGTTCTTATAATTTCAGCACGACTATGACAAAAGATGCGGGGTGAAGAAGTCAAGGTCGACCATGAGTATGCAATGGGGATGTACCCTAATTGACCGATGGATGATGAGCTGATTAGTTAGATGTTATGCATGTGAAGGCGTGAGTTCTGTAGCACGCCGTCTCGAAACCAGTGGAAGACTAAGCCCATGACGGAAGCTTATCGGAAGCCTGCGATTTCTGGATTAGATACACCGATAATTGGATATATACTAGTGCGCATTACCGTTCATCCTCTAGCATTTCTTTCATAACAAATTTGCCCATGATGTATTCAAAATCACGAATATCTAACCACAGCAGTGCAGTTAACCTGGCCTTGTTAATAGATATCTGTCGCTTTACTCAGCAAGAAAGTTGTATTATTTCGTAGTGTTAATTATTGTGTGTGGCGTCTATCAAGTCTGAAGTTGTCATGCGATAGGGCGTATGCAAGGCTCCATACTTTCCAAAGCAGCAACAACGCACAATCGAAGATTTCATTTATTTTATCACGGGACTGACTCGCCGTTAAGATCTGAGAATATGAACATCATCCGCAATTTTAAAGGTTCAGATTCTACCACGAATGCCGTGGCGATCGGTTGGCCATCACATAAGATTGAGATATTTACTTGTGCCAATCTCAGCGATTAGAATTGATTGCGATGTAATTGACATCCATCCGGGTAACTATTATCTGATGCGGCTGGTTACAAGTTGGAGACAGGCGCGCAACTACGACCCCTCTCCTCAGATTTCTCATCCAAATAACTGGTAAGAACTCAAAATTATTACAGTGTGCAAATCAACACCAGATAGAAGCGGCAGACCTCAGAAAGCAAAATTTTAGGGATGTGGGCTCTCGACCGACTCTGGCGACGCTACCTTTAGTGGCTGCTATGTAAGCCACATGCTAAGGGTCGCTGCTCACTCTTGTCCCAATCCATCACGAGCGCTGGACGTCAGAGGAGGATCGTGTTCCGGACCGGGTGTATTCTTCCAATGTAAATTGACTTCCATGGCAAGGAGAAGGAGCAAATCGATAAAGCTGCCAAGCTGCCAAGCTGCCAACAGCCTTACGTCCGCGAACTCCGCTCAAATTTGGCGAAGTGGCTTCTCCGTTGTGCTTATGACCCCGCTTGTTCGGGTATACAATATGCACACTGCAGCTTAGCTCCGCGCAGCTGAACCTGCCACCGAGATGACGTTTGCAATGACCACTCGCGTTCCGGTTCAGGACCTCGATGAAAGTCGAAACCGCTGGCCCTCTATGCGCCTCTCCAACCCTTTAATCATAGACCTCCGTACATTCAGCACTTAAGATCACGTCGTGTCTACTAGGAGTTCTGTGTAACAGCACCTATAAACAATCAAACCGACACGTCTGCACACCAGTCAGGGCTGCGGTCGTATGCCAATATTCAGGTTACAATTCGACTCGTCTTTCTGTCATCCGTCGATGAGCTGCGATTTATAACTATCGGCGTACACACGTTTGAATCAGATTGTCAGCATGCCTAATACTTGGACAGTTTCCGACTCATGGTCTTCCACTAGCGAATGGAATGCAGCGTCCAATGACACTGGTCATGGCGGAAGTCTATGTAATATGAATGTGAGTTTCTGTTCGATATTTCAGATAAACGCTAAATAGTTCCTGATATCGCGGATGTGGATCGTTGTGTGGTCATCTACGGGCATCATCGTGTTGTTTTGATTATATGCAAAACTACGTCACCAGAAAGTTTCGTAGACTGAATTATATGCCCTAACCACCGTCTTCGTCCACATACGCAATATCTATCAATGAATTCGATAAATTTTTGATAACATTTTGCTAACGATGGATATGAAATAGATGCTCTTCACATGGGATACCAACAGCATATGCATTGTATTTCAATGGTGGCGGATATACAACAAGATCACACTGGCCTTTTCGTTTCTAGGCATCGTGGGGCTAGGCATGGGCTACGAATTGCTGCGTGAGATGACGCGCCGGTACGAAGTTTACATCGCGACACGTATGTCCGGAATACCAGCGTTTTTACTGTCTATGGCCATTTTGCTAATTCGTATCAATCAGCCGGCCGACAAGACGAGTTGTTACCTTTGATTGTCAATAAATACCTTCCCAACAGATCCATTCGTGACCGAGTTGTATTATCGTTCTTCTATGCCATCCAGGTTCTGTTTTCATTCTTCCTCATGCTGGTGTTCATGTCGTACAATGGCCTGATGATGTTCGCCGTCGTTATCGGAGCCTTTATTGGCTTCTTTTTCTTCGGCAGTCGCACTCGAGTTCCAGCAATGTACGACGACGATCAAAGTCTCATCACCGATATCAGTAACGAACTCATTAGCCAAAAGCCTAGCGTTGCTAAAATTATGAGTCGTCCTGTTGGCACCTCTGCAGTCCGCGGTGGAACTTGCCATTGATTTCGACTAATTCAGGTGTCGTGTTGGTTTGGACGTATAAGTTTTAGAGCACCTACTGCAATATCAGCATTTTCCTGGCATTAATGGTCGCTGTCAAAATGTATTTTTATAGTGTCGTGAGCATCAACTTGCCATCATACATCTTAAGATTTCTACGTAGTCAGAATTAAATTGCTTGCATTATGGCATTATGTGGTTTTGGGGTTCAAAGTCTTACGTTGTAATGAGCAGTTGCATGGGTTTTACTCAAACCTGTTCTGTATGCTGGGTTGTGAGTTTTCGTGCGGTTGGTGTTAATATTCATCAACGGTTGTCCTGGATGCTGGGAGGAGTTTTGTTCAATTTGCGTATCATTGGTTACCCGTTGATCTGATAGTGTAATTTCTTCAACTCCAAATGTTATCATGCGAATATTGTAGACGATCCAAAATTGATGACATCTTAAGACAAGATATTGAGTCTTAACAATTGTCCTGTGTTCGGTAAGGTCGTGTCTATTTAGTAGGTCTAAGCATACATAGGTCGGACCACATAACTGTTTTCGACACATACTTTCTGCGCAACAGCGCAAGAGGTCAGCTTGCTGCATGATTACTATACTTCTACTTGAAATTCTCCTGCACTATAAGGATTCTGTAGCAGATGAATATTTACACTAAGTTTTGCGAATATTCGGCAGGCTCAGGGTACATGGCACAACGTGTAACCGCATGCAGACGACTACACCAATTTATACGAACAACTATAGATCGCCAAACCGTCTAAAAAACTTAACCCCAAGGCGACAGAAGAGTGGTGCCATGCCGTTATTCTTTTAAAGTAACAGAGTACTTCAGTCAGAAGTAAAAATATTCTTCTATGAAACTTAGATTAATAATATACATCCATGAAGCCTAGCGCGCGTAAAACATAATACAGAAATATTCTATTTAGAACATGCAATGGAAACTCAAAACAATGCGATTTTAGCCTTCTCGGAGGCAGTAACCAGTCGTTTCATGACCGTTAAAGTCTCCGGTACGTCATCTAGCACGCTTCTCGTTTTAGGATCCAAGAATGAGCTGTCGATGATCACTGTCTCGAGGTTGGTCAACTTCAAAGCCCCTCTTTCTAAAATACTTTTCAATCGTTCGGGTGTGGTCAGCATCACGGCAGGACTAACTTGTGTTAGTGAGGGCATAATTAAACCTGAGACCGTGACTTACTTGAAGCTCTGGAGATTTTGGCAGTCCTTACTGATGCTGTTCTTCGCGATTATCTTCATAGACTTGATAGCCTTGGGGATCGCCCTGTAGTTTTCAACGTCAGCCATTAAGCCACGATACATACAGCTATATAATCCAGACCTACCTTCGCACGTCGCAAGCACGAATCGCAGATATACAAACAACAATTGCAAATGGGGCCCCCTTCTCTTCCGGCGGATTCCCCATATCGCACGGCTTCGTGCATGAATTTAAAAAATTTTCAAAATCTAGAAGCGAACGATCTTTATCCCAAAATGACATATCGCAAACGCGCGATTGTGGAAGCAAATACTGGTCGTCAAGCTCGATAGAGGACAAGTTGGGGTGCCACAGTCGAGCCTTCTTCGCGATGTAGTCGGCGATAACGGCAGGTTCCATTGTCGCGATTGACCTCTTCACTGTGACTTCCGTCTCCATACGTCGCTTTTTCTAAACAATATGAATTAAATAGTTGTAAAAAAAGGCGAATAATAATTTATTTATACCTTCAGAGCCATCCTCTCCTTCAAGCGTTGCCGCTTCTCAACTTTCGCAGCCTTCTTCCCCTCAGTGTTCTCCCCCTTCCTACTGTCCTGATTGTCCTCTGTCTTAATTGTATTTATCGTCCCGTCTTCTTCAGAATCATGGTAAGCAGGCCCTGAAACCGGAACAGCGCCGTCATCGCTTTCGAATCCATGTTCCTCATCAAATGCGTAGTCCAAGCCATCGTCAAGGTCGTCGGCGCCAGGCACCTGTGGAGCTGTTTTTCGCTTCATGCTGTAGAATATTTGCCGTATGATACTTCAAGATGGTCCTAGCCCAAAAAAAGGACGAATCAGGAACTTTATTGGCACAAGAGCAAGAATAAGAACACTTCCGTGTACTGTAGCATCAACTTTTGTCAAAAAAAATCTGAAAAGTCCCAACACTGTGGGGTTAGGGAAACAAAGTAATTTCACGTGCCCATGCCGCTAGCGGCGATGTTGAGGTCGGTTCACCCACGACAATCAACGTCACGCGCATATCCTGTTGCGAAGAGGAATTTGATTGCGAATGCGCCGCCTGGGTGCTCTATAGTATTATTCAGTTGCTTAAATAATCCACACGACTAGAATTAGATTTATCAACGTACAATAAACTGCACTAACGCGAGCGGTCGGCGAATCTCTTTCTAGCTGGGACACTAGGAGACGTGGCACACAGGATTGGAACACAGATAGGGGTGCAGAATCACAAGTACGCGTTGGTGTTATTGGCAATTAGACTTGGCTTACATCAATTTGGATACAATGGACAGAGATCGATTTCTTGCGGTGTCGACACCCCGACGGTCTCAGCAGCCAACGTCCTCACAACGGTCCGCGCATCGAACACCAGGTTCGAGAACTCCATTTTCACGGAACAGGTTTGTTAGACATAATATTCTTACGCCAGGACGTGAAAGACGGCGGAGCGGGATTTTGCCGGCTCGCAAGACTCCACGCGATGATCTGCGATTGCTGAGTAGATGTATGTTGCTCTTTAGTCAACTGGGATACTTGTACTGGTGGTGTATTGACAACTGTGCGCATAGTGTTAAAACGAACATCGCCGAGACTGCCGGAGCAGTCTCACCCTAAGCGACAGTCGCAGTCCTCTCTAACGTCGCGGTCGTCGATATTATCGGGGCAGTTCCAGGATGACGACAACGATGAGGAGCAACCACTACAAATCTCGGCAACGTATAACGACGCTGAAAGAGAAGACGAAGAAGATGATGAACGGCAGCTACGGCATCCGCCTCGGGTCTCTCTCGGTGGGGATGAGGAGGGTCAAGAAGATGTGACTACCTATTCGGTGGAAGTCCCCCGCAGAATGACCGCAGAGTCGCGATTAAGTCTGGATCGAACCAGATCGAGTATGGACAATGTGGCCGATGACGACAATGCGAATGAGAGTACCCAGTTCGTTATCCGTCCTCTGCAGGATGAAGAGATTCCTTTGGAGGATAACCAGTTGAGAGAATACAGCGGATACGAGGACGATCGAGACATTCCGATTAATGATTACGAGGATTACGAGGATAATATCAACCAAGAGAGTTTGCAAGAAGAGTTCATTCAACGCACAGAACAACGGAAGAGTGATACCACGACTTCCAGGTATGCTACGCTATCGGCCAAGCCACCACCATCTAAACGGGCACGAACGGTGAAGCTCGAACCAGCGCTTCCTAAAAAGCTGATTAAAGATCTGGCAAAGAATTTCTCATCGATTCCGCTCTCGGCAGACGCGTGGCATGCGGTAACGGATGCGACAGATCTGTTTTTCAAGCAGGCATCCTCGGACTTGGCGACATACGCGCGGCATGCGAATAGGAAGACAATTGATGAATCTGATGTGCTAATATTATTAAAAAGGTAGTGCCGATGTGGAATTGACTTTATTGAGAAGCTGTGATAGAATGCTAACACCGAATCCCAGGCAGAGACAACTTACTCCTAAAGTGACAGTATTTGGTCTTGCTCATAAATACCTACCAAGCGAATTGGTAGCTGAGCTGAGACTACCGAATGTGAACAGTGAGAAGTCAATAAAAGAGCGCGAAAAGATTAAAAGCAAAGTGACGAAGAAGCAACAGACGAAGGCTAATAAGAAGGAAAGTAAGATAGCCAAGTCTCACGGTGTACACTAGCATATATGTATAAATATCGCAGATTTGTTGTTATAGGTGTTTGGTCATGTTTGTCTGGAAACATTGAAATGACTACATAGATCTATTGATAATAATTTCAACTAACTATCCAAGAGATAGGTACGTAGTGCCGACAGTGTGCTGTCAGGCGCCGACACATAGTTAACGTCAGGCCAACGAAGTAACTAATTCCTACACTAATTTCTAAGTCCATAATTAATTACTCCATGAGGGCACATTGGCGCCACATATATGCCTTAAACCTCTAGGTGACACAAAGTACCTTGTCCATGCCAAAATATTCAATTGCGCAACGTCACTAATAGCGCGCGTTGGACACGCGTTTGCTCGAGGCAATCTCGAGGCAACAAATAATATAAAACAGCCCAGGACAAAGTCGTGTCGCGGGCATTTCCCACGAGTTTCAATCCTGTCGCATTCAAAACAACGAATATATATACTACACTTCACTTCTATCGATATTCAAAACGACTCGTGTCTATATCGTCATGCCTCGTATCCAAAGTAATAACAGTAACCATCTCACAACTGCCAACAAACCTTGACAGATACTAGTTCCGTCAGTACGCCGTCGCCGCCAGCAATTGTTCCGACTTCTCCACTGATGTTTGGCACATTGGAGTCAACGACAGGGCAACACATATCTGAAGATCAGCAACCACTGATTGCTTTATCAAGTGCTAGCATTGGCTCCTCATTCAAATAACACAGTTCGTTTGCTGATAGCTCGGCCGCAACTTCCAGCTGTTGGTGGAGACTTTGCGCTGCAAAACGAAATATTCCTGCATAATACGCAGATGCAAGCCGTACGACAGAAGAGTGCCCTCCGCCCGAAAGGAACACCGCAAGCATATGACCCCATTCAGCGTCGCTTCACCGTAAGTGAACACCACCATTTGGCTAACAGTATCGCTTGACAGCTAACTGCTTCTCCAGGAATGGTGCGACGAACGCCAGTTCGTGGATGGCCAGCTTTATTCGATGAATGCGCATGAACGAAGACGACAAACCTACACGGATCGCGGTGCTGGTTCAATATTCGACGGTTACAATTCCGAAGGTATGTTAAAAATAGCTCGGGCCACCCTGTCGCCCCCGGACGGATATGGAGATCACGTCCAGGGTCTTCTCTTCCTCGGTAATTGCATGCTCTTGCGCGGGAATAACCAAAGCAGTGACGCAGGGAACGGCGGAGCTTCATGGCGCCATTGCACGCAGTCCGCAAGAGACTCGCCAGTTGTCGTCCCTATCTCTGTTATGGAAACTGGGTTCAGCTACATTTTTCATGGTGGGTCTCTCGTTACTGCTGCGGCGGCTAACTCGTCACAATCTGACAATATATCGGTTGCTCACCCTACGATGATCACGCCAATTCTTGCCGCTGAGCCTCCAGCTCCTCTTCCAGATCCTTCTTCCCCTGCACCACCTCCTTCTTTTTTTCCTCCGTCTATTTCTGCTGATGCATCTGTTGAACCGACTACGGCGCCTGCTATGCCGACTCTTGTTTCTGCTCGACCTCGCTTTCCAGACCAGGCTCCCTCTCACTTGGATACCGCAGTAGCAGGGTCTCTTCCTAGTACAACTACTGTCCTACCTATCCCGAAGTATAGGTTGCCGAGGTATGCATTGACTGTTTCGGAATTGTACAGAGTCTGGTACACAGGGTCAGTTGCCTTTCCGTCGATTGTCAGCCTTGATGAACGCTATGGCGCTGCATGGCGCTCAGGTGACCGTCAGTATTATTCAGTAAGACCTCAAATAATTAAGGAAGTTGATCGCTTGGTTGCTGCTCGTAATATTTCAAAGGGCGACAGCGTACTCCTGCTCGACGCTGCAAGAAGAGAGAAAAACTGGACTGTGAATATGCTCGGCAATGAGATTCGATACTTTTTGACTATTTATTCCCTGGCTATTTCTTTTTGTTAAATGATAAGTTTTCAATCGCATAGATTTACTTTTAGAGGCTATAGAGGCAGTACACGAATGCTAATGTATGTACAATATTTAGAAGTTGGTCAAATGTATAATTTTCTATAACTTGTCATACTTTTATATTAAAATTAGATTATTAGATAGATAGGACTCTGTGCTCAGAGTTCGTGCCTCAGCTATGGATTGGACCGGGACTTGGTACAGCAATATAAAGTTAGAAGATGGTTGACTAGTAGGCTTCTCCAAGTTCATCGGTCCGGATTAGGGTGGCCTTGTCAAGCGTACGGATAATTCTTTGATATCACACCGGCTAAGCATTTAACAGCAGTTACAATACCCAACGCCAGAACTCGTGCTTGTCAGCAGCCATACAAATAACGTTCAGCGGTTAGGGCTATTTTGTCAGGCGCACTTCACGCTTGTCAATCCACACACAACCCTGATTAGGAGATTTACATCGCTTCACTGACTAAAACCCTTACATCCACACATTAGAGATTCGGAGTTCGAGTCGCGATGGAGTAGGGTAAGCTTTTAATCCCATGATACGATATTTTTTCGATTCGTATTTGTCAATCGAGATTAAGTGAAAGTCATCATCGCTACTCACGCATGCAGGGCTATGAGACTGCAGCTGGCCTGGAGTGTTCTGGCTCGCCAGTCAGTTTTGATATCGCGGGCTAGAATTCGGAGCACTTGCGGCGTTCAGAACTCGCTGCTGCAACGAGGGTATGCGACCCATGGATCTGAGTTAAATTCCGAGCTCTCAGAGCGACCACGGCGTCAACCGTCGTCTCAACTTAAGACTTGTCCTTCATGTGGGGCACCATTCACTTTAGAGCGAGAGAATCAAGGAGTTGCTGGGTCTTTACCGGAACGATTCGGTGTGTTTCTTGAAGGCACTAAAGTGCAGATTGCCGATGTTATTGCGAACAATAGGCAGAAGGTTGTGAAGGAGACAGATCTCAAATTCAACGACATGGTCAGCAAGCTAAGTCCAGAGGACCAGGAACTCCTTGGATTTAATAGTGAAGCCGTGCCAAATCATGCCTCCGCAGATCGGCAGACGGTTCAGGGTGAGAAAGACACTCTCAGCGCTTTCGAGCTGGAAATGTTCAGAACTGGCGGTGACATCTTGAACCCACCGAATGGTGTGGAGCAGAAGGGAATTGAATTCGACGATGATAAGCACACAAGTGAGCTAATTTGCCAACGATGCCATAGTTTGTACCACCACAACAAGCCATCTTTGCTTCCTGCATTCGAGCGAAAGCGGGTATTTGAGATGTTACCGGCCGACCAAGAAGTCTGCATAGTTCATGTCATTGATGCATATGATTTGCCAATGTCGGTGCTTCCATTACAGCGACTACTGGAGATGTATCGCCGTTCTACTCAGCGGATTATTTATGTTATTACTCGGTGTGATCTACTTGTGAACAAAGAGGGATTGGTTTTACAGCGTCTTCGGCCGTACTTCCTTGATCTGCTACACAAAATTAAGCAGGTCCATAGATTTAGTCTAATGAATGGGTCAAAGACATCAGATAATCCTGAT
This sequence comes from Lipomyces mesembrius, assembly GCA_038497805.1. NCBI lineage: Eukaryota > Fungi > Ascomycota > Lipomycetes > Lipomycetales > Lipomycetaceae > Lipomyces > Lipomyces mesembrius. The sequence continues at coordinate 125,436 of MU972922.1, forward strand.
ACATCGTTGTGGAACATGGGTCTTGGCATTGACGAGCCAAGCACAGTTCTCGCGCAATCCAGTGTTGAGGAAACTACGAGACTGCTGGGTCAGAGACTGCAGCAAAGAGATGGAATTCAGCGGGCGGACTTGCATTTGGTTTCTTCACGAGTGGGCTGGTCAATTCGAAAGCTCTTTGAATCTCTACCCAAAGAATCATATTTCGTTGGCTATAGTAATGTTGGAAAGAGTCGCTTAGTCCAAGCCTTGCTCGATCTTGACGGTCAAATCATTCATAAATCGAAGCTCTCCACATTCGGCCATCTGAAAGCCTGCAAGAAATCGGCTCCTGGTGCTAGTTATTTACCAGGGATGACAAGATCCATGATGTCTTATGATGTTCAAGCATTTGGAGCTTTGAAGAAGATACACGATCTTCCCGGTATTGAAGATTGCAATGGAAAGATTTGGAATATCGTTAAGACTGAGGCAATCAAGCCACTTGTAAAGGGCAGGTTTTACGATCCAAAGAAGCGCGAATACATGGTCGTGCACCATGGACAATGCTTGAATGTCGCGGGATTGATTTTGATTGAGGCTACGGAGATGCAAATCATTGCATGGACTAGCATTGGGCAGCCTGGTCTCGTTAATATGTATGTCAACCGGGATCTCGAGCGAAGTATGGAAGTCCTGAAGTCCACCAATCCAAGCTTGAGATTAAGCGTCATGCCAGATGTGCCACACGAGTATGAACTAGCGGGCGAATTCAGGATTGATGGCCTCGGAACGGATATCGTTGTTCGTGGTCTTGGTTTTGTTGAATTGCGCGTATCCGGTAGAATACCGGAAGGCGGAGCTCTCGTTCGCGTGCATGCACCCAAAGGAGTTAACGTGCTGGCCAGAAAGCCAATTTATGACGCGATTAGGGATAAGGCGTCTACGCATCGCTCGGAGACGCCAAATTATATCAGCGGTAAGAAGCCGAGGAAGGCCAAGTGATTAATGGTTTTGATTGCTGGCTATGTTGTCAAATTCTGTATAATAGTGTCCATATTATCTAGCTTTGTGCATTTTGACTTGAAATTACTTGATTTTTGGACATAGATTACATACATTTAGAACTTGCTTCAACACTTACAGTAACTAACCGTAAAGACCATGTTCGAGACCTAGTCTCTGTTTCTTGCCGTACACGCCTTCCCATGATGGCGGCGGAGTCCACTCTGGCGGGGATGCAATTGCAAGAGCATCTAGCACTAATTCAGCCATGTAATATGCATCTGCGAAGTTGTCGCCTTCATACGCGTATAGTATGATTGATAAAGCGGGAAGATTATGATTCACGGCCGCCTTGAGGAACGGCAGAGTGATGCCAGAGCCAGGTAACCGTGATGGTAGTGCGTACTCTTCGTATTCTGGTCGCGAGGCTTCATCGACGGATAATTTCGCAATTTTGCGTGACAGATCAAGGATCGTTGGCGTAGATATACCTTGGAATGATCTGTCGTATAGTGAGATCCTGATTGCTTTCTGACCGCCTGGATCTGACCGGCGTGATGCGTCAGTGGAAGACAACAAAAGGATTCGGGAGAACTTATTCTGTTGAATGAATGGCAACAGGACTTTCGAGATAAACAAGTTTCGTGAGGCAGGTAAGGTTGGCGATCGTTGGATCAAACAGGTAACGGTGGAGTTATGATACACTTCTAGGGACGATGCAATTCCGCTTTTCGGTATCCGTGTAGCTGAGTCATTCGCTAGTGGGGAAGGATCCTCTCGTGGGCCAGCAAAAGGATAGAGTAGCCCTCCATGATCCAGCAGGGAGTAAAACGGAATCCGGAATGAATGGACCAGTAAATCAACGGCCAGCTGTGGCACGTTTGCCGAAGACACAGCGGGAAATATTAATATCGTGCCTCTATTTGGAAGCTCCATCATTAGTGCGTCTGAGATATCATTAGACAGTATCCTTGATAAGGTAAGGTAAGCTCAAGGTGTAACAGCACTCACCTATGCTTGCTGTGATCTTAGATCGGCGCAATGCAATGCGATACCGCAGGTAAAAGATCAAAAATTACGAAATAAAATAGAGCGTGTACATATACAAATTTCATGCTATGTCGTGTTTGGTGTGAATGCAGCCATTCAAAGTTGCTACGGTTGCTAAATGACGTTAGTGCATGAACATCCCTTCCAAACGCTCGCGGTTGAGCGGATAGCTCCAGTTATGATAGCTTAGTGCACACCAAGCACAACCCAATCGACTTTGTCCACACCGTCCACCCAGCAACTTCGTCACATCAACATGACGTGACTATAAACGACAGATTGGCTACTATCTTGAGAACAACTATTATAGCATAAAACGGTATCGAATTGCAGGCTGTGTACTGAATTGCCGACACTGGGCCGATTCGGTGGCAGACGCAAAATCAGCGCACGGCATCCGCCGCGAGATTCAGACACTTATTCACTCTCGCGTGCTGTGCGCTACTAAGGGAATAAGTTTGCAGGAGAAATCTGAAATCAAATATTGGTTAGAATATAGAAAATTTATTCGAGCATGCCGGTTCTTTCCCCTTCGGTGTCTTCCACGTCGTCATCGCGACAAAATAACAGGCACAACCGAACGCATTCCTTTCCGGCTGCGATCTCACAAGTGATCTCGCGGCAGTTACACAACAGTACTTCATCTAAGAAGTCCTCTAAACATGCGGATCATTCTAATGAGGATGCTGGAATGGATTCGTCAGCAGCCGCAACAGAGCAGCAAGGAAGCTTGACTGAGCAGAAATCAGCTCCAAAGGATCTGTCGATCGCGTTGGTATGGAAAATCATGGCATGAGTATTGAGTTTAATAGCTGATACACGATCTAGACAACAGGATTATGCATGTGCTGTCTTTCGTCCCTGCGATACCCTGTCTCAATTCCATGCTTCCGCTGCACTGTTTGTCAGACCACAAATGACGTTACAGCTCTTCCCTCGAAATCCGGTCCTACAATCACTTCAGAATACTTAGACGACCTGGTTAGTACCGAGCACGTAACTGAAGACGCATACAAAAATGTCGAAGACCGCATCATGGCAGTGTTTCAATCCTTTGGTGGTCTCAGCAACTCTTTCAGCAACGGAAAGAAACTCACGTACTCCGAAACTAGCTTGGATTTTGGCCAAATCAGCAAGTTTTACAAATTCGTCTTATGCTCATCGCAGCAACTTATGAGGCTCGTACTCAAGTCGTCTGAAATACTACTGAAACGTCCAGGCCGTATACTTGCGTCTCCCAGCGATCTGAAGTTTCTCCTCATTATCCTGGAAAATCCAGTGCTCTACTCGGCTCGAAGTTCTTCAAGCTCTGGGCATCATTCAACTATTCTGAAGCGATTATTCGGTCTTATTAGCAGTCTCAACGTCAATTGCCATCACTATCTCGTAAATTGGTTTGCTCGGTTGCCGACGGAAAGCTTTCGGGCCAAGGTGGAGTTAATAAATTCATTCACTACAAATCGACTTGCAAAGTACTGCTCTTCTAGAAGTGGTGGGGCTAAAATCGAGACCTACGGAGCTGATTGGAGAATTCGTGCAGCAGCCCGCACCTTGTCACTACTTTGTAAGCTCGTGCATCTCTTAATATATTGAATAGTGATTAACCAGTATAATAGTTGCGGCAAACATCCAAGTATTGAAGGTCCCGACGTCCAGCTTTTACAACACTCTTGTGGATTATATTGACATTACCCATGATTTCGATATATGGGAAAAACAAGGTATCTCAAGCGTTGTTGGTCCAGTCTCGCGGGCGCCGAATTTCTCGGGCGCGTCGCACACCACCTCCAGCAATCCACTGACGTCGCAAGGTTTGCACAATCCGGCGAAGACTACATCATCCCCACCAAGCTCTACGACGTCGTCGCTCTCACATGATAATCCGTCTAATTCAGCAGTGAGTCCGAGTAACTTCACTACTTTCACCTTCTGCCAATATCCTTTCTACTTGTCTATGGGATCCAAGATCACAATTCTTGAATATGACGCACGACGACAGATGGAAATCAAAGCGCGAGAGGCGTTTTTCTCAACGCTAAATTACAAGAGAATCGTTCAGCCGCATCTCGTTCTGAAGGTCCGTAGGAATTGCATTATCGAGGACTCATTGCGCCAAATTTCTAGCAACGAAATGGAATTGAAGAAAGGCCTCAAAATTGAATTTATTGGGGAGGATGGTGTCGACGCAGGTGGTTTACGGAAGGAATGGTTTTTGCTTCTCGTTCGAGATATGTTTGATCCTTTGAATGGTATGTTTGTATACGATGAAGAGTCGAACTATTGCTGGTTCAATCACTCTACATTTGAGACGTCGGATCAGTATTTCTTGGTCGGAGTAGTTTTGGGGTTGGCGATCTATAACTCTACGATTCTAGATATCCATCTCCCGCTTGCGCTTTTCAAGAAACTGCTGGGGTGCCACTGCACAATGGAAGATCTCATGCTGCTGAAACCATCACTTGCGAGAGGTCTACAGCAGCTGCTGGATTACGAAGGCAATGTCGAGGAGACGTTCTGCCGAGATTTTGTGGCTGAACACGAAGTGTACGGATCGATTGTGCAGGTGCCGCTTATTCCCGGTGGCGAAAATAAGCCTGTAACGAATGCGAACCGAGGGGAATTTGTCAACAAGTATATACAGTTCATTTTTGACGTATCGGTCACGCGACAATTCCAGCCGTTTAAGCGAGGATTTTATCACGTTATCGGGGGCAACGCCTTGACTTTATTCAGACCAGAGGAGATTGAACTACTAGTTCGTGGATCAGACGAAGGACTGGATGTTGCTGCACTGCGTGCCGTTGCCGTCTACGATGGCTGGGGCCACAGCAATAACACGAAAATGTCCACCCATGAAATCGAGGAGGCGGAGCCGGTAATTAACTGGTTCTGGGACTCCTTTGCGAATATGGATACAAGCGATCAGCGACGACTGCTGACGTTCGTGACTGGATCTGATCGAATACCCGCAACTGGTATTGCTAATTTGATTTTCAAAATCTCGAAGTTGGGCGACGATTCAGAAAGGTATCTTATGTTTGAGATTGCAAAGAGTGAAGGGCGAAAGACTAATTAAATACACAGATTCCCGATCTCGCATACGTGCTTCAACCAGCTTTGCCTCTATCGCTATTCCTCTCGCCAGAAATTGGAAGCCAAACTGTATAGGGCGATCGCCGAGAGTGAAGGTTTCGGACTGCGTTAACCCAATGGGATTGGATAGGAGTTCCTTTTTAGGAGACGTCAAACTTAAATGCATAGTATTGTTTTGTATTATTTATTTGCAGTCTTCGATTTTAAGCTATGGTCAGGTCTGGTGCATTAGATGTGTATGGCTTGGGTATTTTGAAATTATTTATTGGGGGACTGGAATTATGTGGATTGGCCTTTAAAACGTCAAGGTAATGTAAGGAATGGAGCGATTACTTGTTATGAATAAAATGCTAGATGTTCTTCTCGAATTCTCGAGATTTACCCGGTCTGATATATCGTCGACCGGGGCCCCGTAATCGGAAACCGACACGTCTCGAAACAACTCGCAGTTCCAAGGAGTAATTCTCCTACTTGAAATTGCTCGCGCTTTAATATAATAAGATTTAAGAAACAATTATAAGAAAGGGATGACCACTCGCTTGTGATCCAGCCGTGAGCACGGTGATCAGTTTGCCGGCCCACAGCCCTTACCCCGGATTCTTGCGGCCTTTCGCGTTGGTCCGTGGTCGGACCAACGATTTCCAGTAATTACTCGTCAGCCTCCCTCGGTTACAGCTGCCGTACTTATTTGCATATTTCCTCTCAACATATTCGGGCATCATCAGGGCTCTGGAGTATTGGTCTGTGTGCATGGTCGGATCGCGGAATTTGTGATTACGGTAAATCAAGTGGCATGCGCGTTGACTTGCGTTATATATACTGGAACTGCGCTGTGACGGGAATCTGAATCTCCTAGACCCCCCTCTGATTACGGCGACGAATAGCGGGAACGAGCAAGGTAAATTGTTCGACTGCAGAAGACCTGAATTCTCTGGTGTGCTAATTGTGGGGTAGTTTTAGACGAACTGCGTAAGGTACCTACGCGGACGACAGACTATTTGCTACAGTTGGTCTTGCAATCTTCCCAAGCAATCTGAGTACGACTGTACGACATATTTTCAGTCGCATAGTAGAGCATTACACTTATTGGACATACGATGTGCAATTTCATTCTGCTGCTATAGTTGTTAGTTGAATGAATCTGAGTCTCTAAATGGTAGTCTTATGTATTGATTGGGTATTAGTTTCTTGGATATCAGCTCACGCAATGTCGATACCACCATTACTACGGAATCCTGGCAATAGCCTGAGCCCTTCACCTCGACTGAAGATGCTATCACTTTCCATTCCAAATTCGCCCGGCCTCGCTCCCTCAACATCGACGGAGGACAACGGCTATCTGCAGCCAATCGCAGCCACGACTACATCATCATTCACATCAGCTTCCCCCTCCATGACAGATATATCCGAAGAGAAAGTGTCCGTTTATGGATCAAGTGTCCCTTCGCATTACGATTTGCGGCTTACGGATACAGACGGCCATAGAGATGTTGATTCCCGGCTCCCTGCTCTCCATTGCACCGACCAGTCTTTGACCTACCAAGATGTTCACGATCTGGACGAAGAGGGATGGGACAAAGCAGCGAGGAATGGGGAAATAATAGAAGTAGCAAAATTGGGTGAAGGAGCAAGCGGTAGTGTGACCAAGTGCCGATTGACAGACCGCACCACAGTCTTCGCGCTGAAGACAATCCCAGCAAATCCGAACCCCGAAATTCAGAAACAGCTGTTAAGAGAATTACTGTATAACAGATCCTGTAATTCACCACACATTGTCAAATATTTCGGAAGATTCGTAAATAATCATAATGCGAGCATATCGATTGTGATGGAATACTGTGCAGGTGGGTCGTTGGATGCAATATATCACCACGTATCTGCTCGCGGTGGTCGGATAGGTGAACGCGTGCTTGGGAAAATTGCGGAGGGCGTTTTAAGTGGACTCTCGTATCTTCACGAGAGACGCATTATACATAGAGACATCAAGCCACAGAATATACTTTTGGATAAGAACGGCCAAGTCAAATTGTGCGACTTTGGCGTGTCAGGCGAGGTCGTTAATTCACTCGCAACAACGTTCACGGGAACTTCATATTATATGGCTGTATGTCTTTTGTCTATTTGTGCATTGGACAACCTTCTAACTGTTTGAATGCAGCCGGAGAGAATTCAAGGGCAGCCTTACACAGTTACGTCAGATGTTTGGTCACTCGGACTGACTTTAATGGAGGTCGCGCAGCACAGGTTTCCGTTCCCACCTGAGGGCGAACCGCAGTTGATGCCAATCGAGGTTTTGACGTATATAGTGAATATGGCCCCTCCTCGCTTACAAGACGAACCTCATAATGATATCACATGGAGCGAGTCGTTCCATCACTTTTTAGCCTGCTGGTGAGTTTTCATTCTACGACTTGTTACCGCTCATGGCAAATCTGACGGATTCTAGTCTCGAGAAAGATACAAAGAAAAGGCCAAGTCCGCGGCAAATGCTGAAGCATCCGTGGATAATTGGAATATCAAGCAAGAAAGTGCGCATGGACAAATTCGTACAGGAGTGTTGGGCAAATTAGATGCTACATACTAACAGATCTTGAAGTATTAATTTTTTATTTTTACTAGAGTTGGGAGCTATAATCAGTTATTACTATTATTGTTGTCATTATGAATATTGTTATCGATCGAATGATTTTTGATGCGTTGGAGATTTCGTAAGTTCTCTGCGACTACTGAAGTCATGATTTGGCATTTACGAGTCCACGCGGTGCCATTTCCTAGATATTAATCTATTGATACATATCCAACCCAGAATAATCAAATACCAAGTAAATTCCAACTAACAGGTACCATCATCATACACGAAAATAGCCACTCAAAATCTCCGCCTCCACCCCATCTATGCGGTAGTCGCCCGAGGCGCCATCGACAACCTCGTCGTGACTGCACCGGAGCCGGATGTGCCACTGGAAATGGCGCCGACGATTGATTGCGCAGGGAAGAAGATGTCCATATAGCAGACAATAACACCAACAAAACTCATACTATTTAGATATATTATTAGCAATTAGGGATTAGAGATTAGGACTGACATGCATTGGTGGGACGTACAGGACTTTGAGCCATCCTGGCTGTGCCGACTCGTTACTAGAGGCTTCGGATTCGCTGAGCCATGATTGTACTGTCATAAGCAAGGCCGACCAGCCAATTAATCTTAATGGAGAGTTAGCATTCAAAAAGCGAAGTAATACGCCCAAATCCTGCGAATCCAAAGTCAAATACTTACTTATTTCTATGTTAACGAGTTAGTTTGAGGTACTAATATGACATCCAATTGGCTGAACTTACCGTAGAAACATGGCAACCATGGGTAAGGTCGAGGCCATCATTGACGAGACATCGTCCCTGGATTTCAGCTGCATGGGAACGTATCTAAAATATAGATATTTGTGTTAATTTGGAGTGGCCAGAGGATCACAACCGTGGTCGCGTACCGGACACAGAGATTGGCTCTCTTCTTCGAATTCGTTGATGCTGACGACATCTTGGACAAATGAAATTGTTGATGGCTTAAAATTGCCAAATAAATTGTTAGATGTGGTGGTAATCTTGCTCTTGTGCTACGACGAGCCTCACAGATGGATAAGCGTTAACTCATAACTCGGCACCTGAGAACACCAGCAATTTCTTTCTACGATCCGGTTGTCAATCAAAACAAATATACGTTGATCTCATGCCATATGTTCGAAATAAATATTTATTATCTATTCTCCTATGTAACCAACTTATGTCCATTCCCCTAAACACATCCACAGTGTCGTCTTACCCAAGTATTCAAAATGTACATCACAGCAAATAAACAATAACTTAATTGTTTCAAAGACTGCTAAGGCATAAAAAGATCTTAATTGACCTTCACCGAATGTGACTGTAGGGCAATAAATTTACAACCGCGGAGAGTCATCGTATCCCTTACCACCTGAAGGGGGAACATCACCCTTCTCTTTCTTCAGCTTCTGTTCGAACTTCTCAAACTCTCGCAGGGAAATCTCCTCCTCGGGATCAAGTACCTGCTCGATACCATTGACGCCGTCAACATAATGCATCAGCATGGCCTCGATACCGTTCTTCAGCGTTACACTCGAACTATCGCATGTTCGGCAGGCTCCGCGGAGTTTCAGTTGCACAACACCGTCGTCAGTCAGGCCCTTGTACTCGATATCGCCGCCATCTTCTTGGATGGCAGGACGGATGCGGGTGTCGATGAGTTCCTTGATCATGCTAACCATCTCTGAGTCTCCCTCCTTGGGCATGGTATCCTCATTCATCGTCGTTTCCTGTAACATAATCTTGGCTCCCGAGCTTAGAAACTCGGTCAAAAGCGAGAACACCTCCGGTTTGAGGACAGCCCATGAGACAAAAGGATTCTTCTCGATAGTAATAAAATCCGAACCAAACATAACCGACCGCACGCCATCAACGGCAAACAATTTGCGCGCAAGCGGTGACGAGTGCGCCTCACGACCGTTGACAAATTCAACGGTGCGCGATCCCAGTGGTAAGATGTTGGTCGAGGGAATGAATTTCAAGGCGTCCTGGTTTGGCGTGTTCGCAGTCTGGATGAACATCGTCCGCCGCTGAACGCCATTACAGCCCATGACAGTGTTGCTGCGCTTAGATGCATTTGATAACAAACCGTTTTGGGCACTGTAGTTGTAAATTGTACTTGTACTCGCGTTGCGTCGGAAAAGGGCGCTCGCGGAAACGCTGGCGAGTTGTGATGACAAATGCCGGCTTGATCCGGCGCAGAGGATCTGGGCGGTGTCGCGCGTAATTGCTTTAGCTGTGCAAGCAATCATCATCGTTAGATACTATCAATACTGAAGAACTGACAATAAATCTCGGAATTCGCGATGGTCGATGGATGTGCGATATGCACGAGTTATATTCACAGATTGGTGAAGCCAAGAGAAATTGGAACAGGGGCATGGAGGGATGAAGTCATATAGCAATCATAGTGACGCAAGTAGATACTCCTAAGCCGGGTAATCTCACCTCACAGAAATCGCGATCTGCGTTTCTTTAGGAAGCCGTGCGATACCCTCCCCTATTGGATTATGGACGAAAGCGCGCTTATTTTTATTGTGGGGACTCAGTTGTGGAGCTGATCACTGATAACGTGTACACTGTACACACCAGTAGACGGAGTCGACCCTGCGCGATCTACATGGAACTAAATGTTAGCAGTAACATTGTGTTAATGTCGACTGAAGGTGACCTATTGTTGATTTTCCTAATCGCAATAAAGTAAACACTGAACGCCATATCCATAACCTCCTGCGCCATTCACTTGGATCCGTTGTTATCATCTTCCGAGTCACTGACACCGCTATCGACATCCTCATCAAAGAATGACGCAATTTTCGGCTTTCGAGCAGACGAGGCACTCGAACTGCCACCACTTTCCACACTCCCGACGACAAACTTCGGAATATCCCTTTCCCCTTCTCCCTCGTCATCTTCTTCGTCATCGTCGTCGTTCTCCTCATCCTCCTCCGAATCAACAAACCGCTGCCCACCATACTTCACACTCTCCTCCACAATCCGCTTCAAATCCTCAATCATCTCCTCGCTCTCCTCCAAAAATTCTACATCATTAAACCGCGCTTTGGAAGCCGGATCCTCCAACTCTATTATCGCCTTCAACCGCTCCCGTTTCTGACGTGACGCTTCCTTGATGCGTTGTGGCGCCGTCTCTAAATATATCGCTAGACTACAAGTATATTAGCATGCCCCTTCACAAGCCCAAAGTGGGGAAAGAGAGAAAAGTCGTACTCTTTTGCTTGTCGGATACTGCGCATACGGCGACCGTCAAGGTTGCGATAGTTATCTTTGCTTTGCTCATCGTTTTTCGCACCGCGTTTGCGACGTGCGGACATACGTCCACCTTGTGCGCGGAGTTGTGAGCCGAACCCACCTTTTCCGCCACGAAGCCGAGGTGTTAGCTGAAGAGAGAAGAAGCTCGATGTGCCCGGGTGGACGAGCGTTGAAATGGGAAGGGCTGTGTCTGATGGAAGGAGACGGCCAGATTGTTGTGTGAAATAAACTGCCTGTGCCACCGCATCGGGAAGGAGCTCCCTTATTAATGAGAGAATGCTTGATATTGGGGTTGATGAGGGGACGGACTGAAGAGTTAGAGGTCTTATACCTGAGAAAGTTGAGATGAACACGTCGATTGGTGATGCTGACGCCATGATTTGATCGATTCGATTGATCTTCTTGGCCTTGAATCGCTAATCAGCAATGAATGCTATACTGCCCTACTGCAACGTGGCTCCAAGTGTATCTATGACATTAGGCCGAACCAAAGGATACTCTGTCGACGAGTGCGCCTACCTGCCAGTCAATGACCTTGAGCAGACAAAGCCGGCAAACATTCGTTGCTAATGCATTTATGCCATTTCCAACTCAACGTTAAAACAATGTGGGTTAGGCTTATGAGCTGCCAAACCCTATATTCCCACGAAGGGTTCTTGTCAAATAACAGTCACGGCCACAATTTTCGCGAAACTTGAGAAGCGCCTAAACCAACCAACGCTGGCACAGCATGATCGCTTTGGTTAAGTCCACATTTGATATCAACAACCGGCAGTTTATATTGTCGTATAATCCGCCAATATGCTGATTCCTAAGGCTGATCGTCAGAAGATCCACACTTATTTGTTCAAGGGTATGTTATTTTCGATGAAGAGGTGGAAATGACGGATTGTGGAGTGTCATTGGTCGAAGGCGGACAGACATCGTGTGTTCGAGGATGAGATAATTTTATTGATCAATGGCATGCTGATGGTATTGCAGAGGGTGTTGTTGTTGCGAAGAAGGACTACAACCAGCCCAAGCATGAGGAAATAGACACCAAGAACCTATACGTAAGTCGACTTGGTGTATCTGCATCGACTACAAGACTAACGAAAACTGCCAAGGTTATCAAAGCGCTCCAGTCGCTTGACTCCCGAGGATACGTCAAGACCCGTTTCTCGTGGCAGTACTACTACTACTCGCTTACCGACGAGGGCATTGAATACCTTAGAGAATGGCTGCACTTGCCTGCTGAGATCGTTCCCGCTACACATAAGAAGCAGCTTCGTCCTACGCCTGCTTCTGGTGGCCGACCACCAAGACGTTAAAAGCGTTGTCGACAAAAGGATTTAGAAAATGGTGCACGGGATTTATAAAGAAAAAAATTGTCAATAATGGGAAAAGTCCTGAAAACTTGTAGGAAAATGTTCGGCGCACGTCTGCTATACGTGGTTGGCTGTATAGTATAATGCAAGACAATATATGTATATTCATTTTCGACATATCGAGTACAGTTGATTGTTGGTCCATTCTTGGTGCGAGCATTAGTTACTTTAGGTTTGACACTGAAAGACGATACCTAGGATGGACTAACAAGGCGGCAATATATTTATTTAGGGACATCCAACGTATGGATATATCTGGCAGGACGATATCCAGCATCTGAGACCAAGAAATAAGACTCAATAGTATCCAATATCTGTATGCATGCACGCGTGGCTTCCAATTACATATCGTATAGCATATCCTGATTCCGAATCCAACAAAGGTGACTCCAAATAACGCCTGGCAACTAAAATCGAACAATAACTCATAACTTCTTTAATATGATAGTCTAGTATTCACTAATCTTCTTCGATAATAGGGTCATGGAGCGTGAAAGTTGGTGACACTCCTCCTGCTGATCCTTCGGAGTTTTCTCGCCTGTGGGATGTGAACGGATTCTGGCTTCTAAACTGGACTTTCTCGACGTTATCGTTACTCTCTGCATTAATGTCGAGCGAAGGCGGCAGCCGCGTGAAAGAGGAAGGAGAGGAAGGTGGCAAGTCGTGATCGTTGCAGCCTACTATGCGGCAGAATTCGATCCACATTCTGCTTGAGTATTCACCGCTAGCGAGAATACGCTTGATGGAGATTAAAAATGCGATGTCGTCGAACTTTTCTCTTGGTGACCGTAAGAGCGGCAGGAGTTGCTTTTCATAGACGTCGTCGCCGACCGAACGTTTGAGCAGAGTGAAGAATGACTGGTTGTACTTCATGAGTGAGTCCATCTCGGACGGCCGGTCCACGAAGGGCAGCAGGATCTGTGGCGGGACTTGCTGAAGCTGGACGCTCGATTGCCGCCGATGACCAGAACGACTGGGAGTCTCGGAGCCCGGCATGGATACCGGACTCAAGCTGGCGGGCGATAGGGTCTGGTTCAGTGACCCGTGGGACTCGACGGACTGCGTCGTGTCTGCGGACGGCCGCTTGACAGGAGAGTATGTGAATTGTAATGACGGATTCGGTCTGGTAGGCGAATCGGCGGTTTGGGTGCCGTTCAGTTTGGCTGGAGGCTGAAATACGTCAAACGACGAGAACTTGAACGGCGAGGACATTGTATGATTTGTATGTATATGAGTTTTTTTGGCCTAGAACGAAAAGTGTACAGTGCAGTAGTCACGGTGTATGTGATAAGATGCGCAGACCTGTGATATCTGAGGAGCAGAGACCGCGGAGTATGAATGAATAAGGTCAGTTTACAATTAATCAATAACTGGGTCGATCGCTGCTGGGTTCGATTCGATGACGACGACGTCACTGGCGACCGTAAGAGCCCTAACCCATAGCTCACCGGGGGGGCTATGCAGGGCTAGGGTGAAAAGAAGTGCGGGGACAAAATTAGGTGACAATCCGCCGCACACTAATGCGCTCAGACCGGCTGGCGTCTACTGCGGCTCATGCCCATAACTTCGCGGTCCGCGCCTCCGTAACCAACGCTCAAAGCTAGCTTCAAACCATACTGACGATCAGATCGCGTGGGTTCGCGCCCAACGTGTTCATGCATGCAGAACTGAGCGCCTTTGACAGCGGAGGATTACGTGCCCGCTGTTACCCGCGTCGCAGCAACCTTGGCCCTGGCACATAGATGACTCAATACGCTGCTACTGCCATAAATGGAGCACATAGTGCACACTTAGACCCAAAGTACATTGCGACAACTAATTTGTGCCATAAGTCCTGTGGCATGTCACTACACATAGTGAAATGTCACACGACCCCCGCTCGGAGTGTGACCTACCAGACGTCATCGATTTGGCGTACTTATGTTCTCCTCCACTGAGCCGCCAGTTTTGCTGCGTGCCCCTTCTCCAAACCACTCCTACTATCCTTGTCTGTTCGTGCGGTGTTGCTCTTGGACACACTTCTGCTCTTCGCACATCCAGCTCTTGTACGCATATTATATAAAAAGATAATATATCATTAGACATCGTCCGTCCGCATTATGATGGCTCAGCCTGTCGTGCGACACTCGCGATCTCGGCCGTCTTCACCTACATACGAGACCGCCGACGCTATGCTAGACCGCAAAGCTCCTCTGCCATCCTCATCCTCCCCAACGCGTTCTGTTTCGTCTGCTCCAAGACAGTCGCACGAATCGCCGCACTCTGCCGCACCTGGCCCGATCGGTTCATCACGGCTGCAGCCGAGATCGTCATCTAGCGATCCGTACTCAGCTGCGTCGGCGGCGGCGAAAAGCTCCAGCCCGGCCCGCCCACAGTTGCCGTCGTCCATCTTCCCATCATCCGTGCATCCTGAAGACTCTTCTTCTTCCGAGAACGACGATGACTTCACTTTCACCATCGATCAGTCGCTCCGCGGCGGCGTCAGCGCAATGTCCTCCCGCAGGCCGTCATACGCCGCAGAGTTCTCGTCTCGTCCTCGGGGCGGTCTTAACGTCAACCTGCTCGCGCCAACCACGTCCCATCCGACGGTGCCGAGCATCGACACCGATCGCTGGTTTAACGGACTTTCCTTGTCCAACGATCGATCCGCTATCCCTCAGTGGAGCAACATTTGGCACGACAATGGGTCATTGCAGCAAGCGCCACGACGCGCATCTCAGTCCCCTTCTTCCCGCGGTTCGATCGGCGAGAACCCTGTCACCGGCACGCATCAACAGCAGGGCGGTCTGCCTGTCAGTATCTCTCCGTATCCCAACTACAACCGCACGTATCGAAGTCTGAGCTTCTCACAAGGCGATGTAGGTCTGCATTCGCGCAGTCACAGTGGCCAACTGCATCCGTCTGTCTTGCGAGAGGAACTTTCAGAGGACAGTGCCGTCTTTGAAGAAGACGACGATCATCTTCCAAGCAATTTTGATGCGTACCAGCAGCAACATCAACAGACACGCCGATATGATCCTCTCGGCTCCGCGACCGAAGCTATCAAGAGACTGTCCGTGTCGTCTGGTCTTGAGCGTCCGCAGAATGGGGCAGGGAGCAACAGTCTCTGGTCCGACAGCAACCAATTGCGCAGATATTCACTCGACAACAGCAACTACCAGCAGCCTTCTTTGCCCACATACATGAACGGCAACAGCATCCCGCACATCGGAAATACCAGTAGCGGAGTGCGAAGTGGATCTTCGTTAAGCAACGGCAGCAATGGTCTCCCGCGAGCGCCCACTGGCGGGTCAAGCGGCGTTAATGGAAACAGCATTGGGTATTCGAATGGCAGCGGCATGCCAACCCCGGGTACAGCGATCAACTTCAAGGACTACTACAAGCCTGGGTTTACGTCCGGTGCGATAATGCATATTGACAACGCGGCGACAGGATTTGGACCGCTCAATCCGATCAACGGACTAAATGCCATCAACAGCTTGGGTATTTCCAAGCCGAGTAGCCAAGACCGAGACCCGAACGAGCCGCCTGAAGAGGTAGATTTGTCAATGGATTATCCCACGGCTTGCCGTCTATTTGCTCCGTACTTTGACATGCCGCGATATAGCGCCAATCAACGGTACCATGACATTGCTGCACATGGTACAGCGAACGATGCGGTCATGAAGACCTGGAACCTTCCATATCCGATGACCCAGCGACTCTACTGTGTCGAGTTCAAGGCTGGCAGAATCGACGTGTTTTACATTGCCGAGGGTTCCAACTTGGACGTCAAACCTGGCGATGTTGTCATTGTCGATGCTGATAGGGGCCGCGACCTGGGACGTGTTACGCATGTCAACATCTCGGTAGAGACTGCACACGAGATAAAAATACAGCAGCACAAAGAGCAGCAGTTTGCTCTGCAGCAGAACGGCGGGGAGGTCAATGGTCAGAGTGACAGTGGACCGAACCCGATGACTCTGCAGCCAAAACAGATCATTCGTTTCGCGCAACCGATGGAAATACAGCAGCTCGCCAAAAAGAAGAACGACGAAGATCGTGCACTAGAGATTTGCATGCAAAAAGTTGAAGAAAGAGGAATGGTCATGCACGTTCTAGACAGTGAATACCAATGGTACGTTCCTTGCTCTTCCTCTCAGAATGCTACTAACATTACGATTCATCATAGGGACCGGCGTAAGCTTACATTCTTTTACAGCGCGCCGCGTCGCATTGACTTCCGAGAACTGGTCCGCGACTTGTTCCGCGTCTACAAAACTCGCATTTGGATGTGTGCTGTCGTTCAGCAGCTGTAAGCTAACTGTCGTGCGCGTATATAGAAATTGTTTCGGGTTATAGTGGGTTCTGGGTGTGTAAGAAGAAAATTGGGCTTGACATTATTTGGTTTTGTTATTTGGGTCCCGGTTGTTTCATATCCTCTTTTGTTTTATACGCACTTCGCTTCCGTTATGGCAAAGAAAATTGTGTACTTTAGGACTAGAGATTGTATTGGGTCTGTTTACGGTTTTCCCCTTTTTTTTGTTTTGGCATCCTCTTTCTCGTTGTTACCAAATGGGGAATAGCTGTTATTTGTGATATGAGTTAAAGGATGAATTGGTGTATACGCGTGTGATGAGTGTTGTAATTTCTAATGCGGGGTCTCTTGCCATCATTCTTTTGTAAAAACTCTTCTTTCGTTTTCGTACCTTTTATTATCCGCTTGGTAGTTTTTATCGATTCATCGTCATTCATTGAAGTGTGATACAAAAATTGGGTGGCTTATACGGTGTTAGTTCTTCGTCAACATTGTTTTATCATCACAGATATTGCTTACTATCATTTAAGTGATGGAATGCGAAAAGTGAGAGAATGGGCATTCGAGTAGTGATGGCGACGTGATTATGTCTATACATATTGGTCTTGTTCTTCTTGTTACGGTTCCGTTAGATCAATGTTGTTATCGAATAGGAATGTATGTATAATATGGTACTTGGATAATCTCGTTATGGCGGCGTAGTGACGAAATTTACATACCTGAAGTGACGTGTGGACTTGATGATTTACATTTGACTCCCTATCCAAAGTAATTCAATTTTTTATGAAGGCAATTAAACCACTCTTAATAATAAAACCAAGCGCTGACCATTTACTCAATCAAAGTTCTTCTATACCCCAAACCCGATGCCGTGCCACAGAAGTTCTAACAATCCAAGCTAACCAAACTCATGCAAGAAACGCCAAAATAAAGTGCTCAGAACCCTTACCCTGCGAAATTTTTATAGTTTGCTTCTGTGTCTAGGTTTTGGTGTCTGAACTGATTTTAATGTTTTGAGAAACACCGCGAAGTTGCTAGGTAAGGATAGTGTATCAATAGGAGGTGATACGAGATACTTTGTCTATCTCGTTTTAAAAATTTGCGAGAATATAAGGAGAATATACACGGCGACGATTGTTTGTCATCGAACCAAAAATTGAGCCTTGGACGGTCAGTGGTCATTTCTCGGACCTTCGACTTTGCTTTGCTTGGTATTCGTGAGCCAATCTGATTTGCAAATATTAGTTATCTAACGTATTTTGCTGCGTGGTTTTTTTTGCTATCACAATGTCGCAAGCGGAGCTAGCGGGGTCGACGACGTCGGCTGTCGGCAAACAACTTTCCAAACGCAAGCAACGGGCAGCGCAATTTCGCAACGCGGTGAAAAAAGGGGAAGACTTTAGCAACAAAAAGACAAAGTCGCTTTCGGAAGCTGAATATCTGGCATTGAAGGGGGCAAAGGAGGTGAAGAAACAGGCTAAACTCGCTGAGCGAGAACAACGTGTGAAGGACGTCTTGGAGAGGAAAAGAGCGAGAGAAGAAGTAGAGGGAAAGAAACGGAAGGCTGTCGATGTTGAGGCGCGAGTGGAGAAAACGGATGAGGACGGCGATGTGCAGAAACGGAAACGGCAAAAGAAAGAGACGAGCGAGAAGCCTCAGGGTCCACGATTTATTCTGTTTATCGGGAATTTACCATACACGGCCACGCAAACTGAGCTGCAGACGCATTTAATTGCAAGTAAACCGGACGTAATTCGAATTCCGACAGAGAAAAATACACAGAAACCCAAAGGCTTCGCGTTTGCGGAGTTTACGGGCCAAGACGCGTCCAAGCGGGTGAACGTGTGCCTGAGGTTGCATCATACCGAATTCGAAGGGCGCAAGATTAATGTGGAGTTAACAGCCGGAGGCGGTGGCAGCGGAACAAATCGGAAACAAAAGTTGAAGGAGAAAAATGAAAGATTGGAGGAGGAAAGACGGGTATTACAGGAGGCTAAAGCCACGAAGGAGAGAGCTAGGATTGCGGCCAACAGTGCAGGCGAACAAAGTGCCGGTGCATTCATTCATCCGTCACGACTGGCAAGGGTGCAGTGATTATGTATATACGATATGGGCAATGCATTGGTTTGGGTTAATAGTATACATATAGGGTTCCGGGATACAAAAAGCACAATGTAACATGTATGTGGGCTTCTTTAATTTATCTCTTGATTACAAATTGGCATACTAGTACAATACAACACAACTTACAATATACAATATACAATAAAAAGCGCCAAAAACAGTGACTAAACTAGAAAATTCCCGCAAAACAGATCCATATTTGAATACCCAGACACGCAATATCTAGAAAAAGAAAAAGCCAATATTAAGCAAAACTAAATTAAGGTAACAAGGTGTGGGAAGCAAATCTGAATGATGGGCGCATATCCGTAACGTTACGTAAGTGACTTGTTGATGAATGCAATGCTCGCAGGGTCTAACAGATTCTATCGTACGCTACATCGTGTTGCTGGGATAAATATATGTGCTTATATTCCATGCTTACAAGATGGTGCACTTTTTCTGCTTCTTCGGAATTGGTTTTGGAGCCAGGACGGCCCTGTTAATGTTAGCAAAATTTACAGAAAATAGCTAGTAGACTCACTTTATAGCCTCGTCAAAAACGTTCTTTAATCCCTTCTGAGTCAATGCTGAGCATTCCAAGTATCTACCAAAGAGTTAGGCAACTTTCATCATATGCGTCTTAGTCACTTACTTTACTGCGTGGATGTCTTTGGCCATTTGCAGACCCTGTGGGTAAGCTATCGGCGCCATTCGCTTCTCTCGTAACTTATCCACAACTTCTTTATTTTCTCGCAAATCCAACTTTGTACCGACGAGAATGATTGGAGTATTCGGCGCATGATGCGATATTTCAGGGTACCACTACTCCTGCATCAGTCTCATCGCTGCACACCCTGAGATACAGTTGTTGTATAAATTTACCAAAAATAACTCACCTTTGTGCGCACGTTTTCAAATGACGGTGGACTGACGAGCGAGAAGCAAATCAAGAAGACTCCAGTTTGTGGGTATGATAGAGGCCGCAAACGGTCGTAGTCCTCCTGACCCGCCGTATCCCACAGACCAAGGTTTATTGGCTTCGAATCCACCATAACATTTGCCGAATAATTATCAAATCTGCATACAAGCACAATCTGTCAGCTCCAAGAGAGACAAGCGCGATGTCAGCACGGTTTGCAGAGTTAAAACTTACACGGTTGGTATATACTCTCCTGGAAATGCATTCGTGGTATAACTTATAAGTAGACATGTTTTTCCAACAGCACTGTATTAAAGACATTAAACCATTAGCATTTAGAAGAATATCGGAACGAAGTATTGCTGGAGCACCAATCGTGGCAGCTCGGACGAATCACCTTGACAAAATTCCTCTAAGTATTAAAATACGTACCCGTCGCCTGTGACCACACATTTGATGCTCTGCATGCTCACTAATTTTTTCTTCGCTGCTACTTTAATTGTAATATTTCGTCTCAGACTGATTTTCCGTTTGAATGAGGTAAGTGATATGGCACTAGCAGGTCATGATTTTGGCACGAACAGACAATGGCACTTGCAGTTTTAGCTTTCTTTACCTCCTTGCATGCGCCGTTGGGACCTGACGCATACGCACTTTCAGGTAGCCCGCAGCATAACATCCTCTCTACTCTACAAATCGCCGACATCATTTGCTTGGTGAAATATTAAATTAAGGATACTTCAAGCCATGGTTATGGTAATCCTAATATACGATTGTATGGATTCCTTCCGTGAATGTTATGGTATATGCCATATGGTTGGATATCCAGTTCATGTATTACAACACGCGTCGAATCTATCGTACAACTGACACAACCTTACATCGCCGAATTATTTACAGTTCTGCCTATGCATATGAGACTTCTATATATTGTCATCTTTCACGCAGTCATCGATATCTGTATTATGTTCAACACCAGTAAGCGAGTTCGAGATACTCTGCACAAAGTTTGCAAACTGCCATAGAGGTCCGGTGAAGTCCATATCATACCAGTAATTGACGCTGCAGCAAAGTCCCTCTTTGTCCGAAACTTGGGTTACCTTGTGGTACCAGAGTGCTGGCAAGTAGAGAATATCTCCCGGATTCAAAATTACTTCGAGCACGCGTACCTTGGATTGCCAGTAGTCCCTCGAGTCGACCGCGTCCGGATCTAAGGTAGGCCAGGGCTGGCGTTCTGTCTCGGCAATCAGGTTAAAGCCGACGGATAATTTTTGGTACATTGCCTTTGTCAGCATTGACTCTGCCACAAGTCAGCGCTACGCAATGGCGACACATAACTTGAATAATACCCTTCACGCAGATATGTTCAGCTGGGGATATCAGCTTGAACACTTTCTGACCTAAAACCTGAACGTGCAGGTTCTCGTACGGGTCCTTATGAAGACTCGTTGTGCTTCTACTGCTGCCTATCCACAAGTTCACCGCCTCAGGCTTCGAGTCTAATATAGTCAACATTATCATTCGTCACGCAGACTAGCAAAAACTAACAGACTCAATGCCTCCGTAGCCCATGCGATGTCCATCGCAACGTCGTCTAACAACTGCGGAAACTCAGTTGGCATGTTATTGTTCTGCGACTGCATATAGCAGACCGTATCAGCGTCTGAGTCAAGTAATTTGTCCATGAACTGAGGGAACGGCAGATGAGAAGTATGTGGCTGAACGAACATGCCGTCTAGAGGCGCGTCTGCGTTTCTGCATGTCGGCTAGTATCGGAACCATACAGACCATAAACGAGAAATCAAAATCTTACCCAAGAGGAGTCTCGGCAACGCTGACCGTGGTGTCCCTGAGACTGTCGAGAAGGTATCGCTTCGACCATCGTCTGCCAGATGTTGGATTGAAAGCTGGCCAGTCGAATGCTGCGGCTATTTAGAACGTGAGCACAGCTCTATCATTTACGCGCACCACGAACCTCTGTAAATAACCGGAAAGTTTGTATGAACTTGTCGCAGAAACTCGAGCGCGGTCGGTATGGAAGGGCGGATGGGCACGAACGAAGGGGTAAGCTCGTGCTGGAGGTCTAGTAGATCGCTGACGATGGTTTCGAGTGCGTCGACAGACGGTTGCCGGGGAATCGAGTGGACCATTATGGGCACGCGACCGCAGACATTCAAGATCAGGTTTGGACGCGCCAACGATCAAAGGTGGATTTGTATGTAACTAGATGCCGTTTCAGCCTCTGCTGCGCCTCAGGCATCCTCAACTCTTTTAGCGAGCACCGCCTCACGGGTGGGCTTTGGTCTGCACTCGCGACATTCAGCTGCCAACTCAAAATATATATATATATATATATATATATCTCCTCTACAAAATAAGTCCTTCCCTCCCGTGTCTCCGGCGCATTTCATATACTTCAGATTCCGCAGGCTGTTTAATACATACTACTCTAGATAATCGTGTCCGCATAGTAGTCAGTCTGTCAAGTCTGTCACAGCCATGACCGACTCGGGTTCGCCCGTGAGCACACCTGGTGCTTCCTTCTCCGAGGTGAACACACCTCAGCTCACCCAGTCTTCTTTCGATGACGAAAATTACAAGCGTCGTAATTCTTTGGCTAATGAGATTCTTCAATCCGATGTGTGTTTGATTTCGCTATGCTTGTCTACTCAGGTGCTATAGTATGCTGACCGCGATGTATATAGATCGGCGTGGAATTATTACTCAAACGCCTAAAATCGAGTATCAGCTCTGGCAAGGTCGGTTTTCTATGTGTTGCATGTCTATAGAAAGTGTTTTAATGGTGGTTGCAGGATTTTACGGCTTTCATTAAGGCGCGATCTACCCTCGAAGAACAATACGCTCGAGGTACTTAAGAGCCCCGTCTACGCATCGCTTGACAGTTTGCTAATATCTGCGCAGATTTGACACGCAGTCTCAAATCAGCTCGTGAATCTATACAAAAGTCCGATAATCGAAGCGATTCGTTCTCGAGGAAATTCGAGGAAGCGACGAATATGAATGAGCAGCTCGCAAGACAGGGTCTCCACTATGCCGGTGAACTGTCGAAGATGTACGACGATTTGTCTGATTTGTGCAAGAGCACGGAGCGCAAGCGCAAGGAATTGAAACAGAAGGCTACGCATGATGAGAAGGATATGACGGATGCGGAACACGCCGCCGAGAAGAGCAAGGCGAAATATTACTCTCTCTGTGAGGAATTCCACGCTGCGCGTACGAATGATCCGACCAAGCGATCTGGCCTGAAATTTAAGGGTAGTAAGACTAATCAGCAGGTAACGCAGGCACGGTCTTATTTAGAGTCGACCAAATACTAACAGTGTGTGTAGGTTGTCGAGGATCTGGAGAAAAAAGTAAAGATTGCTGATCAGGATTATCGCGACAAGGTCAATGCTGCAAAGGTCGCCTACAGCCAGCTGGTTAGGTCGCATAGACCGGAGAACGTCAGGGCCTTGCGTAACACTTTAGCAATGTTTGATACTGGTCTCGTTCTTCGATTTGAAGATTTCGGTATGTTTCGCTGCACGATATAAAGGCTTCCAATGCTAACTAATACTCAGCAAATTTGACGGAGAGATTGGCGCTTAGTAATGGCTTGAGCATCAGTCCCATGCAGCCTGGTGGTAAGCGCTCTTGAAAGTGTTTCCAGAGAGTAATTACTGAATTATTATTTAGTTTCCAGTCTGAAGCAAATTGCCAAAGACATAGATAGCGAGAGCGATTTCCTCAGTTTTGTTTTGAAATCGCAAAGCTCTAGTGGTTTGAAACATAAAGGTGTGGAGTACGTCCAGCACGATTACATAACGAATGCCTACACAACAAATTCGAATCGTGCAACGAGCCGACCCATCCAGCCACCATTGTCAGCAGCAGCAGCAGCAACCGCCAGTGCCAGTGCCGCGGCCGCCATTAAGCCGTCCCAGTCGTCCCCGTCGAGCATAACCGCTAGTACAGTTTCGCCAAGACCTGAACAGCCGCCGCTTTTGCAGCAGCAGTCGTCGTCATCACTGCGGCAGCAACAACCGCCTCCACAGCCGCCTCGCCCACTTCAACAATATTCGGTAGCGCCGCAGACAACTCTAAAGCAGATTGAGAGAACTCCGCAGGCCTATATACCGGCTGTGGTCCCGCAGAACCAGGGACTTGGCCTGTCGTCAGCTGGTGGACAGTTGTTGGCTCCGGAGGTGAATGGGCATGTTTCCAAAGCTGGCGCTCGATCAGTCAGTAATGGCGCAGGTAGTTATAATTATACCGCGCCCCCTGTCGCCAGCCGTGTTTTTGGTGTGCCGTTAGAAATTCTGACTGAGCATGATCGTCTAAAGCTCAATGCGGCAGATGTTGTTGCGCCAACCTTTGTAGTAAGTACCAGATGTCGGGATGTCCGGACGATAAGTTAATATTCTGTTAGGTCAAAGTTGTGCATGCTATCGAACAATTCGGTCTCGATACTCCGGGCCTATATACAGTACCGGGGGCAGCTGAGAATATTGAGTACCTCCAGGCTCTGTTTGAAAGTGCCGATTCGCTGGAAGTTCAGCTGGATAATCCGGCCGCATTCCACAATGACGTGCACTCTCTTGCGACGGTGCTCAAGTTGTACTTTCAGCAGCTACCGGATAAATTGCTTACTCGACTTTTTCACGACGAATTCGTGGAATCGGCGAAGGCGGCAGACGATATCCTGAGGCGGGATAAGATGCATTTGCTAGTCAATGATCTCCCTGACGCCAACTACATGACGCTCAAGTACATGATTATTCACTTTAACAAAGTACAGGAGAAGTATCGTATGAACAACATGACAATAAGTGCATTAGCTAGCGCTTGGGGTACGACGTTTGTTGGGGGCGACGTTTCGGAGGCGGAGTTCCATTCGACTGTCGTCAACACGATCTTATCCAACTGTTATGTAATATTTGATCCGGATTAAGCCCTTGATGATATGCTACGTGAATATGTAAAGAGATATCCCATTTGGCCATACCGGCCGGTGGTGTTAGGGCATATGACGACTTGGGTTATATGTTGTGTATTGATAGATAAATGACTTTTGGTGTGGATTCGTATTATGTATGTACAGTAATATGAATTGTAATTAATTGTGTGTGGAGAAGTGGAAGTGTGCATCTCAGTAGATCGCAGATCGGATTACAACGCCGATGCTGACCGGCCAAGCAGGGTTCAGAGACCTGTGAACGCACGAGTAACAACAGTACGCTCACCGCCGCGAATATCGACGCAAAGTCTTGTCTTCTTCGCCCTTCACCTTTGCCGTGAATGGAATTACTTCGGCATATAATTATTGCTAATTAGACAAGTCAATAACGTCTAGTACGCTCGCTGCGCACTCTCTGACTAGCGACTCTAAAATCAATTGCATGCACCGTCCACCCTGGCGTCCGACATCGACCACTACACCTGCACAGACTACGCCTGTGGGCTAGTCTCCATCGTCGCATTCCCCTACGACGCCATGCGTAACAAGTTCAGACCAAAGCACCAGCGTCTCATTCTCCAGTGCTACCCTGGTGGCAGATCGCAGGAGAAGCACCCCAACACGTCCGAGCTTTCGTATCTGCTATATTACGTCTCCACGCGGCGCACGAAACTACAGAAAGTGGGCCGTTTTCTAGAACGGAAGGTTCGGTCGGATATGTGGCGAGGTAGAGCAGGGTAGGCTGGAAAGTCGTGATGATGTCACTCATTGGCATGGACTGACGATATCCACAGGAATGTACAGGTTACGCTCGATATCTCGAAAGCACTAATTGACAGGTGTCCGAGTGATCTCAATGTATTTGCAGATTTCATAATATCAATTCTTATGACGGTATTGAACTCGAACGATCTCGCGCTGTGCCAGTATACCGATGCAACGTTCATGGCCTTTTGCGAGCACCATGACGGCGGTTTATTGGCCGACGATCAGGAATTTGTCCGGAAGTTCGTCGAGTTACTCAAGTTGTACATGAAAGTCGGCGAGCGGACGAAATCGACTAATGATTTGGGGTGGGTACTTGTCAGTTTGAAAGCAGCAAAGAGCATTGCTGCGTCCGAGGCCATCTCGACATCGAACGGGCAGTCGCGCGTGCAGATTGACATTATCGCGCCAGTTATCTTGCAGCAAATGTATTCGGATACGGAAGATGACTTGTTAAATCTGGATGCGCGCGCGACCGCTTTGGAATCTTCATCAAACGAGGCTACGACGCGAACACCGCGCACTAGTACGGGCACCATCCGGCCTCACCATGCGGATGAAGTGGAGGATGATTCCGAATGCGACAGTCCGCAGCATGAGGCCAGCGTCCTTGCGTTACAAGCTCTTCGTAAATTATTCGATGCAGTTCACGACAATGGTGTCTCACAGATTCGATACGCATCGATTGCAGTGGTGCACTTCATTATTGATCATCCCAAGAACGAAACATGGGCGACCAACATGATCGATCTCATGGCGCGATGGACGCCGGTTCAGCTGAGGTTTGTCATCATGAGAAGTCTATTAGAGGTTACGGCTAGCCTGGCTATCAATGAAACCTCAAAGCACTTGGTTGTTACCAGACTTATTTCTTCATTGCTCTCTTCCAGTGTCAACCTCGTCGGACTTTCGGTCCTTGACGTCCTGCATGTTTTATTCTTTCAAATTCTCAGTCACTTGCACCAGCAGGCTAAAGGCGTCAAAGACGAAGACGGCGCGCGCAAAATCCTGCTGGACAAACTTGCCCTGGCGATCGCCGATCTCGCGACTCACACATACTATTCTGACCAAATATCCGACATGGTAACCGAAATTCTCGCTCGCTTGCGTCCTATCACAAATGAAGAACACCATGAGGACGCGAATGGGAACGGCACAGCCACATTACGCACCATGCGAGAAATATCTGAGCCGCCATCGACGGTCGGGTCCTACACGAATCTCGACAAATACATCCGCAAAGGCGAGAGCCAGAAATATATATCACACAAGCCGGCACTCGTCATCGGTCTCAAAGTCGTCAAGGAAATCCTCACGGTCGCAAATACCGTGGAATCAGGCGTTACTCGGAACATCGTCCCGTTACAGGCCTGGAATCAGACCGAGTGGGCAATAACCGAAAAAGACGCGGACGTGCATATCGCGTACGTCGACGCGTTGTTGACGTACTTTGACCTCGAGATTGGTAAAGATCCTGAGGTTTTTGACGTCAAGAAGCATTCGAGCTCATGGTCGGGTTTCCTCGCGCGACTGCATCTTGCGTTGTATGACTACTGTTTAGAATTATCGAATAAGCAAGAAGATTTCGAAATTATCAACGTACTTTTGTTAACAGTGGTGGACAGACTGGGCCTGTATGGAATTCTTCGTGGATTGCCGATGGTGCTACAATTGCAGGATACCATCCATAACGTCTTTCTGGACGGACACACAACTGGAGGGCGACAGGAGAAATCAAAGCTTCCGGCACGTAATCTGATATCGTTGGACAGTATTATACTGACGTATATCTCGGCTGTTGCGAAGAAACTTGGCATTCCAGATTTGGAGGGCGTTGTTGAAGCTGAGATTGCAAAACGGAAGGCAGCAACCGAATGGGATGAGAGTATCACGAATCCACCAAAGCCGTTATCGGTATCTTCAAGGAAGACGAAAACGGTTGTGACTAAAGGAAATCTACATCTTGCCGAGTCGAGCGATAACTCGGAAGACGAAGAGGAAACTTCTAGTACTGCGGTTGTTGGTAGTAAGGCGGCTCATGCTCATGTGGATCGTTCCGTGGTGAAGACGTATTTACAGGCTACGCCGTTGAAGATGCCCGACGAGATTAAAGTGGAACTTACAGCAGAGTGGCAGCGGGAGCTGATCATTCGGCAAGGTATGTAGAAATGGGGTATCCCTTTCAAAATGTGGAACTAATTTGCAAGTAGAAACTGATTCAGCGCAATCATCTATTGGCGACTCAGAACTGCCTCTCATTCGCGTACGGTCACGAACAAGATCAAAACCACGTAATCCCATACGATTGGAGTGGTAAACTAAAAAGTTAATTAACGTTGTGAGTTTCTATCGCATCTACGAAATGTGAGCATGAGATGTATTTGGTTGTCTTCAGGGCATGTGGCATTAGGTCTTCCTTCATAAATACTACGTTTTTATTGGTTTAGACGTGGTATTCTTTTAGTTGGTGCAATATATGTCCATCTTATCAAATCGTTTACCCACCGTTCTCATTTGGATTGTAAAACTTTATCTCCAAATTCTTCTAAAGCCCACGTTAATACCATTCGCTGCTTAGTATAAAAGATTGGCACCTACCACCAGTTCAAAATAGAGCATATGGCCTTCCGTCGCGCGCCATCGATCGGCAAGGATCTCGAATACGTATACCCCGGATCCCGGATCTCGTGATATCAGCGTGCAAAAGTCAACTAGATATAAAAATGTGGAACCTAAGCTAGGCTTTTGAGCTACAGAGTCAAATTGTGATCGGACAACGTCAGCAGGGGAAGCTGTTACGGAGGAGCTGATCAGCTATTGAAGAATTAGTTTTGAGCAGGGAAGAGAAGAAGGAACGTCCGCAAGCGTACCATTGAAGTGATGTTGTATGTGCGAGAAAATCTGCCTAGAAGCTTCAGAAAAGTCTCCATATATGCGTGACCTGCAGTGACCAGCAAATCAAATCAGTCTACGGAGGACGAATCGTAGTTGCATTGAATACTATTACCCATCGGCTGATCATTTGCCATGGCGCGCGAATAGGTCGCGCTAATTGAATCAATTACTAAAAGCCCCTTCATCTCCTGATCGGTATCATCTACAGTTGTCGCTTGATTTGTTGCGTTTGCGAATGAGTTGTCTAGTTCAGTCATAGATTCCTGCAACCCAGTCGCGTCGAATACGCGAATAAACTGCACACTCTCAATGGCCTTTCCCAACTTCTCATCAAACTCCACCTCTTTGTTATCCTCGTACTGACGACAAAAATGAAGCTTCAAGATGTCGCGAAATAAAAAGCCTTGAAAGACACCAAGCGTGTCGATCCAAATAGCTGTACGCGTCGGATTTGCGACTAGGAATTCAGCAAGCGCATGCATGGCAAAGATAGATTTAATATCATCGTGCGCATGGCCTGTTAGCACCGAAATTCGGGAAGATGGGAATATGTCGCGGAATATTGCTGCCATGGTGCTGATTGGTTTGATGAGTATCTCTTTTGTTTACCGGCCGGCCAACGAGGTTATCGATCGATCTTTGGTTCAGTCCGCGCCGCACTAAATTCTCATGCGCGTACGGCGCTTAGAAGCCATAAAATTCGACGTTTACACAAGAGCACAGCGACTCAGAGTAAGAACCCTAAGCAGGGTTGCTTAGGGCTGACTAAAGCAGTCACAGGCAATTGAGACTTGTGTACTGTGCGTATTCCGTGGAAACTGTTGCTGGGGTCATAGACACAACCCAACGGGGTGTCTGGACGTAGTGTCTACAGTGATCAACGACAAGCAGCTCGAGTCATACCGGCAACATCAACCAGCAACCAACTTCACTCTCCGGTCGGCACACACCACAGCAAAAGTAGGATTTTTTGTTGCGACTTTACAAGAGGATAATATGAGCACTTTCGAGTCCGTTATTGTCATTGACGGTATGTTTGAATTTTACTCGGGAGTAGTGATAGAGTTCATTCATAAGATATACGAGAATATTGGATTTGTGAATTAAAGTACTAATGGCGATTGTGACCAGGCAAGGGACATCTCCTTGGACGTCTTGCTTCCATTGTTGCGAAGCAGCTTTTGAACGGCCAGCGCATTGTTGTCGTCCGAACCGAGGATCTCAATATTTCTGGCGAGTTCTTCCGTGCTAAGCGTATGTTTTTCGAAAGGCGTTGGGCAGTATGGGCAGGGCAGGCAGCTAAGATCATCTAGTCAAATACCATGCCTACCTTCGTAAGGGCACTAGATATAACAAGACCCGTGGTCCATTCCACTTCCGTGCTCCATCGCGTATCTTCTACAAGACCGTGCGTGGCATGATTGCGCACAAGACTGCTCGCGGCAAGGCAGCGCTTGAGCGTTTGAAGGTTTTCGAAGGTGTCCCGCCACCATATGACAAGAAGAAGCGCGTCGTTGTCCCACAGGCGCTCCGTGTGTTGCGATTGAAGCCCGGCCGAAAGTACACTACTGTTGGCCGGTTGAGTCACGAGGTTGGATGGAAATACCAGGACGTGGTCTCGCGTCTGGAAGAGCGAAGAAAGGTCAAGTCGGCTGCATACTATGCTAAGAAAAAGACTGAGGCTGCCAAATTGGCTTCGGCGAAGAAGGCGGTTGCGAGCGAAGTTGACGAGAAGTTGGCGGCTTTTGGGTATTAGATGGTTCTTAATAGGTGTATGTACGAGCAAAAAAGTAAAGGAACGGCGTGAAAAGAGAACGGGAAAGGTTTGTTATACATAGTCCTTTGTTGTCTCTTCGTTTGTTTGTAATCTATCTATCTGTGGATATGAAATAAATATATGGTCAAATGTAGCATATGTCAGGAACCCGGAATGTTAACGTTATGATATCTCTCATCTAAATAATATTGGTATATCACGTCGCGCAGATGCGAAGTTTGACAGCCTCCTTCTGACGGCATAATAATGTGCAGTAAATTTTGCTGTCAGCATGAACAGGTGGGATCACAGACAGTACAGATGTCAGTACATCACCAATATGATTGCTTTACATCATACTTATTAACTAATAGACTCAAAGTGTGTATGCAATATCTTAACCAATCGAATTCAAGAATTCAGTGAAGAACCCATATCCTAAACTCCGGTACAATGCCCATATTTCACTCCCCAGTTTGTGATGTCGGCTCTCAATTTTCGCGCCACTGATGGAAACATTGCGTACACTATTCGTTTGTCAGTATCGTCGTACCGAAACAAGGACATTTTAGCTAGAGATTATATTTGGTGGCACGTACTCTGTAGAACGTAGTCATAGGCTCGTCCGCACTTCGAATCTGAAGCTGGAAGAAATAAGCTTTATTACTACCGCATTCTTGTGGACATTGCGCTATCCATCGTTAGCAATAACTCCACAACTGGGTGACGAGATGCGCGTCTGTTAATAAAAAATGACTTACCTGTCGTCTGATCTGCGTTATCCCAAGCACCTTCACCACCGAGTACATCATCTAGTTGTTTCCTCTTCATAGACTTGCGCTCGTATATCTGCATTTTGTCCTGGATTGGGAATTCATAAGGACATGTCTTGCATTCGAAACGAAAGCCACCGGAGTTTGATCTCGAGATCTGCAAAGAGAAATTGTTAGTAAATAAAGTTGATATGTGGATGAGGAGAGTGAAACATACGACTAGCATGTTCGAGCAGTGCGGACAAAATGTTAGCATTGTTTGAGTATTGTGCTGTAATACTGCAAAAGCACAATGAGGAGCAGCTTAGCTTGACGAAGTGATCGCACTGATGAAAACTTCGGGTCCGTGCGGCGCCAATATGTTCCGGCAGAATGGCTGATCCAGATTACTCTACCATTCACTGGTATAGCATATACTGTCGTATTAGAGTACTCAATATGAAAGAAACGAACCAGACCCAGATATATTATATTTCAATAATTTATTCAAGTTGACTATAGATTAGCTACAGCTACACCCCCACGCCCCACACCGCGGCAATATTCCGCTACAGTAAAACAATTTTAAGAATACTCTGAAAGTTCCCAAAACATGCATAAGGATTGTGGTTTTAAAATTAAGAGGATTGTCGGTTAGTACGTATTCCCGTCCAGCCAATATAATAAGCCGCTTAGAAGTGAAACCGAACCGATCGGCAGGTTTGGTTCCTGGCAAATTGCGAATAGAGTTTGATTATCAGCCCATAGCGATACCATTGATGTTTGCCAATGCCGCAGATCGGCAGTCAGCTGGCGACAGTGAATATGAGACGGGTGCCGGATGTCTTCCAGATTCGCATTCACTAATACTCAGCTGGCAACATGGCCGAAGGGAACAAGATGCCCACCGAGGAAAACGCGACAATGCTTCAGGCATTCGAGTGGTATATCCCTGGTACGACCAACCCATATTGCCGGTTTTGCTCAGACTAACGTGCGTGTATAGACGACCACACACATTGGTATTCCGTCACTCTTTCGACATTTACAGGACGATTAAGCTCACAATGTGTAGGAAACGACTCGCTCGTGATGTCGAGAAGTATCGCGATATCGGCATCACTGCGATGTGGATCCCGCCCCCATGTAAGGCTTCGTCACCCTCTGGGAATGGATATGATATGTATGTCCTCTTGTATTCGTTATATGTGATGCGTCTAACGGGAATAGATACGATCTCTGGGATCTCGGAGGTGCGATCTTCGAGTTGTCGTCATTGAGCCCTGTCTGACCTTGTCCAGAGTTCGATCAGAAAGGTTCCGTTCCAACAAAATGGGGGGATAAGGAGGATTTGGTCAGGCTAGCCAACACGGCCGAGAAAGCCGGCGTCTTGCTCTGTAAGATCTCGCTGATCAGAATTCTGGATGCATGTTTGCTAAACACGCAGACGCCGACGCCGTGCTGAACCACAAAGCAGCAGCCGACAAAACTGAGCGCTGCCGAGTCGCAGAAGTCGACCCCGAGAGTACGTCTGTTCGCATTATCTTTTTGTCTTCTCTTCGGATCATAACATCTGGCAGACCGCACGCGGTTCATCTCCGATGAGTACGAAATCGACGGCTGGCTAGGTTTCACGTTCTCTGGCCGCGGCGACAAGTACTCTTCCATGAAGTGGCACTGGGAGCATTTCTCTGGCACGGATTACAACGCCGAGAATAAGAAGACGGCGATTTATAAGATTCTTGGGGACTTTAAGTCTTGGGCGCAGTCAGTCGACAATGAGAAAGGTAACTTTGATTACTTGATGTTTGCCGACATTGATCATTCGCATCCAGAGGTGAAAAAGGATATCAACGATTGGGGGATCTGGATCGCGGAGCTGCTGTCGTTGAGAGGGTTTAGATTTGATGCCGTGAAGCATTTCTCGGAGGAATATTTAAAGGAATTTATCACTCAATTGAAAAGGAACGTGAAGGAAGATTTTTTTTTTGTGGGCGAGTTTTGGAAAGATTCGTTGGAGGACATGTTGGGATACCTCGATCGTCTTGATGACCACAGGTTCAGCTTGTTTGACGCGCCGCTGGTGTACAATTTTTCGGAAGCATCAAAGACGGAATCCTTTGATCTACGCGCGATCTTTGACGGCACGCTCGTGCAAGCGCGTCCCATTTCCGCCGTGACGCTGGTCATGAACCATGACACACAACCGCACCAGGCACTCGAGGCGCCGATCGAGGGATTTTTCAAGTCGATTGCGTACGCTTTGATCCTCCTCCGTCAGGAGGGGTATCCATGTGTGTTTTGGGGCGATTTGGAAGGCATTTCAGGGGAGTATAAAGAGGAGCCGAGTTGCGGGGGCCAGCTTTCGGATATTATTCTGGCAAGGAAGTTGTATGCGTATGGCGAGCAGGACGATTATTTCGATTACCCTACGTGCCTGGGGTGGGTTCGTCGCGGCTCGTGGGATAGACCAAACGGATGCGCGGTCGTTGTTTCGAACGCGGGTCCGGGTGAGAAGAGCATGTTTGTTGGTGAAGAGCATAAAGGGGAGATCTGGACCGACATTCTTGGGTGGGGACAGGGCGAGGTGCACATTGGCGAGGACGGAAATGCCTTTTTCAAATGTCCTGCTACTAGTATCGCGATCTGGGTTAACAAGGACGCGCCAGGCCGTGACCAGTTTGGAAAATTCAAGCCCGGCAAAGGATTTTGCGAGAAGTAGTCTAGAGTAGGCGATACACGAGTGACTATCAGTTTGTACTTTTTAATACATATATACATATCATACAAACCAGCAATCAATTTGCAACAATACACCGACCCCCATCTTTTGTAGAATCCCTGAAACTCCGAATGGCAGCCCGTTGTCTAATCGCCTGTTCCTCCCTCTCGATCTTGACCAACGCGTCGCGGCATACGCGCTCGTCAAGTTCGACCTCTTCTGCACGGATATGCTGCCAACTCGCATGCCTCGAACACCGTCGTCGTTCAAGCATGCACACATCTTCGACGGCGTCATCGTCCGAGTTACCGACGACGTTCAAAATGTCCCGAAGATCGAGCTGGACCGTGACCTGCTGCTTTGCCTTTCGCCCGCGCTTCCTCTTTTCCCCGTTTGCAGTACCAGCATCAGCACCATCATCCGCGATTGCATCGTTTTTCTGCTCGTCTTGAGTCTTTTTGAACTTGCTTATCCGGTCTAAAATCCGGGCGCCTTCATCCGAATCGCACCATTCAGCCCACTCAGCGTCATCCCACACCAACTTCCTATCAAACCCACATACAGTCTTCTGCGCTGTCGCGCGTAATTTACCGTACTCGATATACCTAGCCTTATGCTCGATATACTTCAATCTCTTCTCAATCTCTGCCTTTTGTCGGTTCAATGCCGATAACCGTGTTTGATCTTCGAGAGTGAGGATAGGAGAGGATGGTGTAGGCGGGACATTGCCGAGACTTTTGAACTCCCGCACATTCGAGACGGAGTAGAGTATCGCGGATAACTCCGAAACCGAGATGCCAGCGTTGCGGAGTCCGTCATCTGTATCTTTCGAATGGGCTTGAATGTTCAGTTTGAACCACGCGACGCCATGCTCGGGTGCACAGAACTTTGACTTTTTATCCCCGTCGACCAACGCGGGATTGTCGCACCCGGGCAATCGGCATTTTCGCTTCCATGTTGTTGTGCCGAGGCGTTTGGACGTGCAGGACGGACAGGCGTACGTTTCTATCAAATGGGACTGGGATTCGCGGATCGAGACGCAGGAGCCGTGGTACCAGTCATCGCAGAAGTCGCATGCGATCATCCATTGGCCGGTGTCGGGTTTGCGGCAGATGCAATAGAGTTGCTGTTGTGGCATTTTTGTTTTGCCGATGTGGTGGTGGACCTGTGATGATGACGCCTTGTGTTGGTAAAAACGACGCGCGTTGAGAGTGCAAACCAGTTGATAATCTCTCGTATCTCAATCTGCGCGAACCCCAGTGAACATCGACATAGCGTGGACACTGCAGGACGGAAAGCTACGGGAGTATACGGTAACGCCACCGCTCTTCACTCCTTGGCGGGTGACGGAGAGAAGGACAGTGATAATATGCCGGACCCGGACCAACCTATCGCGGGCAATGGGAATATCGGTAGCGCGAGCGGCAACTGAAAGAGTGCTAGGGTCGCGGTGGTGGATGAATTGGCGATGGAGAATTGGGGGGATTACGCAAATCAGGGAACAGTTGAATCGAAGAAGGAGAAAGTAAGTAGTTGACAAAGAGGAGGATAAATGGAAGAAAGAAGTTATGTGAGGATTGGCTGACAAGCGTGTAAGTGCGGCCAGAGCGAATAGCCCTAACCCTTTGACGTTATTTGTAACGAGTTCCGGCGTTGGGTATTATAGCGTAGAACACGCAAAAGAGGAACATTTTTCACACTAGATGGCCACGCCCAGCATTTCGTGTGTTAAACTGTATAGAAGTTGAACAAGATTTAGTCATTAATCTCTCTGGACGCACTTCCTAAAGGCCTTCTGTTAGTTAGGCCCAAATGTTCGGTGGGGTTGTATTATCATACACCTACGCTGAATTTTTGCCAGAGGGCGCCGTCGGACAATCAGCTCTTTCCTATGAAGAGATTGTACTCAAAAAAGTGTCCTCTTTAAGAATAGACCCGTTTTTTTGGTCAAGCGATGCTGCCAATAGCACCAACCGGCACTGATACTGAGTGCTTACTAGGCCAGAGTATTGCAAGCTGTACCAAAGTATCATAGCCCAGAAAGATCAGGTTACGGTTCCTATGAGTTAAACTGGTGTTCTTAAGAACAAAGAGTACGATCTCAAGATCTGCTGCAATCCTGCGAACGGGCAATACATTCCCAGATATTGGCATGATATTCCTGCGAATGAAGCTTCCATTTCCAGGAATACAGTATCGAGTCCCACAACCCGGCCGTTTTCTAGGAGCTGGCTTGTGGTTCCCAAGAACACCATATCATTTCTACGCAGTCTCCGTTCGCAAGAATCTATAGCCAAAATAGGGCGGCTCCTGGCTCAGCTCCTGTGGGTTGCTTCGAAGCTCAGCTAACCGGCAAGAACAACGAGCACACGGCTGGTTGAATTGCTACCCGATATCGAAAACGGATCGCAAAGTTTTGGGAAATGAAATCACAAATTCATTCCCAATCTTGAATATTAACTCGGGGCGTTATCCAGTCGGAGCTACTGGATCTCGTCTGCGATATTCTTTGTATAAAGCTGGCATGGTTAAGTTGCGGGAAGTTGCAGAATTTCAGTCTGAACCAGATGATGCAATGGAAGAATGGTCGTGCCCATGATGGTACAAGCGTCTCAATTTCCCTTCATAAACCAGTATCGAATGTAAATGAGAACATCAAGAACTTTTCATTTCTATCACGAGAAAAGCCGCCAGTGATTCGGCATTCCTAGATCTTATCCAGAAGATTTGTTACATCTTTCCCCAGACACTCAATTACAGATGGCCGGAGTCACAGCAGAAACCAATACCGGACACATTCTTCATCAATACCAGATGCACCTCGCATGGCTGGAGAAATCCGGCAATCAGAGGCTGGAAAGCGCCAAATGTGACGCTCCATATATAAAATTATAAAATACCTTTTACTCACAACATGGATTCAGATTCTGATGTGTCAGCCTCGGTTGCCCAACAAAGACCTGAGCAAAGAGTCGTTGAGATGAATATGGAAGATATTTCGGACCAGTGTGCCGCAAAAGAGGACGGGTTAGCTTTTTGCGTTTTTTGTCTTTGCATTTGCCCTATGCTGATTTCCTCTTAGACACCCCCACTCGGAACACTATGGTCATTCGAAGCCTGTTGATCCACTCGAATCCAAGACTGTCGATCTAGATGTTCGTCCTCACCAAGGCGGTTATTGAGGTCACGGTAAAAATTGCGACAAATTCAACTCTAACATAACGCTGGAATTGGA
The DNA here is from genome assembly GCA_038497805.1 of Lipomyces mesembrius. Classification (NCBI taxonomy): domain Eukaryota; kingdom Fungi; phylum Ascomycota; class Lipomycetes; order Lipomycetales; family Lipomycetaceae; genus Lipomyces; species Lipomyces mesembrius. The sequence goes on from MU972922.1 coordinate 162,202, forward strand.
ATTCGCGGGAACATGAAAGCGTTTCATGGATCTCAAGCATTGACAGCAATCATTCCATTGCTTTATTCACAGATTCCTTGTTTCGAATAGTCCGAACTAGTTGTTGTACCTCCGTCTCCTCACGAAATGAATTGCGTCCAAAAGGTCAAACAATAATTGTCGATACCGCTCGGCCTCTTCGAGGCCTCCGTCGGCGGGCTACGATGGGTTCGGCCATTCTCACTGGCGCATGTTTTCAGGCTTGACTTTTTCAGCAGTGAATTCTTGCAGTTTGAGTTCCTATGATCCAATGTCCGGCAGTAACGTATGGTGTCACGTAAATCAACCTAAATCGGAATGGCCATCTCGTAGAGGAGGCTTGCTCTATTCGCTAGCAGGGGTTCAAATATGAACTGAATCCCGTTTGTGGTTTTCATCCCTGAATGAATTCAGGGCATTCTTCTTAAGAAAGCCAAGACCTCAGTCGAGAGCCCAACTGTCCTCACCCATCGGTGCAGATCAGGTTCGTCAGACGTATTCTTTCCGGATGATATTCAGCGGATCATCTTCTGCTACAGATGTCCTGTCCTATCACAATCAAAATAAAGTACAGAAACTGAATGGAGACAGGATTGGGAGGGTGGAAATAGCTTTAAACTACAAGGAGCACGTCAAGAGCACGTAAAGTTGAGATGATGATTGGATAGCTTTGCACGGCGGAGAGCCAGCGATTTCCTGGTGCTGATTGGATGATGAAGGGCAGGTATATCAGAGATACTGATTGGGTGGTCTTCAAACGGAGGACCCACCCGGTACTCTCGTATATACTGTTAACGTGATCGGCAAGAAAACGGATCGCCTCTTCAGTTTTTAGCGACACGTAAATCAGTTGTTTATAACGTAGCAACCATGGCCGAACACGATGAAAGTAAGGAGGGAAGAATTCTCTTAGCAATTCAAGCATACAAAAACGGCAAAATTACAAGTATTAAAGGCGCGGCGCGGTCGTACGACGTCCCCTACTCTACCCTTCAGGCGCGTCTAAGAGGTCGCATATCACGACGCGATTCTATCACACCGACGCAAAAACTCACTAAAAGAGAAGAAGAAGTGCTTCTAGAATGGGTCATTTCAATGGACAAGCGAGGACTTCCTCCTAGAAGTGGCGGACGTGCGAAGAATGGCCGACCTACTTCTTACTACGCGTGCGGAATCTTCTTCCCAAGAGTCAAGCAAAGTCGGTGAGAAATGGGTACGTGATTTTATCAGAAGACATTGAAGTCAAAATATTCTCGAAGATATGACCGTCAACGGGCAAAGACAGACCGTTGCAACCAAAGCGGACATACCTCACGCACATGCGAAGGGGATACAGAATAAATTCTTATTTATTATAAGTTATATAACGTTAATATGGCTTGCTATAAGGAGAAATGAAGCTGATGTTGAGTTGTTGCGATCCGCTCGCTTGGGCGATCCGTTTAGCATTCTTGCTATTTTTGGTGTCAAAACGTTAAGGAGAATTATAAAACCCTTACCCTATGGGTACTCTAAGAGTTACGTTAGTAGTAACTGAAGTAGGTTTGTTTTTATTCCATGATTGGTCTAGTGAAAACCCTTTTGTTGGGTTACATTCTTGGGTAAGAGTCGATATTACTGAAACTTTTCAAAAAGACAAAAATACCACAATATATAGACCTGAATGTCCGTGAGACTGGTCGTCATGCAGAGAGACCAGAGTCTCGGCTCCCCTTCCATTTTGCCCACGTCCATCCAGTCTCATATTTCCAACAGTCAGTGCTAAGCTTCATTGTTAATGATATTATTATATACCCTTAATCAACAATTCAACATCACCTCACTATTCCTCCAAAGGCTCTCTGTATGTCGACGCATTATGTCCAAGTTGCTTGTGGCATTGACTGCATGTCACCCTTTTTCTCGCGATCCCGAGATCTTCGGTTCTAGTTGATGGGATAAGAGAAACGCGTTCGAGCGCGAATGAGGGTAAATAATGCTGGGTAGTCAATATTGGGTACGGTGGGTACGGGTACAGGCGCCACTGGTATTTTTGTCTTGTGAAAAGTTTCAGTGGTATTTTCGACTTTTACCCTACATTCTTCAAGTCCCCTTGCCCTGATTGTTTACATTCTCGTATAGCGCGTTAGTTCCCACGCGCTATGTTTACCATACAAAATTCCTTCAATCATATTTTCTTGTACACTACAAGCAATTCTATCTTGTGCTTTCTGAGTTACCGCAATTAAAAAATAAAGGATCTTTGGCAGTCTAACCTAATTAGGCTAGCGTGACCATTAGTGGATCTATTCGATTCAAGGCCGATGCGATGCAAGGCGGATTATTCGACGAGATGGCGGATGGCGGATAGGGTCAGAATTAGGCGGATATCCGCATTCGAGGCAGCCCTATATTTGGTTTCTCATCTACGAATACAGCGTTGCACTCACTGCATCCTCAATCAGATCGAATATTTAGACTATGGCAGACTTTTCGAGGAAATGTCTATCCACTGGTCAAGCTATGTCACAAGCCTATTGTGCGTCAGTTAATCCTCGATGAAGTGAGCGTTTGGAAAAGTTACCAAAGAACACTGAAGTATTAACGTTCGCAATATACTCTTTGCACTGTGACATCTTGACCGATGCAGAGTGCGACGTGTTGGCGAGCCGAAAGGAGTCCTTTTAGGCAGGTAGTACCAGTATCCAACGACGCAGGCTCTTACCAATGCTGGTCTTCTCAAATCATCAGAGATGATTGTCCTCTAAGCGTTTGTACTGAGTTTTAGTCGCTTAGTTTCAAGCTACTGGGTTTAAACATGCCGCGCAGCTCTCGGTACGCCAATCCTATGATTAGGGGTCAATGTGGATCCTGTCCGGCATAGCCATTCAAGTCAGCCAGATGATTGGTCTTAACAGGATTGACCCCTATGTAACGCCTGAGTTTGTCATTCTGATGTATACACAAAACCATGGTATATCATTGTTCATACTTCCTACCCTGATTCCCGGGTTGAGCATTGCCAATGCTCGAAACCCATTTACTCGATACGAGAATGCTCCGAACGATCCAGACATCAGTCATTAACCATTAACAACAAAAGATTTCTTTCTATTTCAGAAGTAGAATCACTCGAAACTGCGCAGCATTAGGACCGACAATAGGCGAGTTGGCTAGTGAAGTGTGATCAGACCCTTGAGAGGGGAGCATGAGCTAAAGTTGCAGTAATAGGGACTACAAATACAAACAGACATATCAGATGAAAAGACGTATAACTCAGGACTGTCGAACTAGAGCTTTGGCCCGCGCGCGCTGCAATGCGTACCGCAACATGCAGGTACGAAAATTTGCTTCGAACCAGTCGCGGCGAAAAAGTTCACTGGCCTGGTTTCTATCTGCCCATCACTAAGAACGTGACCGGGAATACAGTCTCCCAGCACAGCCTCATCCAGGTTAGGCGGTATGTCCACTCCAACGAATGCACCTCTTCTGACAAGTGTCTATCAATGCATGTTAGTTGTCAATTACACAAGCCGCTGGTTATCACGTACGAAAGACTGCGTGGGGTCGAGCACGAGTCTCCTGAGCACAGGCTTCATCGAAAAGTCTGGAGCACGATACTTCCCATTCGACCAAACCAAGTCATGCCATCAGTGACGAGCGGTCCATACGGATTTTGTGTCAACTGGTCATTGAACTCTCTTCTAATCCGCTCAATTGCGTCGTCGATATCACTAAGTGAGTCGTAGTACCTTATGGTTGGCTTCTCGCCTCGGCTACATTCATTTATGGACATCGCGATTCCCAATGGGCAATGCAACGCGCACACAGACCAAGAGATTGCGGCTCGCAGACTTTCATATGACTGAGAGACTCCAACCTCAATGGAAAATTAATTACTCAATAATTTGCGAATCGCAAATATTCGCAGGCGTTATTCGCAACCCAAAATTTGCGAATAATATTCCTAACAGCCCTATGATGCTATAATGCCAATTCCTTATCGTGGAAATAGCATACACACAGCCGAAACACATTTATTTGTTTTGTCGGCCGATCACGACAAAACGTTTGTATATACTTGTGTGGGATTGTCATCAATCAAGCGCAATGCAGCTACCGTCTCAAAAACATAGCCATTATTGAGTGGATTAGGGAAAATTCAATTTGTTGTGGGTTGTTAGGGCGCGGTAGCGCGTCGAAACAGCTAGGCCAATAACTATAGCTAATTTTTTTCTACAAATCAAGAAGAACTTGTGTGCAGAGCATGTCATTGAGAAGCTCAGCACAACAAGCGGTGCTAAGATCGTGAGCATGATCGCACTCGCCACGTCCAGACGTAATCAGCTGAAAGATTCCAAAATCATACAGTATTATATTCAACACCATGCCAAACAGCATTTACAATTCTACATTCCATGCGTAACTAACGAAACTTAAAAATACAATGATCTAACCATGCTAACGCCACATACAATCCGTACCCAGCATCAAATGCAAACATCTCACTTAGCTCTCCTTCTCGCCAGACCCGGAGCCGCGCTCGGTAGACTCGCTAGCGGAATGCGGCTGCACGGGCACGAGCGTCGGCTGGTTCTTGTAATGCTCGACAGGGACGCCGTCGGTCGGGGTGGGATGTGCCCAGGCGAGATAATCCCGTCTAACTTCGACGTAATCGTACGCGAATTCGCCGATCTGGTCTTCATCCATCCCGCGCATCTCGGCATCCTCGTCCGCGCGCAGTTGTAGCCCTGGGACTTTGTTGATGCCGTAGCAGATAATGCACGTCATAACGAATGTGTAGGCGGAGCACGCGAGCACGTAGACGACTTGCTTGTAAAGCGCTGGGTAGTTGTGATTTACCCAGCCACCTGTCGCGCCGAGATTCACGCCATCGAGACCGATGACGTAGTCCGCTGCGAAAACCCCGTTCCATAACAGCCCAATGATGCCAGCAACCGCGTGCTCGGCAAATATGTCAAGAGAGTCGTCGATGCGGAGGAGGAATTTGAGCTTGGTTGCGAGATTGCAAGTAATGCCCGCCACGACGCCGAGCGGCACGGAGGCCCACAGCGGGATGAAGCCGGACGCGGGAGTGGCCGCTACAAGCCCGGAAATAAAGCCAGAGCAAATGGCGACGGTGGACCACTTGCGCTCGAGGCGGTAGTCCATGAGACACCAGGACGCGGCACCGAAGATGGCTGTCAGATGAGAGTTCCAGGATGCGTAGACGGCCCTGAGGTTTGCGCCAAAGCATGAGGCCCCGTTGAAGCCTAACCAGCCGAACCAGAGCAAGATTGTGCCGAGTGTGACGAGCGAGACGTTGTGCGGCCGGAAGTTGAGAAGCAGCTTGTCGCTGCGGCGGCCAAGCACGAAGGAGTACGCGAGGCCGGCGACACCAGAGCCGATTTCGACTGGTCCACCGCCGGCGTAGTCAAAGACGCCCCATTTGAAAGCCCAGCCATTAGGATTCCAGGCCCAGCAGGCGACGGGGGCATAGACGATGGTGGCGTAGATAAAAGTGAAGACCATGGCTGGTAGAAGCCGACCGCGCTCGGCGATAGAACCCATGATGATGGCGAGGGTGACACCGCAGAACATGGCCTCGTATAGAGAAAACAGAAGCTCGGGGACAAGTGGTGTACTAGCGGCCGGGGCGCCGAGGACGTTCCGGAGTCCGAAGGAGTGGAGATTGCCGATATAGCCATTGGTGGCTGTGTGAGAGAACGCTAGGGAGTATGCCCAGAAGTACCAGGTGAAAATTGAAACGGCACCGCTCATCATGCATGCCCAGATCATGGACAGAGCAGACTTGCGGCGGGCGAGGCCAGAATACAGGAAGCCGAGGCCGGGAATCATAATGAAAACCATGCTGGCAGAGATTAGCACATAAGCGGTGTCACCGAAGTTATAGTAAACGTTGAGGTCCTCGGCAGCAGAGTTACCGCCCGTCGGGCCGGTGCCGTTGTATTCCATTGCGACGAAGTGAGCCATAGCGACGGTGACGGAGAGTCCAGGCAAATTGTGTGAGTGGAGGAGAGCGGAAATTGTGTGGGAGTGAGTATGGAGAAGCGAGGCACGGGGATATATAATTTACGAAGCATAAGTGCCGAGCGACGAAAATGAGAAGAGGATCATGCAAGCACGCCGAGAAGGAGAGAGCCTCGAGGCGAACTTTTTTTGCAGGCCACGCTATGTCTCTGGACAGACCCGGGTACCAGTGGCAGTCTGGCCGTTTGTGCGGCTCGAGTTGGAGTGTGCTGATCGCATTCACGTTAAGCGTAAATACTACCAATAAGAGTGAGCACACTTCATGCACATTTGCACTCTGCACAAACATTTATGACGCCGACTGGCAGTCAAAGCGACTTTTTATTAGCTCGCGCGCCCGACTGCTCGGACTCCCCGGCCCTACCTGTTATCTCGTATCGATTCTACACATCCCACTGCACACAACGATTCCCCGCAAAGATATTATTCTGTCTGATGGCGGTGGCTGAATGCAGTGACCACGCGCCATGTAAGCTCTACAAGAGCGAACTATTCTGGGGAGGGATGTCCTTCTGCGTGGCCACCTCACTCGCATGTTACCGACTACGGATGGAAAATTCTCGTCGGTAGATAAGACTTATCGTTTTTTTCCCAATGGGTGTGGCGCCGGTGGCCGTGCTGTCCAGTTTCGGCATCGAAGCACTGGACCCGCACATGTATCCCCAGAACAACAACTGAAAAGGTGACGTAGGTGGCGCAATTAGAGTCGCACCTACAATGTGTAGAATATAACTTAATTAGTTAGTTATTCTTATGTCAATCTTCAGAACACTGATGCGTAGTCGTTTCGCGTTCTGCAATTCCTGCTATGTACATTGCAAATTAACTGACATCCTCTGATGATATTATTATGATAGGTGCAAATAGTACGCGCTAGACTCCTCAGTAATCGGCTGACGAAACAATCGGCAGCAATCTGCCAGCAATACTCGGCGTGCGTAGCTGCATTCTATTGCAATAATAACTTTCTAAGATGCAAAGATTTTCTCTGGCGTGGAAACTCCACATGGCCTCTTCCCCACACTTTGCTCGCAGTCGCGTGCCTCTCACGCATCACACATCAAACAGATCGCCAAGTCCGACTTTTTATCGCCTCGGCACTTTCGACTCTATACTTAGTCGATACTGCCATGTATTAGTACTTGCCATTAAAAGAGTGCGTTCGTATTGACATCGCATACGGATGTCGATTATATAGCTCTGTATGAAGGTCACCTGTTGTCTCTTTATTAGAGTAACCGACATTGGCCCGATCACTTCTGATAATAACGTAAATAGACAGATTAGAGAGATGTGGATTTCCAGTCTCATCTAGAACCCCAACCCTCAAAATGGAACTGCTAAATTGATTCACGTCCCAGTATTCAGATAAATAGCATTGCCTCCGCCAATATAAGTGATACTACTTATATCCAAGTGAACGTGCTATCGCTTATACTTCCTAAGTATGTTAGAGAAATCACCAGAACTATACGATATAGTAGCAATATTTGGAAGAATAACATGTGATGCCAGCGGTGCCCGGTTATATAAATAAATAATGTTTTAATTTTTGATGAAAGGTAATCTTAGAAAACATCAAGATTAATTTCTTGATTATTACTACGGCTGAGCTAAAGTTGGCTCATGACAGCCTTACAGTTCCCGTCGCCAGTCGAAATAGATGTGATACCGACGCATCCAGCGTGCGACCCTCTTGATTTTCCGTACAAGAAAGCCAAGGCTCAGCTATAAATACTAACCTGTTGTCTCTCACATCTGCGTTGACCCATGCCACGTCCGGACTCGCAACAATTGTTGTTGCTCGGGGGGTGGGAAAATCTAATATAGTCCTCGGTGCACAGAAGCAAAAGAACGAATAAGGTTTAAAATGTAAGTTGTAAGCCTTTTGTGTCTCGGACGGCGCAATAAATTCTTTGACTTAATTCTTGTACCCCCGTCTTCAAGAAGCGCATTCAATCCGTCTAGATCTATTGCCAATGTGTCAATAACGACAATGCGAAATAAACAAATTCATGGTGCAATAAGTCGCATGGCACGGCAAGGGTCATCTGCGGATTCACTGCGGAGCGCGTATTACCGTTGGCAAGGCAAGTACTTCTACAAGGATTGGAAGCAGCAACGGATAGATTCGACTGGGCCCACCGTGCCGAAACGAGAGCACAAAGTAAGGCTGCTGAAGGCACATCATGACATATTTAGGAATACTGTGGGTATGTGGACTTTCTGGTACGACAACTAATGGTTCGACGTATGGTGCTAACATTCGCGTAAGCTGTTCTAGGTATTGGGAGTGTCGGTGGTTTCGTAGCGTGGGCCCTCAAGAGGAGTCCAGTCAAGGCCCGAATAGCTGTGATCTTGCGTTCCCGGAACCAGGCGCTTGAATTTCACAAGAGCAAAAACAAAATCAGCGTAAACAGACAGTTTGGCGGTCAGTCTTTTACCGAAGATGCAGGCCCTTTCCGGATGGTGAGATTCAAGCACGCTCGGCATTCGCTCATTCGAATATACAACCTTGTCGTGTGCACCAAAGCACATGATACATTGGACGCGATTAAGAAATTACGTGATAGACGAACAATTGACGCCAAGGCCAATATTGTACTTCTCCAAAATGGACTCGGATTGGTGGAGGACATCAAGGCGCTCTGGCCCTTGCCAGAGTACCGCCCTAATATCATTGTCGGAATCAATACGCATGGCTGTTCTCCGGGCCTGAAACCATTCAGCATTCTTCATCGCGGCATAGGGTCAATTCAGTATTCTGTGTTACCGCGCTACGATACAGAGAAGCTGCCAGTTCCGAACATGGATTTACAGACATGCGAACAGTCACGATTAAATTACCTATCAGATAGTAAAAATTTACAAGCATGGAACACAAAATATATTATGACGGTGCTCAACAGCTCGCCTGATCTTGGAGCAGTCCAGGTCCCCTACAAAGAACTTTTAGCGTCGCAAATGGACAAGATGCTGATCAATTGCTGCATTAACCCGCTTACAGCGCTTATGGACGTGGACAATGGCGAAATAGGACGCTCGACGTACCTAATGGCTCTGTCACGTATGATTATCGCAGAGGCAGCTTCCGTTCTTCGGAACCTTCCTGAAATGAAGATATACTTCACCGAATATGAGCTAGAAGAACTTCTCAACCCGATTACAGTCTGGAAAAAGGTCGTCGCTGTAGCGAAGAACACCGCGTTGAATGTATCGTCGATGCGACAGGACATTCGAAACTACAAAGTTACTGAAATTGATTTCTTGAACGGCTTTATTGTCCAGGAAGGTGCGAGACGAAAGATATATACGCCAGTGAGCCGCGTGATAACGCTTTTGGTGAAGAAGCTGGGGCAACAGGTGCGCAATAGAGATAAATTGACGCTCGCATCACCGCTAGAGGCTCACAACAGCGAGACGTATGCTAAGAATTGGAGCGTGGATCCCGTCATTGCGCACGATTTAAAAGAAGAGGAGAGCAGTAACTTTAGCCTCGGGCCTGTGTCAATGATGGACAGGCAGATTGCAGAGCAGCAAAACGCGCAACATGAAGTGATGCCACCTGATAAAGAGCAACCGGATGTTCAACATGAGCCAGCCTGGACGGTAAACCCCTTCATTAGCCCAGCGAATGACTTCGATAGACCTGTGAACGTGAAATTGAAGGAGAAAATACTTCGGCGCTTTCGAAGATTGGCGCTACGAAAGCGTGGATTATGGATAGGAAGTTTGTCGCAGCCGTTGCGTAAGGTGGAGCGTTCAAGACCATTCCAGAAAATTGCTAGGTTATACAATGGGCCTTTACGCCTGCGTCCGTATGCTAGTTCAACAATACCTATAAAAGCTAACGAGAGACTGAAGACAAGAGAAGTTGCGAGGCATGATGGGATAATGGAACGCTTGCACAGGGAGAAGGAAATTGCGAAACTTCTACGGGAAGGTCTCAGGCAGAAGAAGCCTAACAGCGATGATAAATATATGAATAAGACTCAACCAGACAAAGCGCAAGAGTGAAATTATGCGTGGACGGACAACAACTGTATATAATAGGGACTGAGTTGGTATGACTGTAACCAAGGATATTGGGAGTTCGGCATTTACTGGTAAAATGGCATTTTGCATTCGTACATTAATTACACTTCTTTAATCATTATTTTCATCCATGCAGTCGTAAATGAGCACGTGCTATGTGCTTTCGCTCGACATATAACCTTCTGATGTTGTTCCTATTCTCTGCAACGAAATTGACATCGTCGTTACTCATGGATAGTACGACATCAGAATTCTTCACGACCTCCTCCAGAATAGCGTTGAGCATCGCTGTGGACTTGGCCTTAAATTTTGAACCATTCGACATACCGGAGATGAACGCCTTCAACTGCGAACGCTCTAGTGTTCTTGCTTGCGGCTCGTCGCTTGTTGGTTCCCTACAAACCTCCTCTCGCACCTGAGCGACTGCGAGCGCAACCTCCGTCCGATACGATATCGTATCAAAAGAAAGCGTGTAGTCGCCCAGATACCCATGGGCCTCCAAGAACTTCAACTTTGACGACTCCATCTTGGCAGTTTCATTGTCACGATCACAACTCCTCCTCCTCCTACTACTACCACGTTCCAATATTATCAACAACTCGGCTGTAATGTCGAGTTCGCTGTTCTTGTTGGCCGCAAGGGTAAAGCCATATTCGCACAGCAAGAACGAATTCGTATGAGCGCCGTAGGAAAGATATATCTCTTCGCCAATATCATATGAACGAGTGGTCACCAATCCAAAAAATTTCATAGCTTGTGCGGCATCGTATACTTGGACCGAGCACTGGAACGTTTGATTAGTCTCACACGCGACAAATAATTTGAAACATGACTCACATGTTCCTGGTCGCTATGATTAAGAAAATCGACCACAGGTGCTAGTGTCATGCAATCATTAGATGTACGAGCCTCTGCCATTTCGTAATACAAGCATCGCGAATTGACTAAATAGCCCAGTTAGTTCAGATCGTAATTCGATGGCTGAAGTAGATTGTAACAGTGTCTATACCGCATAACCATGCCCAAATAAATAGCTCGATATCTTCAACGTTGATAAATATATCCTGTACCGCCTCTAAGTCATCCCGGAATTGATTGGCCATACGTGCAGCATGATCTGTACATCATTAGGGCTTCCAGTACACTGACGGACACATTCCTCAAGTTCTCACCATATGTACTTGCTGGCAAATAGTCCAAAAGTCCCTTTCTACCACGATCAAGGAGATCCCAAACTAGAGGCACTACACCTAACATCTCCAAAGTCGGCAGCACATCCAAAAACGAGTTCCAATCACTATTTCTCCGCAGCTTCTCCCGATACAAATAGTACGCCAATACCTGATGGGACGATAATGAGTCCAGCAAATCCGCATATTTTCCGGCTTGGCTCCTCACAGATGTATGCCGCTTAAGTCGTTTCCGCACGGTGACGTCCTGATTCTTACGAGCCGTGGACTTGAAAATGGAAGATGCTGCATCTGGACCGCCGTCGGATATTTCTTGCAATATCGCGGTCTTGACCGTTCTCGGACTGAGTAGCGTATTAACTGGAAATTGAACTATTCGCTCGCCTGCCGGGATCACTCGACGCGCAACAACACCGATCCCACGACCGGAGATCTCCTGGACCTGAATTCCGTCTGAAATTAGAACACCGCGGGCCTGAAGTTCGGATACAAGTCGGGCAAGCCGGTCTGGTAGCGAAGGATGCTGATGTGTGTCAGAGCTTGTCATCGTTGATACTGCATGACCTGTCTGAATCAGGGCTAAAATCCTTGGATCGATCTCGGTAGGAGATTAATTATAGCTGCAGTCCGCCGGACGAGTTCGTTGCCTCGAAGGAATTTTGAAATTCTAATTAACAACTTCCCCAAAGTATGCTATAGTTATATGTTAAGTGCGATTGCAACGACGGCATCAGCTTTAAACTTTAATTCCAAGCTGTGGGTAAGGTTTGCAGTCTTCAATCCATGATTGCGCCATTGTCGGCTATCTATCAGCACCGCCTTATGGATGCATATATTGGCTCTATAGCATATCAACACGCTACCTATCATGAGATTTTTATAGCAATATTATTGGAATAGTACAGTACCATGGCCACTCGTCGAGCACTCAAGCACGTTCATATAAGCCCAACTCAAATCCCATACTCAACCGGAGCCGCGGTCCAGCATGTTTTAGTCAAGAACTATCTCGACTCCAAACGCGTTCCAGATATCGTGCCGAGACCGGTACCGACTTTGTTGACGATGGAGTTTTTACCGGTGTATACGTTTGGCAGGCGACAGCAACATGACGAGGAGTCAATGCGGAAAATTGAGATCTTGAAGAGAAAAGTCCCTGAAGCTACCTGTGTAGTGACTACGAGAGGCGGGCAAACGACGTTTCATGGTCCTGGGCAATTAGTGGCGTATCCTATTATTGACTTGAAGGAGTTTAATGTTAGTACTTTGGTCCCGGGCTTGATATACGGGAGATTGCTAATTAGCTGATGCGTAGCTCTCGTCGAAGTGCTATGTACGAATGCTAGAAGATACAGCGATAGAGCTGCTGAAAGGATTTGGATTACGCGCGAAAACTACGGAGAATACGGGAGTCTGGCTATCAGATATCGAAAAGATCGCGTCAATTGGTGTTCATCTTCGACGTTATATTACATCACATGGGGTCGCGATAAACGCTTCAACGAACCTGTCATATTTTGATCAAATAGTAGCGTGCGGTTTGCCTCAATCGAAAGCAACATCTATAGAACAGGCAGCACAGGACGAATGGGAAAGGCAAATGGCGAGAGTGAAGAATCCTATACAAGAGCTTGGCAATAGGCTTGCACATATCTTGCAAGAGAAGCTAGATCATCAGCTTGAGCATCGAAAACGTTAGACCGCATTTTGTGGAATGGTGGGGTAGAAAATGTATCATAGATGTAAATATGTAGTAGGCACATATGGCATAGAGATAGCGGATCAAATATACATAACATTTGGTGTGTCGCCTTGCCGTCCTCAATGCTCCCTTACATGCACGTCAACATACAAATCAAAACGCCGCAAGTCTATCCCGTTGTCGCCATTACATCACATCATATACTGTCATGCCAGATTCATGAACTCCTTGAATTGGATAATTGGTTTAAATACGTCATCAATCCCATTCCAACTGCTGTAATTCCAGCCGCTGATAGAAACGGGGCAATTAGTATCATTGAACGATTGCTTGATGGAGGAGGATCTGCCGTCTGAACCGTGAAACTTGAACCACCGCGTGGAACATTACTATTAAGCGGTGCGAGTGTCCGCCCATCGTTCTTCGAAACAGAGGATGAATTGACCCCATTCTTACCCAGAAGCGAAAACTCGTTTCTGACCTTCTTGAACGCATCCGGCGTCAATGTAGTAGAACGCGGTAGTGGTGGAGACGGTGTGTCTTCACGACCTCGGGCATTCCATTGCAAATTATCACGGTTTGGACTTCGGCTGAAACTTCGGCTCCTGTTGCCAGTGCCGTTTCGCGTAGGACTTGTTCCTGGACTTTGCGCAACATATGAAAATCCCTTCTCATGCTTAAGCTGTTTAATAAAGCGCTCCATAGTTCGAGTATTCTCTTCCGCCAGATGTTCTGCTGTCAATGCTCGGGATTCCCATTTTTGGACCTCTCGGCGCGCTTGTTCAAGTTTGGCGATAATCAGGTCAACATCGAGCTCGCCGCCGGAGCTGCTGCTTCGTCGTCTTTGGCGTTCCTCCTCCTTGTCCATTAACGCGATCGTATCGGCAGCTGTTACATCAGGTCCGGTGGTTTCAGCATCCTCTTCCTCCTCAGACCGGAGATCACTGATCGCTTGTTCGCGTTCTAACACTAGCTCCTGTTGTGCTAGCGCAAGCTTGGATTCAACTTGATGGCGCAGATATGTCTCTTGGTCAAGCCTACCCTCGAGATCAGTGACCTTCTCATTGGCCTCCTTCAACTCTTGTTCCAACGCATTCAGTGACACCGTCAACGATATTATTTTTTGTTCTGTTGCAACGGCTGCGGCTGATGATGCTTGTAGTAGTGGAGATAAGGACGAAGATGTAGATGACAATGAAGGTGAGTGAGGCCATGGTATTGGGCCTCCGGACTCTGCAGCTGGCTCCGCAGGCTCATGCTGTACTTCTTGTGTTTGCATTTCCGTTGCTGCTAAAGCTGCCGCTTCTGCAACAGAGAAAGCTTGCGACCGCGCCATAGACTCAAAAACCTGGGTTGCGCGCTGTAATTCCGAATGCTGAGTCTTGGCAAATTGTATCTCATTAGTAATCCTTTTGACGACCATTTCCAGTGATATTGGACCCTTAGTCGTAACTCCGGATGATACCAGCACGCGAGATATAATGCGATGTTTGGCTCTACCGGGTCCACTAGCCGCGCCAGTCATGGACAACGTATTGCCATTTGAGAGATGTCCAGCTGATGACAGCTTCAAGTTTCGATTCCCCATGTTCACACTAGGATCAATATCGGAGTACGAAAGATTTATACCACCACTGTTTGGATGCAATTGACTCTGACCATGAGGAAACATACTGAGTCCCGACTGCGATAGCAAATTAACTGCACCAAACACTATCTTTTCCACTCGAGCAGAGACTTTATTGTGGAGAACTGTTTTTGAATCTTCGCTGGATATATTGATGCCCAGATCAATAACATCTTCGGCCTTCAATTCATGTGGCTCACTTTCTTCGCCTTCTGAAGACAGTCTGCGACCATTAATAAATGTACCGTTCGAACTTTTAATATCACGAATCCAGACTTGGCCGGTATTCCGGTCTGCCCAAATTTCAGCATGCTGTCGGCTCAACACTCGAGAATCAAAAAAACCGTTCTCAGGCGTAGGTATTGTCCTTGAATTCATTTGACGGCCCAAGAGCATGGTATTGGGATAAAATGGCACGCTTATGCACTTGCGCGTAAACGTATTGTTTAGAGGAGTTAGATATAAATATACCGACTCTTGCGTTGCACCTGGTGGTGCCACTTGGAATTGTTGCTGTTTGAAAGACCCGGATAACGCTGCCTTATGATGCACGCCGTGACCTTCTCGAGGTTCTATGGATATTAGCACGATTTTCCGTTGCTATTGGCTATGTTGCTTACTCTTCTTCCCAGATGAACGGCGTTCTTGAACTTCTTGAATCAAACTTCTCTCAGTGGCGCGATTGATCGGCGGTCTCTGCAATAGAGGCAGTTGATCCTGAACGAGTCCAGGCCCACCGGTCGCGTCATTCTGAGATTGCACTGTTATTCCATTCAGTATATGTCCTTCTTGAGCTACTTCTGGATCAGGATTGGCAGGTAAATCATTGACGTCGGCATCGCCAACCACAGTACTTGAATCGTCATCGCTTTCAATATCGCTCAGCGAGGAGTGCGGCAGTGGAGCAGCATGTGGCTCAGGTGGGACCGGCGATGGCGATCGCATCAGAAACTGTTGGTTCGGAAGCACTAATGTAATTGTTGACATCTGCTAGTAGTTGCGCAGAAGGATCTAACGATCTGTTCTTTCCTGCTAAAACTGTCTCGTGAGGTGCATTAGCGGCAAGTTGTAGCGGCATGCGTGCAATACACCGAGTTTGTCGATGCAGTACCTATGTGTACGTCCTCTATTTCGTTACAGCTGTCAATATGCGTGTTGATTGTGGGTGTTGCGATGAACTGTGCGCATGTTGACCGGGTCAATTGTTCAAGGTGCTTCTGGACCATACGAACGTGCAACGCCCGGTCCCAAATGTACTGTTTGTGTAATCATCGGCACGACCACGAAATCACAGGGAAATAGTGGTGTAAATTATTTGCATACGCATTAAAGAACCTACGATTTTATTATGCGGCATAAATTGTTGAATGATAGCTCTCTGATTATTTACAAAAGCGTTAATTGTGCCATATTAGGGACACTTCCAATCTAATTTCGCTTCTCCTGCTTTGATCTTTCCCCCTGCACAGCTATAATCCGCATCTGCTGAGCGCGTAACCGGGCAAGCTCCATTCTATACTTGTAGGCTTCTAAGCCATCGTCGGATCGAATCACTTTGCTACCGTTAGAGCGAAACTAATGCGTAACAACAGATTCACAAACCTGATCCAACAGACATGAACAGCCTAATCGAAGTTATTAGCATTATATTACATGCAATGCCGTAAACGGATCTTGCTCACCCAAAAGTAGCAGCGGAACCCAGCATATATTGGCCTAGACTGCGAACCAAACCATTGGGACCGGGACCATAGCGAATTATGCTGAATCCACCTGGAAATCGTCAGCTGCAATAACGAGACGGTACAGACGATATTCATTCTAACCAAATAGAAAACCGACAACAACTCCAACCGTTGTCTACAATGACATATTATTAGTTACGAACATTCGCACAAGAGACTGAAACGGCTCCTGAAACCGTACCCCCATCATCGCTCCCATCTTGAACTTCTCCCAATTCGATGGTGCCTGGCCGGGAAAATGCTGTGGTGGTGGCGGCATACTTGGCGAACAAAATATGGAAGATCAAGATGCTTTCCTAAACAATGCACAGGGTTGCTGCTTGTGTAATAAGAAGCGATCCTCTAGAAGTCGTCGTTCTATGTTTTTCGCACAATGCGGAGAGAATTTATTTGCCGCCTAAACTGTATTGAGCTTACGAGACCCAAGCTCACCTAACCCCAGTGCAGTGGGATAGCTGGAATTTCCAATTTTATCAAGCCAAAGCATAATTCGAATATATCTTCCTGGATTCAAACTGTTTACTTCTCAATGTCTGCAAAAATGATAAACTATTGATATTCGCCACGTCCTGTCAAATTGACAATAACAGAAGTTCTTCGTGCCACGGGGACTAAAAATTTTGTCGATCTCCTAAAACAAACAAGGGCGACCGTCCGATGATATAGTCATTCCAATCACTTTTCAATATTTATATACTATTCGGTACATTATGATTGAAACGTCAAATCTTTATGCGGTAAATTATCCTCAGCATTTCATATCCAAACACGAATGTAAACAACGAAACCCTATGCATTAACGACCCCTGCGTCATTATGCTGTAAACTTTAAACAATATCATCACCAGGCAAGGCATCATAATCCTCATCCGCGTTATGTAATCTCTGAAGAGTCGATGCACCGCTCTTGATACTGCCCGCAGTCACATCCCATAGTCTATAGTAGTCAACATTTAAACCTCCAATCCTTGCCTGCCCTCCTTGCCCCGTCAAATCCATCAACGGCTGCTTGAATACCGAGTCCTCTACTCCCCAGAAGTCTTTGCAATTACTAATGCACCCATTATCAAACGGATTATAGTGGGTCGCCACCGCCGGACGGCGACGTCGCCGATGTTCATCGGTTGCCGATGCTGAAAACCATGACAATCCTGAGCTTCCTGAGAATAAATCATGAACAAGATTGATAAATTGTGTAATGCCCAGTAGCTTACAACAGGCTCCGTATGTGCTCCGCTGGCGATGTACATGACTATGTGAGAACGCACCGGGTTTATCGGGAGCATACGGATCTGCCATACTAGATGGGACGGGCTCCTCATCTCCATTACCACCCATCCATCCGTATGTGTGTAGATTGTAGGCTTCATTTGTGGTGATGGAGCGTGAAACCTGATACAACTGAACAACTGTAAGGAATGACACCCACGTTAATTGCATGCAGGACCATATTGCTAGGTAGACGGTAAAGGCATCATGTTGTAATCGTGCACACAGGACGTCGTTAAGAATTAAGCACCCTTTGGCTTCGTCGTCAGCATCTGCCGTATCTAGAGATTGTCATTAGCAAATATTTAGGTTGGACCCATCGATTAACACTCACATTCATATACCAAATACAAAAACATCGGTATTCCTAATTCTAGTAGGAACACATATAGTAAAAATGCTCTATGGTTACGAACAGCAACACAATTACTGATCCAAGGGCAATGACTGAGACTATTAGCACCCACTATCACTCTACAACATGAAACACAACTTACTGATCAAGCCTCGCAACGCATCTTTCGCAAAATTTGCAGTGTTTGCTTCGCAAAGGTCGTCTAGTGAAACAAAATATGCAGAAATGACGTGAATCATATTCGCCAACAGCCAGTAGATCCTCAATTACTTGCCGCTGTTCCGAAACACCTGAAGGCTTCGGAATATATCCAGGGTCCATTAGCATACTCTTAACAAAAAAGAACATGGCGGATCCAAATGTCAAAAAGAATGCCAGGTTCAGAAGAGGAGCTTCGTCATATGTCCCGGGAAGAACTTTAAATAGCCAACTAACTGCGACCCAAAATGCAGATGCAGAAAAGATTCCCGCCAGATAAGGCTAATACGATTAGATTAATATAGTAGCTTTTTATGGATTTTCAAGTTGTGAGCACATACAGTCTTGTAAATATTGTGAGCTGCACCTGGCCGAGACACTTCAAGGACTTTCAAAAGTAACTGATGTGAGCCCCATATGGTGATGATAGTAAACGCAATAGCGACCACGACGTTGATATAGACCAGAATTTGAAAACAGAGCCATAACACAAAAAATGGCCAAAAGAATGCTATCCGATTCACGACAGTCTGTTGAGTGTTATCCGTCTGAAAATATTAGCTGATCCTATAATGCTTACCTGACTGAAGCGCTTCGGCACTATCGTACCATTTGCGTCGCGACCAGCCTTCTTTAAAGCATGCATCCATACTGGGTAGCACATCATCTCACGAGCAATAATTGCTGGTGTCTTTCCATCATTTGTTTCTGCTTTCACGTCTGACCCCTCTTCAATCAACCGCTTCATCGATGACATATTACCTCTAACTACCGCCCAGTGAAGTGGTGTGAACCCTGTCGTGTCTTTTATTTTGACATCAGCACCCCACCTAAGTAGTATATCCACACTCAGAGCATCTCCCTGATAGGCTGCCCAATGTAGCGCTGTCCGGCCCTGTGGGTCAACATAGTCGACAGGCAATCCCTGATGCAGAAAGTAAACGATGAGCATGATATTCGACGAGTGGATAGCTATATGTAGAGCGTTAAATCCCTGAGCGTCCGTTCTCAATGGGTCAGCTCCTCGTTGTATCAGCAGGTTCACAACATTGGTTAATCCCACCCTGCATGCCCAATGTAGCGGGGTTGCCATTAACTCTCCACCTTTACGATCGACCTCCGCGCCATGATCTAATAGGTAGGTCACAGTCTCGACTCCGTTATTTATCGCTGCCCAATGTAACGCCGTAGCACCATCTGCGGACGTATCTTGCACGCTGAATTGACCACTGGATATCAAACTTTGAACTACTTCGACTTCGTTTCGCTGCGCAGCGGTCATCAAGTCCGATAGAGGCTCCCCTTAAACATCAATGTTAGCGTTCCATGCACTAGATCAATACCGATAATAATCTTAAAAGCTAACCTGGAGGAGAACTTTGTTGTTGCAGGTTCTCAGCACCACTGGCAGACGCGGCCGCTCCCACTGATCTTGCATCCGAACCGCGTCGAGGTGTCACATTCTGCAACTCCGTGGTCGGCTGCAACGTATCAGGGTCTGGAAGCGTAGCCATATTCCAGACTCTAAGTTGACTGTACCTAGACGCCTATTGAGGTATACAGTATATATCGTACTTCTAAAGAGTAAGACCGGATGGTTATAATTATGTGGGCAGTGCACGTTAACAGGCGTGTTCTGCCAAACCTAAAAATCAGGGTTCCAAGAGTACATGTTTCGTCATCACGCATGCCAGGAGGACGTAATCCCGTCTGTCTAATTAATTCCCCGACAGATATTACTTCTACTCTCATAGACCTGGGAAGATAACACAAAATACGAGACATTATATATTACTACGACGAGATCTTTGGACTCGTCATATTATGGATAAACACGGATCACTAGGGCATCTCCTGCACGAATTATCTAACATATTTGGATACCAAAATCTGGCCACTGAAACCCCATTGAGATTCAACGAATGGCACTCATCTATAGCGTCTGAGAAGGCGACTGCTTAACGAATCAAGTAGGATCTAAGCGAATCTGTTCAACTCAAAAACTTCTCAAGTTGAAATATTGAATTGTTTTGGTAATTTATAACTACTCTTGAATACTGCACGTATTGATTAAAGCATTAATCGCCGGGATGGTCAAAAGTTGGACCAAATCTGGCATAATCAGTTCTTTATATTTTTAAATAGGACGGTGGCGTTTTGGTCATGTTCGACACATCTAATGGAAGCTTCCAAATATATTTTTGACTTCTTCAACCTCTGTACCAAGGCTGCCACAAAAGCGGAAACTACATTCCCAATGTCTGGCAATGAAACCCTTGTTGCCACGCTGATCAGTTGGTAGTAATCGCCATAGTTGTAGTTATAGCTGCAAAGTAAATATATTCTGGTGCAATACGTTGAGTCTTGAGAGCGATGTAAAAATCCTCAGCTGCTTTCAGTCGTCCTCAGTTTTATTCGGACCGTGCAGATGCCGGTGGGTATGCGGACGAGCTGCTTCAAAGTCAGTTCTATCTCAGTACGAACACCTGCCGAAATAGCGGGTAGGTTTGTTTCACGCAACCCATAGAAGGGTAGTAAGAGCCTCGCTATCAGAATAGGTGCTTGTGCATTTAGCGTGGTAGTGAGACAAGCTATATGAAAAAAGCCGTAATTGCAAAAATGTACGTGACTTGTACTGCGGCCCTAGTGCCATATTAGCGTTGGGGCGGTTAGGTTTGTCAGGATTTCTCATCAAACTCGTGAGGTTTACATTCGTTATTTGCGTACATTCCATTTTCAATTGCCGACTACCGGTTTATACCTGTTAATTAGTCTTCAGAGTAGTGTGTGGAAGCTGTTCTTGAGAGGAATTTGATCTGCACGAGTTAATATTTAGTATTCGTCGGCAACTTCTCAATCATGTCGTCTTCCGTGATTAGCCGACCTGTTTGCCGGTTCGCCCGTCTGTCGCTGAAGACCTCGGCAACTCGTTCTTTTGCAACTTCCGTTACAGGTACCGAATCTGTTTTGTCTGAATCGAAATCATCTGGGGATCCTTCTAGGCGGAGGGGCACACGTTTCACTGATGTTCTGAACGCGGGCCCATCGTTCGACGAGTTCCTCCAAGCCGGGCTAAGCAAGCAGGACGTTGTAGGAAATAAAGAAGGCAGTGCGCCAAAAAAGGAGATTGTGAGATTACCGTCGTGGCTCAAAACGGATATTCCTAAGGGTGCAACTTTTAGCAAGATCAAAGAAGACCTACGGGGCTTGAACTTGCACACCGGTAAGCGTCGTATGATCACCCGTCCAGTCTTACAAACCACTAAGTATTGACGCAGTTTGCGAGGAAGCACGTTGCCCAAATATTGGTGAATGCTGGGGAGGAGGCGAAAAGTCGGCAGCAACTGCTACGGTGATGCTCATGGGCGACACGTGTACCAGAGGTTGTCGTTTTTGTAGTGTTAAAACTAGTCGAGCGCCGCCACCTCTTGATCCTCACGAGCCTGAAAATACAGCTGCAGCTATTGCACAATGGGGTCTCGGTTATGTTGTATTAACAACGGTCGACCGCGACGACTTACCGGACGGTGGCGCACATCATTTCGCGGAAACTATTGTCAAGATCAAGCAGAAAGCACCTCATATTCTTGTTGAGGCACTCACTGGTGACTTTCAAGGGGATTTGGCAATGGTGGAGTTGTTGGCACGATCGGGACTAGACGTTTATGCTCATAACATTGAGACTGTCGAGGACCTTACAATGTATGTACGTGATCGTCGGGCGACCTTTCGGCAAAGTCTGAGCGTTTTGGAGGCTGCGAAAAATGCCAAGAAGGGTCTCATTACTAAGTCGAGCATCATGTTGGGTTTGGGCGAGACTGAAGCACAAGTGGAAGATGCTCTACGTGAGCTGAGAAAGGTTAATGTGGACGTTGTCACATTCGGACAGTATATGCGGGTATGTGGGAGAGACTGCGGTATGCGGGCGTACTTACTGACTTTTTGTAGCCGACGAAACGACATATGAAAGTCACAGAATATATAACTCCGGAAACATTTGAGAGATGGAGGTTGCGTGCGCTCGAGATGGGTTTCATCTATTGTGCGAGCGGTCCTTTGGTTCGATCGTCTTACAAGGCCGGCGAGGCTTTCATTGAGAATGTCCTGCGGAAGCGACAGAAGGGCGCCGACGCTACTCTGTTTCAAACAACTAGCTCCGTTATTGAGACACCTGTGATCTAAATATTGCTTTAAATCTTGTTTTTGAAGGAGTATGAGGCTTGTATATTGGGAATTTTCGTATTCATTATTGAATCTAGAGCTAGGGTATTATTATGACTGAGTCATTTGATGATGTCAGTTTTTACGAATGAAATCTATTATATATTAAGATAGATAATTTAAGCTTAATCGCTAGAGTAATGATTGATCATTTCTCATCGGTTTCTGGATGTTGCAACCATATCCTCCGAAGCTTAGACATTACTTAACGTAGACCATGCATGGCTTGCCTATGGCAGATCCCTTCCCGCCTGTCTTTGATTAGTCCTCTTAGGGGTTATTCAGATTCTTCTCGCACTGAACATAAGCCCAATTCTGATGTCAATTTAGCAGTAAGTGAAAATGAAGGAAGCTAGCGTCTATTGCGTATCCTAGCAACTGAGCTCAAGCTTGCGAAGCTTGCTGGAATCGACAGTATTATTGGCGTTCGCTGGATCCGGGCCGAGATTCGAAGTCGATTGGAGTTGACTGCGTAGTAGACTAGCGTAACAACGATCACATCGCCGCCGACATTCATATTGTGCGTGAATCCAGGCCAGAAACTTCTACATTCCTGAGATATCTGTGTCTGAGCACAGGTCAATTGAGGCGGCCAAGGCATCGTAGCCAAGAACGCAGTCAACCCTCTTGACCATCTCTGGGTAGTCCCACGCCCTGAGAATTCCAATTGATTTTACAACCACTGTTGTTGCAGCGGCCCACGATAACAAGCCCTGCCAGAGAGCTTAGGTCAACAATGACTGGCTGAACGCAAGTTTACCCGGTCGTCCTTCAGTTGCCGTCAGAAACGTCTTAGCTGATTTTGGAGAGGCATTATTGACGGACATTTCCACGAAGATGGCTCACGCATCGATATACGTTTGCCGTATCGATGACACACCCGTTGAAGCGGCACACGGCGCTTGATGCACGGAGCGTCTGTTCATCATACACTCAGTCTATTCTTGAAAGGACGATGACAAAAATAATATCGCAACCTAATAGCATTAATAGTAATAAGCTAATAATTATAATAAAATAGTAATAGGTGGATTCTAATTTGAGCAAACAGATGCGAAGTGTGCTTTATGAACGGTTGTGACTATGGTGCCTATAGGTTAGTCCCGACAATAAGAGTATTCCTAACCCTGGCGGCCATATTTTTGCCAATTATTTTACTAACGAGATGAATAGTGAGTAGTTAACAGAGAATAATTGCTACACGAAGCCAATTGGACAAGCAAAAAAAGCGAACAATAACCGAACATATCACAAAAACAATGAAGCGCCACATATCGAACCGGACAAACGCTACGGTATCCCTCAGACAAGCTCGAATCTCTCTGGAAGTCTGCGATGAGACTTATACTTCTTAACTGCAAACGTTGCCGCCCTCCGCTCGCCTTTGCCTCTTCGCGTAACCCCAGACCCGTTCGATGAAGTTGCATTCGCAGTGAAACTTCGGATACAACAGCTTTAACGTGTCTAAAAAGACGAGTGGATTGTACGGGTACGAGGACGTACAGGCTGCGTGGAGAAGTTTGATCACGGTCTACAGAACGCTTCCGGGTCTGGGCCATTTTATATGAACACATTGAGTCATTGCCTCCTCTTAGCAAGCGTGGAAAGCACACGAAATGGAGGTCAGCGTTGGATGATGAGAACGCTGGACTTCGTCTATATACCTGGCAGTATTGATGATTTAATTGCAAGGTACTATCAGGAGGAAACCTATAACAGGAGTATTGTCGAATCTCCCGTGGAAATATCATTCAATGGCTACCAATGGCCACCTATGGTTCCTATCGACGGATTACTTGCCGCTGATGTTTACAATCGGCAAGTGATCTATCCCCAATCGCAGTATGCACCCTCACCGCCAACCAATTTTATACCTACAATATCGAGATGCGTTCCGCTGCCAACTGGCGGGTACATGTCTGAGCTCCATCAGCCGGTCTCTGATAGCCTTTTTGCAGTATCCCAATCGCTAGATCGAGAACCGTCTACTGCTCGTTATTCTGCCTGCGACGGATACTCACTTGCTGCATCAGGCGCATCACCCACACCCTCCTGCACATCAACATCGTCCATAAGATCAGTTGGGGCACCCATACTATTTTCCTCGTCCTCACCAGCGCTAGAAACTTCTGACTTCTCGCCCGGGTTTGAGACCTCGCCCGATGAGCCATACTTACGGAATATATCAGCCAACTTCTACGATTTCCGATCATGTTTCGGTCTCGTATATGGGACTTACGGCAGACCGGAAATGGACTGTCACACCAACGTTTGATTTTGACGATTTGGGGCGATATATTGCATAGTTATAGTTATAGTTTAAGGTTCAAGTTTTGGTACTCTATTGCAATGTTAATGGCTCATGGATGTGTGTAAATGATTATATTTTTATATGTACGATTTGCTATGTTTGTTACCAGAAATATCAATAATTTACTGAAGCGTTCACGATCTTAGACGCAAGCAGCCTCGGACGAACACACAGCCCAGGCTCTGGCTAGAGCTCGAACTATGTTGCAGGAACCCGCCCGAACCCCCCTCATGAGCCGTCAGCCCGTAACATGAGTTTGGTTTCTTCTCTACGCAAGGAGGCGAAGGTTCATGATCTTGAAACTTTAACTAGTTGGCCCAAATTGAGTTTCGCAGCCATACAGGCGATAAGTTTGAGTACTTCACTGACGAGTTTAAAGCACAGATGCTTGTTTCTCCTTTATGGTTCTCAGCCAAGAATTGCAATGGGATTTAGACTTTTTATGCTTCTCCTATTTCGCTATGCACTTGCGGGATTGAAGAAGCCGAATGTACACATAACTAAACAAGTAGCAGCCACGGTTCGCTGGTTCTGTGATAACGATGCCGTGCGGCCGAATTGCGACGTGGCGCTGGCGATCGAAGTGACATGCTGCCTGCCTTATCACGCAATTTTGCAATTCAACCATGGGGGATCGTGCCAATTGTACTGTCATTACGATAGGAACTTGATAGCTTAATAGGCGAGCCACTGTGGTGGTATCGATGTCAGCCTTGGCTAAGCGTCGAGAAACTACAGTCTACTGTGTTTACCACAAATAAGAGCTAGTTCCAGCCCAGTGGGACCGGGTCAAGATTGAACTTAGTCAGCCGCCGAGGGTCTGATAAGGGTTCTCAGAATATTTGTGACATCAAAGTTCACCTGTCATTGGGCTCATTGTATGGTGCTTAAGGTTAATCCCGACAGTCGTACCATGCCAACCGTAAGCTGTAAAGCCTCGTCTGCTGGCATTTTCTTGCGTCCCTGAAGGCAAATCTCGATCCTGTCTAATAGCGCACGAATGTCGACAGGAGACTCCATGGCATAATCTGGCTCGTCGCATTCCTCAGAAGCCATCGCGCTTTCTCCATCATTCTCTCTATTCAGGTTAATGTTCCGATCATTCAGGAACTCCACTTCTGCAGCAAGACTGCGCTCATGCTCCTGATTCTTGTGCTTCAAGTTTTCATCCGACGAACATGCTGATATCTCACCTATTGCAAAATTGAAAGCCGTTAGGGGTTTTATGGACGAGTCTACGTTCCGTAATTTGGCTTTGAATCTTCGTATCGACCGTTCAGATCCCCCAGGCCGAGTTGTATACTTCAAACTCTTATCAGCTTCTGGACCAAAAAAAACAAACGCTTCAAAGCATTGTCGATTTTGGACTGAGCTGGGCAGACTTCGACGACTTCGAGCTTTTCTACATCTTGACCACCACTCGTCTCAATTCGCTGCGCGGCCTGACTGACTGTATCAAACCTCTTCAGAACGTTCTTTCTTGCAATGATCGACCGCTGTATAGACTTCTTACTCGGGCGAGCCATGGAGAATGCATATATTGATGTTCGTGCAGAGATTGATCTGGCTTGGAAGCGAAGGTACGTATATATTGCAATGTCTATTTCAATACAGCTATAACGGCGTCCGTCAGTGCTACCAATTACGTCTATTTACGCTTAAAATCCCATAATCGAAGCCCTCAAACCAGGGTTCTAGAGAAACCACCTCCAAACAATTTGTTCTCCCAAAGCATTCTACAGGCTACGGTCATAAGCTCGCGCGACCTTTCCATGGAACGCGTGTATGTGTTTACGCGTTTAACCATTTCCCCATTAGGCTAAGTAATTTCCTTATGAGGCAATTGTGCTAGCCTAATTAAAAAACGCAGGGTAATATATGGTAAGGTAGGGTAATGTGTCGCGGCCAAAATTTTTCGTTCCCCATAGTTAAAAACAATGTACCCCCGTTTTCCATTGAACAAACATTCCACCAATTTTCAATTTGGATGCCAATACCTTTATCTAGTGTTTACCATACAGGTAGTAGATTATTTTAGTTTGATCCTTATATAGCCAAAAACAGTGGTGTTATTTCAAAGTTGTGATGGCATGGTACGAGCACCATTCAATGAGCCCAATGACAGGTGAACCTTGATGTCACAAATATTCTGAGAACCCTTATCAGACCCTCGGCGGCTGACTGAGTTCAATCTTGACCCGGTCCCACTGGGCTGGAACTAGCTCTTATTTGTGGTAAACACAGTAGACTGTAGTTTCTCGACGCTTAGCCAAGGCTGA